>JAAWXA010000004.1:50801135-51092974 GCA_038090715.1 Florisuga fusca | reverse complement strand
GATGAGGCTGGGGTTAAGGTGCGGCTTTGTTAATTCAGATGTCCGGCGGAGAAGAGCAGGAGGGGAAGACGCCGTCGGAAAATCTATGTTGGGTTTAGTTTTTCTTCTGGTTCTTCAAGAGTCGGCGAAGAGGGGAAAAAAAAGGATAAATGAAACCCCCATCCGTCCCTGAGCTTCCTAACTCCTCCTGCATCTCTCCAGTGACAATAAAGACAGAAATGCGAAAGCTGGGGGGAAAAAAAAAAAAAAAAAAAAAAAAAAAAAAAAAAAAAAAAAAAAAAAAAAAAAAAAAAAGCACCAAACAACACCCCCCAAAAAACCGCCAAACAAACAAACAAATAAAAAAAACCCCAAAACACCACACCAAAAAAACCCAACCCAAAACAAACAAAAAAAACCCCCCACAAAACAAAATATACGAAAATCTCGGTGCGGGTTCGGAGTGGCTGCGAGAGACAACGTCGGTGCAGGAAAAGGCAGGCTCACACGCACAAAAAGAAAGTGATGATCCTCCTCCCACCCCTCCCGGAGTGGCAAAGCAGCCAAGGAGGGGTGCGGAAGGTAGCAGGGGCGACACAGACAGACAGAGAGGAGATGCTCTCGGATCCGCTCCTGGTACCAAAGGGTTTAGCACAGAGATGGTCGGAAGAGATAAAGGCTGGGAGAAAAGGGGACGGCATTTTTTCCCTCTTAAATTGATATTTAATGGGAAAGCCTATTGGACAGAAACCTGGACACGAGTCACTTAATTGGACTTGACATCTGTCACAGTGTGGGAGTTTTCACAGCCCAAATATTTTCAGCAGATCAGATTCTCACTGAATCTGTGCCACAAATTATAACAGTCGAGAGCAGCCCGTGAAATAAACCCTAGCCTCTGGACATACAGTCTCGAGCCATCGACACTCTCACTGCCATCGTGTCATGTCCTGTCCTCTCCTGTCCTGTCCGTGTCCCTCGCCCCCCCTCAAAATATTGGATACCCACTGATCTAGAAAAACACCGCTGGCATTTCACATGCAAGCTAATAAATAAGCTTTAAACATCAATTTGCATCATGTACACAGAGCGTGTGGAAAACCATCAGACTGTTTCCAGTGCATTTATTCTGGTCCTCCCCAGGGTTTCTCTGTCTCTCACCTGCCCCAAATCCCAGTGCACGGAAGGCACAGCCCTGTTGGAAACAGGGGGTCAAAAAGCACCCCCCTCCCCTCAGTCCCTGTGCTCCCTGCCTCCCCTCTTTGGCACAGACAGTAAGGCAAAGCAGCCAGCCACGGGTCTGTGGCTTTTCTTGCTCATGGAAAGCTGGATGGAGCCAGGCCCCTTTGTGATGGAGCCAGGGGACATGGGTGGCTGGGGTGACTCCTCTTGCTGCCACCTTGTCCCAGTGCCCTTTCCAGCTTGTAGATACTTCTCCACTCTGATCCCCTTTTCACTATCTCCCTCTCTGCAGATCCCAAGAAATAAGGGGCACAACCACTTTTCTCAGAGCAATCACCTTCCTCCCTGGGGACTTCCCTCTGATAGGAGCCTCTGCTGACAGTCTCTCTCCCCAGGGCCCCTAGAAAGGGGCAGCAGGAGGGATGGGTGAGGCAGTGCTCTCCTGCACAGAGCTGATTCTGCTGCTCACCAGCAGCTCCGTAGGTGATTGGCCTCACCAGAGCCTTTTGTCTTCCTGGGTGGCAAGGTGACAGGGAAACAGTACCAGGGTCTCTGTGGTTCATCAAGAAACACATGCAACCAGGGGGTAGATCTCTGAATGGGGTGAGGTTCTGCTCTTCATATGATTTAAAGGGCCTTAATAAGGGTGAGTAACATGTCTGAATAATTTTGGGTTTTACCAATCTTTTTAAAAATTATAGCTACTCTAGAAAAGTATACAACCTCCTTGCAAGTCACCTGGCCCACTAGCAAAAAAAAAAAAGACTATGAGAGGATCCTTATGGACATGTCTTTCAGGGAAATGTGTGAATGTTTTCCACTTTCCCAGACCACAACAGGTCTCCAAAGCTGTCACCATTTGTAGGTATTCTGACTCCACACTCCATCACTGGGTTCATGGAAACCCAACATCGACCCAGAGGGGCTTCTGAAGATCCTTGGCTAGGTGATCCTTGGCTGCCACGGGACATGCCTGCCGAAGACCCACCATGAAAGGCAGAACATAAAAGTGCAGTGCAGCATCTGGTTGGTAGGGTCTGAAACATGTGCCCTCAGCCCATCTGTCTGCCAGCCCTGACAAGGAGCTTCCTAGATCTGTGGAAAGCTTCCTGCTGGGCTTGAGAGGAGCAGAGAGGCATCACTGTGAGGTACCTGGTCTGCATGGAAAGGAGGATTACACTGGTGCTCAGAGGGGTTGTTCTAGCTCCTAGGCACAGGGACCCAGTAAACCCCTTTTCCACCGTGAACAATAGTAACCAAAATCTCAATTGCCCCATCAAGAAGATTGGGATGCAAATCACTGAGCCTGTGGCACATCCTCATTGAGCACTGCTCTTGGGTAACATTCACAGGAGTTCTCTGGAGGTCAGGACTGGAGCAGTTCAAGTTCACTGTGCTCCAGATTGCAAGACTCAAGGCCCCATTCCACTAAATGACCACTGTCCCACACTTCAATGAGCAAGCTGTGAAGGAGATCTTCTCCAGCTCTTTACTCATCTGTGGCTTGAGGCTGGTGGCTCTGGCTTGCAGTACTCCACAAGGTGTAAGAGTGAGGCCTCAGCCCACAGAAGCTGCAGGTGATGGAACAAGTAGCTGGCTAAAGCTGCCATAAATGACAGCCAGGAAGATGATAATTCATGCAAGCCATCCTGCTCTCTGCAGCAGATGCTGTCATCACATGGCTTGCTTTTTATTTTTAATTTCCAGGAAGAGACCAAGCAGTTGCTGCTCAGCGCCCTTCAGCTATGAGTGGACGTTTCTGAAACTTCATGTAGTGCTGTTTACACTGTCATCTGATTACCCCACTGCTCTGCTCCTTGTGAACATGTAGAGGTTCACACCCTGTCTTGGCCCTGTCAGGCATCTACCCAACAACCCTGCTGGGGCACCACCAACCTTCTCACATCAACTGGAAGAGCCAGAGTGTAGCTGCCATATCTTCAGCTCTAGTAAGTCAGTCAGAAATGCTGGAGCTGATGGCCTGGCATTTCTCCAACCAGACAAAGCCCCAAAGCAGGGCCAAATTATCCCAGTGGAGAGATCTCCTGGCTCCCACTGGTCACATTTGGAGGAAGAGGTTGGTTTCCATAGCTCAATTTTCTGGGGCCAACTGGCCCTGGCAGGTAGGTCCTCAGAAATTATTAGAAATCCTGGGGCAAAAATGTAGTTGATGGAAACCAACAGTTCTATTTTGGCAAAGGAGGGATGACTAAAGCTCTTCCTCAAGATCTCTGTGTCTTTTTTTCTAGAATATAGCCTGATACAAGTGTAGATGGGCATGTTGGAAATCTGTATCATCTAAATGGAAGCTGCATAGACCTTATCATTTGTATCACCAAAAAAAGTGATGGCAGTGTAACCCCATGGTTGGTTTCTTCACTAAGCCAGTACCTCAGTGACATCAAGACTAACTGAAACTCCCAAATGGTACCAAAGGTGACCTCAGTGGCATGAATAGCATTGGTTTGGCTTCTCTGTAAAAGGTGAAACTGCATCCTCCAAGCTGCACCTGATGAAGAGAAAGTGAATAGGAAAAACTGAGGCACAACAAGGGTCTCCAAGTGGACATCCAGGGGTTGTGTGGCTGTGGCCCTACTGCAGACTAAATCCATGATAGTGAATCTTGAAGCACACGTGGAGAGGCATCTCCTGGAAGAGAATCTGGAATTAGATTTTGTCACACTGAAGGGCTGCAAGGGAGCCATGAGCATCTATTCTTCTTTACCTGCCTTAAGATATTTCTCCCAGGGCTGAAGGCATAGAGGTGAAGCTGATTTCTTGTGGATGGCATTGCAGCTCACATGACTCCCATCTCCTTCCCTGAAGCCTCTTAAGTTTAATGACAATGAAAGGTGGCGAGAGAAAGTTCCAGTATCAAAGAAAACCACATCCCACCTTTGTAAGGATCCTCTCACTGAAAAGCAAGAAGAAAATCACTCTCATTTGACTTCCAGGGCTTGCTGACAAGCCAATAAAACCTTATGATCCAGAACTGCTCACTAGATAAGACCTGGAATGGAACTAATATTAGTTAATTCATTAATAATAGTGAATAAAAGCTGCACACTACTATGAGACTTAGAGAAACGTGTCACAGGTCACCAAAAACATCAAGTGAGAGGCAGTGTTCAATCAAGTGAGACACAGTGCTCATTCTGTGACCACGACTCACAGGATTTTTCAGGAGATTGGGCTTTGGAAAAGCAAGATAGAGAGGAAAATTGTCTTCACGTTGTAGTCAGAAGAGACAAGACTGAAAACAATGGCGCCATGTGATGACATTTTATGGAAAGGTCCCATTTGCTTGTGTGGACATTTCATATTCGTGTCACATGATCATTTGGAGGTCATGACATTTAAGAGAAGAGCCTGGGCTGCACAAACCCACTAAAAGCCTGCAGGGGTGCAGCACTAACACCCTGGAGTAGCCATTTGCCCATGGAGGTGTTCTTCTGTCCCGGGGAAGCAGAAGACAGAATGAACCCAGCTGAGCCCTCCAACTCTGTGCCAGGAATTAAGAAAATAATTTTTCACTCGCAGCCTGAGCAAACCTTGCAGGGCTGCCATGGGGAGACATCAAATATGGGAACCACAAGGCTGCTTTTATGACATTGATTGTCAGAGCAGAGCTGCACTTCCATTACTGACATGTCCTCTATCTGTCGAAAGGACAGCTTTCCAGGATGCTTGAGAACATCCATTCTCTTTTATAGCATACGCCATTCACATTGCTGGCATATGCTGCCCATTGAAATAAATGGAGCTTGTCACTCTTGGATGTGTTCCTTGGAAATAAACGGTCAAACAAATTAGAACGCTGAGCCATGAAAATCCTTGTCCTTTTGAAAAATCTGTGCTGGATATAGATCAGTGCCTTTGCTTGTGGTTTTCCTGCATGTTGGGGTGATATTTTTTTTTGTTCCACTGGTCATATTTACTTCCTCTAGGCAGTGGGACTGAGGCTGATTTAATAATGGGTGGGGAGCTTTGAGGCTGCTGGCAGGAACATCTTGCAACTGGAGAATATGAAAAAATTATTTTCCTTACTGGGCCATGAACAGAGGGACCAGGGCCACCAGGTCTGGATGCAAGGCCATGCTGGGTGAGGTCTGCCAGCATCTGCTGGACAGGCAGGCCCTCTCAGCTGCTCCCTTGCAAATGTAAGCGTGACTGTCTCTGGGACTGGCTGCTTTGTTTAAACCAGTAGTCTCCAAGCTAGCCAATGGGTGAAATCTATGGGGTTTGGATAAAATCTTGGTTCTCTTTACCTAGTTGCTGCCTTTGGTTCTTGTCCCTTGGTTTCTGATTTGGTTCCAGTCTTTTCCTTTGCCCGTCAGACTAGATGAGCTGCGACATTAAGATGAAGCTCTAGATGCTACTGAAAAGAGCCAGGTGCCACCTGGGTGTTCAGCACCTTCACTGACATGTTGTCTTCACATCTCCAAAGACCATCCTTGCAATGTTAGTTAGTATTCCAGTTTTAATGAGGGATGGGTGTCTCAGGAGATGGAAGAGGATGTGTACTTTTTAAATGGAACCACTGTGAGCTTCTCACTGCAGGCTGAAGGCCACATGACTTCCCTGTCCATTCCCTGCATGATAGAGGGTGCATTTTTCAGAAATTATATTCCTGATTGATCTAAATGTTGGTGATGGTGGAGGACTCATTAAGATCCTTGGTAAGCTACTCCACTGACCATTTCTTTCCACTGTTAAAAATACTGATTTGAAAGATGAGCATGCACACTTCTAGCATTCAGCTGTGGGAATTTGTTATATCAGGGCACCCTGGATTAAGAGGTGTCTGTTTATTATCAGGTTTAGGTAGAGATTTTGTAAACAGATGTGTGTGCATGTGTGCTGTACAGCTGATACGCCTGTGTGCACCAGTTATTAACTTGGACTTTCCAGTCAAGCAGAGCCTAGCTAGAGCTGTTGCTGCTGCTCTGGTCAGATGTCTGGAAATTTTGGACAAATGGGAAAATTCCACCTGGGCAAACATTTCAGGCAGAAAGAGAAGACATGCCTGAGTAAACTCAGACATCTGCCAGTCCTTCTTAGGTCAGTATTTGTTAGAAGTGGCCGTATCAATTCTGCACTATTCTTTTTGTTAAACTGAAAAGGTTTGAATGCCTTGCTACCATGCAGAAGAGACTAAGCCCACCTTATTTTTAAGGTGGTTCTGGTCTGGTATATTTCCCATTTTCCCTGTCCATAACACTAGCCCCAAAATGAGGCTAGCATGCTCACATGCTCAGCATGCCGAAGTCTGAATATGGAACAAGAAATACATACCATGCTTTGCAATGTGCCTCGAAGATCCTAATGCAGCCTGGATGCTCCTGGGACTGGAGTTACAGAAATCACATCACACTAAAATCACAGAAAACGCATGTAAGAACTCGAGAATGGCCACAGTGGGTGATGTGGACACATTGAAATAGACCAAAAATACCTTGTGAGAATAACATAACAGAAAACCTGTGAGAATAACATAAACCAAGAGTGATACTGCCTCAGTAGTGATACTGAGATCCAGTTAATTGCAGTGTACTGCACTGGAGGAGAGGAACTTTTCTTCTATGAATTTGTCAAGTTGCTTTTTTAATTCATATAAACTTTCAGCATCCATAATTTCCCATGGCAAAGAGTTCTCTGTGAGCCATGCAATTTAAGTAAAAGCATAAAGACATGTAAAAACATGTTTGGAAATAAATTAGCCAAATCTGCTGTATCTCAGTGGCTTCTACTGCTAATGAGTACATGAAGAGTAGTGTTTAATGTGGGCAGAAGTGCCTTATGTTTTCAATGAATGCATGTGGTTGAAAGCATAAATAGTGGGTGGATTATAGCCATTTAGGGGAAAGAGGAGAAATCTCAAAAGAGGAGAAATCTCCCACTGCCTGAGTAAGGGGAAGTTAAGGAGACCAAGGCCTGGCTCCTTGGCAGCAGCTGATCACTTTAAATGGACCCAGTCCTGGGTTTGCAAATAGAACAGATCATCCACCTGCAGAAAACTTTGTTATACAGCTTGGAGCCATGGAGACTGGCACAGGTATGGAAGCAGTTAATGAAACAAGCCAGAAACAGTGATGTGAATGGTAACCTCTGTGACTCAGTGACAATTCACACACGTAAATGACTAGAGAGTAGTTTGTGAATTAAGCAGGAGAAATAAGAGGAACTTGCTGATTTTTATTCATGCCTGGTGTACTAAATAGAGCGCGTGGGCTCAAGCAGCTCCCAGGCACACATGGCTGAGGTGCAGCAGTCAGGGAACTGAGGGGGAGGCAGACACAGTGTTCTTTGCCACCAAGGACCTTACCTGTGCACATGTGTATAACTGCTGGCTGCCAGGGTGAGGAAAGAAAAAGTGGATGTCAAGCCTAGCTGGCAGCCAATGCATCTGTCTTCTGTCTTTCACTCCCCCTCAGTTGAGGTGGAACTTGGCTATTTTTAAATCTGATGTCTGTGTGTGTAGCCATGGGGAATGCTCTTTCTTGTGAAAAAAGAAGACAAAAACCCTACGGAGATTCTGAAGCACCTGCATTCCATAAGCAGATATTTCTTCACTCACTGATGCCACACATCTTAGCCCCCAGGTCTCCTTTCTTCACTTGGAAAAAGTAGAACTTATAAAACAAAACCAAATTATCATAACTGGAAAGCTTAGGCCAGCTGACCAGAAAAGAAAAACTCTGCCACGCAATGTAAGAACTACCTCACTGGAAGATCCAGGTGCTC
Organism: Florisuga fusca; assembly: GCA_038090715.1. Classification (NCBI taxonomy): domain Eukaryota; kingdom Metazoa; phylum Chordata; class Aves; order Apodiformes; family Trochilidae; genus Florisuga; species Florisuga fusca. The sequence goes on along the minus strand of JAAWXA010000004.1, from coordinate 51,085,069 downwards.
TGCCCAGTTCAGCATCCTTTTCAGGCATCTCACAGGTGAGTGCACAGAGCCCTCTGGAAGATGCTGATGCAAGTATCTAGTATTACAGCCTTAAAATAGGATGAGCCAGGACTCCTTTAATCTAAGTCCAGACTCACAACCCAGTCAGAAAATGGTCTCAGATGAATAATTTCACCTGTCTGTGCCCCTGTCCCCAGGAAAGGTGGAGCTTCCCAACCAAAACCAGAAGAAACACTGATATGAGTGAGTGTGTCTGAGATCCCCAGATGAATACTACCAGAAAAGGGAAGGCCAGTGTCAATTTGGGCCAGCCCTAATTATAATTAGTAAGTAAACTCACGTAAAGTAAGTTGTAGCACTTTTCCTAGCATCCCTCCCTGGCTTGTTACAGCTCCTGTGTTCTCAATCCCTTGTAAACAGGGGCTAAAACTAACTGATAATGAAAACCACAATGAAAATTAAACCAAGTGTAATTCCTGGAAGGAGCAGCAAGGTTATTGCTAGTGTGCAGAGCATTCAGGGGTGCAGACTGACCGATTTATTTCCACTTGTATGGTCTGGGCCAGCTACAACTGGCTTTAAGCTCATTTCTGTGAATAGTATGGTCATTCCTGGCACAGGAGGCAAAAACAGTTTACAATAAGAAGTCAGTCAGGCCTAAAAAATATTTTCTGGGTATACAATCAGGTGTCTAAAAATCTATTCCTTTCCCAAAGACATTCACACCGTATCCTCTGTGTGGCTTTAGCCTCCTCTGTACTCCAGCAGAAGCTTCTCCTTCTGCCTCCAGAGCTGTCTCTCTGATTCTGAGCATATGGAAGGTGAGGTTGGGTCTTGTGCATTCTCAGTCACCTCCATTGACCACCTTTCCTTATCCCACCAAGGCTATGTAGCACTGCTCTCCTGGGTTTTGAGCTCCTCTTTGCTCTTAAACCAGCTGGTGTCACGAGCCATCGGGACATTCCTCTCCTTCTGTTCCTGTAATTTTGACATCTGTCTCCTGCTGTAGGCTCTAGAGTTGTTCTTGCGTTCTCTTCTTAACCATGTTTCCTCATATCTTTCTCAATATGAAATCTGTCAGTTGCCCACAGTTATCTTTCCTTCCTGGACCCTTTATTTTCTCCTCTGTTTCCTCATGCTACTATTTGTTACCATTCATCATAAATGATTCTCAGACCCCTCAGTTGGGTGATTCCTTGTGTGAAAGGAAGAAGACTTATCAAGAAGACTGACTGGTCAGGGCTCTGTTGAAGCTGACAACACAGCCTACCTGAAGGATAAAATAGACTCTGCTATCTCTTCAGAATTTCCCCATGAATGCAGACCAATATTTGTATTTAGGACAATGCCCTACATTCAGAGGAAATCTACTGTAGCCTCCTAGGGCAATAATTCTTTTTATGTACATATATATGTGTATATGTACATATATATATATAAATATGCGTTCAGATAGGCATATTTGTAAGGCTTCTTTGCATTCCTCTCAGGCTCCAGTTTTTCTGAATTCTCAAGAAAACTCCACTGTGATTAAAGAAAGGTAGAAAGCACAGTAACACTGCATACCTATGAAATTGCATGTTATAATTCCCGTTCTCATTTATTCCTTCTTCTGTTGCCTATGTGTTTATTTCTGAAGGGTTAGGATAAGCCTTCTATTTTGCTAGGGAGTCTGGAGTTTTTCTGGAGCCATAATTATGTAAAATTACAGCATTCTCTTAAAAAAGTGCTTCAAGCTCTCCTGGTTTTCATATGAATTTGAAAATATGCCTGGAGGGTGCTTGATGCAGAGAAGTCTGAATGTGTATGCAGTGTCCTGAGGTGAAAATTTTATGCGATATGAACTATCTTGCATCATCTTGATGGGGTCTAATTTCATCATGGACAGCTACTCACAAGATTTTTAATAAGACTAGAGGTCGTGGTAGGATCCTGTAAAGCACTTAAAAGCCCGTATGGCTGAGCGAGTGTATGCATTTCCAGGTGGTGAAGAGTGTCTGATGTTGAAGGCTGTAGGGGGGAAGATGCTTCCATTTCTGCAGACTGCAGACAAATGTTCTGCTCCACGTAGCTCCACGTCAGCTGCCTTAATTATCCCTGCCAGGGCTGTGTCCATTTTCCCAAAAATCTCTTGTCGAATCATTTCACTATAACAACACCTATTCACAGAGAATATTTATAGCCGTTGATCTCAAAGTATTTTTAAAAGCTGAATAGCTTCACCACTGGTCTTGCTTTATGGGCAAGCAAAGAAGGAGTGTGGATGAATTATGGGCATAGAAGACAACTGGCAGAGAACAGCTGAGAAACTGATCCAATCTTCAGCAATGCTCAAGATGTCAGGAGTTTGCAGGAGAACAGGGCCCTGCCTACCTCCGTAAGATGGCTTAGGACAGAGCAATAACTACTGGTGCTCTGCTAAACTGAACAAGATCATAGTCCCAGGTCTGCTGATGGTGTGACTCACCGACATGGGTGTCTGGGGAACATTGCCAAGGAACATATCCACAGACTGGTGATAGTCATAGTCTTCTGTAGGGGCATTTATGCAGCAAAGGGTCCCAAGTCTTTAGCTCCACAAAAGCAAACTGAGATGGTTTTAGACTGCAGCGACTTTAGCCTACTGTTAGCCACACTTTGTTTGTATTTAGAGTCTAAATTTAAAGAACTAGAGTTAAATATTAGGTCATCTTGAAGTCCTCTTCTTGTTTTCTCACATAGAGTCTCCTCTGCTCAATTCCTCCATAGTGTCTTACAATGAGGACTAAGTTGTGAGTTGCCCCCTGTGTGTACTTGGTATGATCTTCCTGACAACTTCTGTTCTGCAGTATTGAGCAGAAGCTAATGCAGTTTGATTCACCGCTCACTTAGGGCTGACAGATGAGCTGGTAAGTCTTTTTCTGGCAGTTTAGGCTACTTTCATATCCAGCTGTCTGCCTCGTCCATCAGCCACAAGTTACTGCCCCTGTGACAGAAAGTCTCAGCAGCTCCAGTTCATCATCTGGTGTCTCAGTGCTTTTAAACTAATGCATCACATTTTGCCATGGCAGAGCCATGGGAGGACACATGTTCCCACCTGCCAAATCTGCAAAGGGAGTAATGGGAGGAGGGGTCACCAGGAAACCCTTAAACTACTGCTGTGGGGTTTGTCAATGCTCATCATCTGCACCTGGGTGAATTGAGTTGCTGTAACTGGGATCAGTAGCAGTGTTCTGTGCCTAAGCGTAGTCCAGCTGCGAGGGAATGGAGGTTTCATGCCAGAATGGGGTCCTTAGAGTCTTAGTTCTTAAAAGGAAAAGTCTCTGCTTTCTTGATGTATTCACGACTTTGGACCCCTATCCATATTTTTTTTTCTGTAGCTGGAAAACAAATACACTTTTCATTTGTAGCTTGTCATCTCAAGGAAAATTACAGGACTGGTCACAGGAGGAAGGAAATTGTGGGCTGCAGCTAACAAATGATCATTTACCATGGCTGCAAAGAGTCAGGAGATGAAGGGTCTCCCAAGGCCATAGTTTCACAAGCAACATTAACATCACTGCATAGAGATTGACAAGTGTGTTTAGGCTTTTTATGCAAGCCATTGAAAGTAAAGAGATCTTCCTAGCTGTGGGATGGTGCTCCACAGATGCTCATGTGGAGGCATCTGTGACAAGAGGAAGATTAGAGGCTACAGGCTGAGTCAGGCAAGACTTGGTTTTGTCCCTTCTCAGAAAGTCTGGAGGAAGAAATTCTTTACTGTGAGAGTGGTGAGACACTGGCATGGGTTTCCCAGGGAAGTTGTGGATGTTCCCTCCCTGGAAGTGTTCAGGGCCAGGGCAAGTGGCCTTGGGGCTTTGAGCAAACTGTTGTAGTGGGACATGTCCCTGCCCATGTGTGTGGGGGGCTGGAACTAGATGACGTTTAAGGGCCTTTCCAGCCCAAATCATTCTATGATTCTGTAAGAATACTCTAAGGACCACAAGCATGGCCTTGCAGTGAAAATGTGCATTTCCAAAGAGCTCAGCTTTGATGATGGCCCTTTGCAAAAAAGCTGGAGGTGGGCATACATGCTTTGCACATGTCAAGCATCACCACTAACACAGCAGCTGGCTCCAGCCTTTCTTACAGCTACTCAGATGTCTCCCCCATAGCATATCCCTCCAAAACCCAGAGGCTGAGACTCTGCCATGGTGCAGGCATTGGTGTTGGCCTCCTTCTCACCAGCCCAGACTACTCTTCTAGCAGCTGGGAAAAGCAACCACTGGCAAAGGTAATGAGGTGGTGTCAGGGGTGCTATGTAAAAACCGTTCAGGCTATGTTCATAATCCCACATCATGAGCTGTGTTTCCATGAGAGAGGCAGTCTGGCCCCCTTGGATAATCTTAATCATTTCTGACATGAAGGCTTCTTCTCTTGTTTCATGACTTATTTCCCCAGAATAATTTAAATGTATTAAAACACTGTTAGGATAGAAAGTAGGCATCATGTTAGCATAATATCTAATCAGAACTAGTCTGCCTGTCCCCGCAGGGTTTATTTATTTATTTATTTTGTGTCTGCTTGTGCTGTTTTCTTGTTGGATTGGCGAGCACTTCCTTGACATACTCATTTGTTCTGCTGTGTAATAGAATATGATCCTTTGGAGCTGCTGACATCTGCCTTATTCTTGAGATCTGCAACTCTCAGCCCACAGAGCAACAATGATAATAATAATAGTAATAATAGCAGTAATAATAATAATAATAATTACAGTGCTAGGAAGCCTGAGAAGTGAGGTTCAACATGAAGAGGAGAAGACTAAAAATAGAAGGGGAAAACATGGGTTGGCAAAAAGTGCTTCGATCACTGTGAGTGTATTTTTATTGGCCCTGATTCTCCACTCATTTACTCATCCTTTATGATTGCACTACCCTGTGGACTGCAATTAATTTCCTCAGACTTACGATATTGCAAGGGAGAGGGGATCCAGCACTGTGGTGTACGTGATCAGGACACTTGTTCAGAGGTATATTCAGCTCTGCTTTCGCTCAAGTACGTTGCTTTGATTCCTCAACGGCATTGCAGTATTGATTTTGAAGGGAATTAGTTTCTTCAGTGCTTCTGAAGATATGGCCAGTGTGATTTCTCAGGGACTTATTTGGCCTCCTCCCCCACAACTTTATCCTCACATGTCACAGCTGAAATAATTGGCATTGCCTTATATCAAACTGGCGAGATGCAGTCCTGGGGGCTAAAGGGGAGAATCAAATCCAGACAAAAAGCCTTGACAAAAAGATGTATGAGGAAGAGAGACATTGGGCCAAGCACTCTCTGAAATAGGTCTGGGAACCGTGAGCAGCCACTTGGGTTGTCTTGTCTGAATCCTGCTCTGTTGAGGCAAAACAAGGCTTTGCAGAAGGCAGGGAGAGGTGACAGTCTACTGCAAGGAGGGAAGAAGGGAATAGGTGGGAAGAGGAGAGAAAGAAGAAAGGAGTAGGAAAAGAGGAAGGAGAAGTTTAAAAAAATGGGGAAGGAAAGAAAAAAGAGTTCCTAGCAGTAAGGTCAGGTCATGTTGAGCTTTGAGCATCCTTGAGAGGGGGAACTTCTCTGAGTGCACTCATCTAACTGGCTGTCACCCCATTCCCAGATGTAAAATATTCACACTTATGATTTCTGTGTGGTTTTTTACTTGATACGGAAACAAAACTTGGAGGTATTGAAAAGTAAAGATCTAAAGATGAGTTTAAGGGCTGATCTCAATGATTGTGGCTAGTCAACCAGCAAATGAACCTAGAAGGGTTTGAAATTAGTGAATTTGGCCCATCCTGAGCTGTTGGGATTTAGTGTCTCTTTTGCTCTCTAGCCTAAGGCAAATAAAACAGGATAGCTGAACAGGTGCAGGGACCAGGTAAAACTCTAACTAATTTCTTAACAAAACACCCAGATGCAGAAGTAAAACCTGGACTGCAGTGTTTGCTGCCTTTTCCCTTTCAGAAGGACAGCACAGGCTGAAGATTCTTCATAATGTGTCCTCAATCCCTGCTGCTTCTGGCCGGTCAGCTTGCCTGTCCTTATAGCTCCCAGTTCTATTATCATCTACTATTATCAGTGTTGTTATTTCTTTAATCAGGTATAAGCAAAAGTTACATTTAAAAAATATTGCTAGTGTCATCCTTCTGCTGAGTTCCTTATGTGTATAGGATGCTGGCGTGGGGCAATATAAGACAGAAAAGGGGCTCATGAGAACTAGAAATGGAGGAGATTTATGGGGTCCCATCTGTTCCCTTTTTCTCCTGGCATATGCTTATAAACTAAAGTACCTTTACTAGTGTTTTACCTAGTTTTAAATGCTCTAGCCATCAGAACTTCCATGTCTCATGGGAGGTTTTTCTATCAGCCAGTGCCCCTCACACCCGCAAAACCCAGAATTACAGGCAGGTGCCTCATGAGAAGTTTTCCAGCATCCCACCCAGCATCAGACTTGAAGAGACCATACATGCTTGAAAGTTTGTCTGGTTTGTTACTACTTGAGCTATAACATCCTGATAAAAGATTGTAGCATCAGGCACTCAAGAATTTTCAGTATCATTCCATTCAACGTCAGGTGATTATTTTGTTTCAGAGAGTGTTAGCAGGAGTGGTTTTTCCCTGGAAGCTAGTGGATTCTTACACCTTTCATTAGTAACCAAGCTGTGCTACCAAGCTATGCAGATCACCAGGGTCCTCCACTGCCATTAGACTGTACCCCTCACTCTTTTGCTCGCAGTGATTAAAATCTGTGTGCTTGGCAACCCTACAAATAGGCAGCTTCTATCTTTAAGAGTCCAGTACATATTTTCTTACTGCTATGCCATATATGCTTCCTTGGTTTGTTCCTTACTGCAGCCCCACAATTCTTCCCTTTTACTTGTGAGTAATTGCATGTTGTGCTCTCCCTTGATTGCTTGCCTAGCCAAGTGAGGTACTCTTTCCACACATACTCTTTCCTCAAAATTAAACACTTTTCCCCCAGATTAGTGTTATTGCTATGCCTCTTCAGTTTCTCCCTAGCAGTTTGTTCAATGAGTTCACTAAACAAAATAGACACTTTGGAGATCTTTAAACTGAATCTGTACCTGTCCTTCTTTGGGAGCTGATGCTTTTTAGTTCAAAAGCCTGGCTTTGAAGTAAGAATATTTTTCATGTCTTGTAGGTTAAATAAGACCTGGACAAGCTCTGAGAAATTATCCAAAGGAGGAATGGCTTTTGGCATAAAAGAGGCTGGAATGGTCCCAGTCTTTTGGGATAGCCAAGCTATAAGTGTGCAGGTGGAAAATGAGATGGTGGATAAGGGGGAAGAGTCCTGGGAAAACAGTGAGTTTGAATGAAAACAGAAAAATTAAAAAAAAAAAGGTGGAGGGTACATTTCACATTGTTGCTGAAATATTAAACACATTGGCCGGTAGGGCTCTTGGAAATGAGGATGGGTGAAAACAGGCTGTAGGGAAGTATTTTCTTGTGTGACAAATCTGCCTCCTCTCTCAGTTAAGCTAGTGGGAAAAGAACCATTACCTGAAGAACAAGACAGTGAGTTCTGTTGGATGAGAGTCCATCATGGATGTAATTTCAAAGGCAATCACTTCAAGCACTGGTGGAAGCACAGTGGCTTATATTCTTATACCTGAGTGAATAAAATTCACCTCTCAGATCCTACCATCTAAATAAAAATGTCATTTATTTTCCACAGCAGCTAAGGTTAGAGGGTTTGTGGTCTGAAGATAAGGCCATGTTTGGCTTAATACCTCTTGATTTTTGGGAACTTAAATATGGTCACTGAGTAAAAATGTTCTGTCCTCTGTTCTTACGGATATGGTCATGTAATCAAGAGCAATTAAACCAAGACAGAGAAATTGACCTCAGAATTTGCCACGGACACCAAACATGCCAGTTTTCTTGTACTCCTCCATTGCATCGTCATGGGATATTGATTTCCATTACTGTGTATTTTAGAAAATTCCTCTGGTGGGTTGCTCCAAACCAGATGTTCCAGTCATCTTCTGGCAGGCAGGAGAAAGAAACACAGCTTGTTTGTCAAGAAAAACCCTGTCAACAAAACAGTTCAAATTCAGCCCTTTGCCCAGTTATTGTTCCTCTTGCAGTGTCTCAGAGGTGGAATTGAGACTGTATTTGTATTTGTTTATTAATCAGGCACAATTTTGAATCTTTTGCTTAGAAATACCATATCACCTCTCAACCTGGTAGCTTGGTGACAAAACACAGCAGTAATGCTATCCTCTAATAATAATAATGATTACTCAGTACTGCTGGGAGATAGATGCATTAGTAAGTAGCAACTGTCTGAATATGTTTCCAGCCTGTCAACCTTAAGTATTTCGACTTTAAAAAAATGTCCTTCTCAAGAGGGCATACATCTATCCTTGCTGCTGGTGAGCTGCCCTGAGGTATCTGTTTCTGTAAAGCCATGGTGCCTCTCTTACGCGCCATCAATTGGTACAATCTGGGAAAGGCTGTGGAGATCAAGAAGTTTTGTATGAGCTCCTGGTGGGCTCTTAGCAGAGCCAGCAGAACCATCAATTCTGTCATGTCCCTGTCAAGACAGAAATTATTTAAGAGGTTCTGGCCCTGTCTTCCCAGAAAGAAAAGTCATGGGAGCTGGTCATGGGTACTGAACTTGCTTAAACCACTGAACACTAATTAATCTCTTCCCTCTGCAAAAGAACATAAAGTTCCTCAAGACAGGCTGTATCAGTGCCATTCATTTCTGGGTAACATGGGCCATATCCCCTACTTTCCAGGGAGGAAAACCTGCCCCATAGGACAACCTCCTCTTGGTTTCAAGAGAGCAGAATTTTCCCCCAGGCTGAGAAATAGATTGAGACACTGATGTTTTGGGTTGGTTTTTTTTTGTGTGTATGTCCTGTGTGATACAGATGACAGAACTTTCCTTGTCTGTTTCTGATTTTAATCTAGTACTCAATTAAACAAATTATATCTGATCTTTAGAAATTATACTGTTGCAGTAGTCCTGGAACTCATCCCTTTCTGGATGTCTGGTCTGTTTCCTATTTATTTCAAGAATCTCACACATGATAGCTAAACTCAGCCTTCTTAGAGCAATTTGTCCCTTTAGTTAGTGATACTAACCCAGTGTCACTGGGATACACTCAGAAGTGCAGAACACTTTCCTGATGATGGACTTGGGTTAAGTGGAAGAAGCAGTGTGTGTGGTCTGGTGGCTTATGTCAATCTTGATCAGACTGCTGTGAGATGACCCGTCATGCTACCTTTACAGTTTCCTCACCACAAATCAAGAGTAACTTTTTGGCTGTAGAAATATTCAACGTGACTTTTCAGAGAGGCAGCTGAGAACGGAAGATGACTTTGTGCTTTTATCTGCCTTGAAGCCATCTAGGGAAAAATTCTTTCATGGGTACAGTTAACCATCAACAACCTCTTGGATTTCTGATTAATTTCCCTTCTATGCTTATTTGGGATAGGTAGATGAAGCTTTCTTTTAATGGCAGTGATACAGAGAAGAAAACAGGAAAACTGAGTAATTCTGGTAACAAGGATTTGGGATGTAGGCCACCCTGGAGATCTGCAGAACTAGTTTGAATTCACTAGCATCAGTGTTCTTCCCTCAGCTTTAGATTGTTCTCCCAACTAGGGTAAATGTCAATCTCAGAAGTAATCTCTAGATATCAGTGTAGGTAATAGCCTGTTTTGAATGTCTTAGGAAACCCTCAGAAAATGGACCCCAGGATCCTTGCTCTGACACATCAGAGAGGCTCTCACCTCCGTCACTTTGGTATCTCCCCACAGATTAATGGTCAAAGCCCTATTTTTTTTTCCAGATGCCACTGGGATCTCAGCCCAATCACTTGTCCTACAATTCCAAGACCCCTTTATGATTTATTTAGTTATTTGACCTTCAGCAAGTAGAAGGACCTCGTTGTTGTAGTGTTGTACAGACATAAGAGTTCCTGTCGTGAAGGATTTCAGGCAGTTTTAACTCCTGCCAGTCACCTCCAGAGTAGTGAATATGTGTGTGTGCCTGGACAGACCACCCTTGGATCCCCAGTGGTGAGGTGTAGGTGAGGCAGCTCCTCCAGCTCCATCCCTCACAGTGCACAGATCCCAAGTGGGGTGACCAAAGCATAGCAGCAATCCTCTTGGCTGCACAAAGCTGGTGCAGGAGCTCTCAGGTTATACCTGCCCTGACCTCAATGGGGTGGAGATCTCTGACCTGCATTTGGACCCCTTCTCACATCCTCTGAGAAGGTTGACCAGTTGCAGTATGGGTTAGCTGTTGCAGGAGTAGAAATGCTCAAAGGTTAATCTTATGCACTTCCATGGGCTTTCCCTTGTGTTTAATCTGGTATTTTCACACTTTTCTCCTCTTTCCCGGTCTCACTCGGTCTCACTCTCCACCCTCAAAGCAAGTCACACTTGCAGGCAGTCCAAAAAACAGGTTCCCCCTGAAATCACACCAGCTGAGGATCTGCTCCCATCTCTCCCATCCCTCCCTTCCTTCCTTCCTTCCTTCCTTCCTTCCTTCCTTCCTTCCCTCCTTCCTTCCTTCCTTCCCTCCTTCCTTCCTTCCCTCCTTCCTTCCTTAGCTTCTTTGTCTCACCCTCTCCCCACCTTTTCCTTCTTTGTCCTTTTTTTCCCCCTTCCCTCATGATCTCTCTCCTCCTGCTTCTCTCAGNACCTTTTCCTTCTTTGTCCTTTTTTTCCCCCTTCCCTCATGATCTCTCTCCTCCTGCTTCTCTCAGTCCCTCTCCCCAGCTCTCTCTCTCTGGAGACAGGTCTAGTGGCCTGGTTGCCATCTGCTGCCTGTTTTCTTTTGTGTGTGTGTGTGTGTGAGTGCGTGCGTGTATGTGTGTGTGCGAGTGCACGTGGGGTTTTTTTTATGAGGTTGAGATCAGATGGCATCTAATCGATCGTCATGGTCTCCATGGTTACCCGGGTGACAGAGTAGTTGGGAGAGACACATACTCCAGCCTGGGGCTGTCAGACCATTCCTGAGAGAGAAATAATAAAAAACAGAAAGGAGGGGGGAAAAATTTTTTTAAAAAAAATCAACCTTTTCCATCACATTTTATGCATTTACATCTTCCTTGGAACTAGGAAAATGTAGCTTGTGCTTCTGTTTTACACTGTTGCCCCTTGACTTGGCTCCAGGAGGAACAAAGCAGACTGGTTTTCCTCTCTGTGCAGCGCAGGCACAAAGGTGAAGCACATCTTTGGGAAGGCAGCAGCAGATCCCCTCTCCCTTTCAGTTCTCAGGAAGGTTTGGATTTTTACATTTTATTTTTATCCCCCTGGACACTGTTGCAACCCTAATGACAATTTTTTTTCTTCAAAATTGGGTGGTTACTCTCCTGTATCAGATAAAGTCAATGATATCCTCCGGGAAAAGAATTTCAATCTATTAGTATGAGCAGCATTTTTTTCTCCCTGGCCTCAGCCCCTAATACTAGACTGTCTTTAGCCCTCGTTGCAACAGATCAATCAATCTGTCTATGATTCCTGTTTGGAAGCAAGTGGAGTGTGATGCTAAAGATGAATTATGGAATTAGGTGAGTTTTTTCGTCTTTAAAAAGCAGATTGAGTTGGACAAGGCAACATCTCTTACCAAGGCAATTAGTGTGTCAGAAGCACAGGAACTGAAAAAATGCAGGGCAAGAATGCAACCCTACATGAAACGAGTGAGGAGGAAGAGGCTGCATTTCAGGCAATATCGTTGTGGCAGCTCTCCCAGATAATCCAGGAATTTCACAAGGTTTGCCAGCCATGTACCACCCAGGTACACCGAGCCCTGACTTATTTCCTGGCCGGGCAGACATGAATTAGTCTTTGGTGTGAGCTCAGCTCGGCCCCCAAAAGGCAATCAGGATATGTCTTTTGTCTTCTGGCTGCAGCCACAGCATTAATGCTCACCAAAGCTGGTTTCCTGTAGGGCTGTGGTGGCTGGTGCTGCCCTGGCTGTGTTCCTGCTCATGGTAGCACACAGGGCTCTGGAAATGTCAAGTGGAAAAACAGGCAAAGGGAGCTAACAGCACTGATGCACATGGCTGCTATGGGCTGAGAGGATGGTGACCCAGCAGAGCTCTCCAGAGACCTGGAAGTGCTGTCTGAAGGATGCTGACTACTAAATGCATCAGATCAGAGCATCCCTGAACAAACAGTGATCTCATAGAGCTACACATAGTTTGAGGGCTGGATATGCCTCCTTGTGTCTTTTCTCCTCTCCAGTTCTGAATTAAACTGATTTTCAGTCAGAGCTTGCAGTCTTCGTTTGCTCTTTTGCCTTCCTAGTGAAAGCAGAAGGTGCCCAAGCTGGGTTGCTCATTTCAGGCTGAAAATATGCAACAAGGGTGGGAATAAATTGTCCAAACAGTGTCACTGCAGATGACATCCTATCCATCCTAGATGCACTGCCCCAAAAAGGCACAAGCCTTCCACTATCCATATGTATGATCTGCCAGACCCCTTGTATGCTACAGGGGATTAAAAGACCACTAGAGACACGTGCAGCTGAGCCCAAGCCTGACTCTTGGAGAAAAACACCAGCCTGAACTGGTGCAAATATCCAAGAAGTGGAACAATTTGACCACTTCCAACCCCGACAACAAGGGGCGAAGATGGGTGTGAGATGATAGAAGTGGGAAATGTGATGGGGCAGGAGGAGGCAGGGTGACAAGCCAGGGACTCTCCTCACCTTTGGAGAAGTGAGCAGCTTGCAGGGGGTTGTTTCAGCTCACATCAGCTCAGACCCCTGCACTAGCTGGCTGCTCGGGCTCTGAGGGAAGCAAGGGATTGTGAAGACAGACTTATCAGCTTGTCCTTCCTTCCACAAGGACAACAAACAGAGTTTTGGTGTGGAGGATGCAGTGTTTGTACCACAAAAGTCCTCTTCCCATTCTTTGAAAAATATGTCACCGCTGTAAAAACTGTCTTGATTATAAATATTTCCTCAGTGGTAGGTGGCCAGGGGTGATGTTTCAGTGTATCTTATTAAAAAAAAAATAAAATAAGTCTCTGTGATCCCATCTATCTGAATTGATTTTGCTGCCTCCCACCAGCATAACATTCCTGTTTCTAACCAGCAGGATGGGACATCCCCTGCTCTTCAATATTCACTAATGTTAAATACCATGGGACTCCTAGATTTCCATACTGTACAAACATAAACTAATTAAAGTTGTACAAATACATCCCAGGCAGAGAATGAGAATCCGTTCACCTGAGGGACGACCACTGGCTTCCACATCCCAGGGAAAGCTCCCTCGCAGTTTACATTGGTTTTTTTGCAAGGGATAATTTATGGTAAAGGCAGTTTCCACTGAAACAGCAGACGTGCACACAGAGTAGAAAAAAAAAATGTAAACACAACAGCATCTTTGTGAATGCAGCAAGGTGCTGGTGCCTTCCTCTGTGTGCTCCATAATATATTAACATACACTGGCTGGCCAATCCCAGTGGAGCATTCAATCATGCCACATTATAATAGAATTTAATGGAGTTGACAGCTAAGACCCAGTTGCTGGAGAGATGCAAAAGACCTTTGCAGTGAGGATCTACAATTAATAAAGGCAAGGGCCATAGATTTTTGGAGGACCTCATAAAACAGTAAAATATCGACATTGATCATGGCATGAGAGAATATTAGATATGTAAATCTAGCTACTGCCTTTATTTATTTATTTACACATCTTTAATATTATACGCACAAGTTTCCCCGAGGCCAAAATGCAATTTCTCTCTCAATTTCTCAGCAGGAGCTTTTCATCTCCCTATTCACCAGGTTTTGAATTGCACATTTAATAAGCAATAAAAAATTCCTGTCTCTTTTCCTTGGGCTTTTAGCCTGCAGTTTTCCCTTCCCTTCAGTTTTATGTTGGCAACAACAATCCTCTTTACCTGGCAGTGGGTTCCTCAGGGATTGGAGGGTGATGCAAGAGAGGATCTGGAGCCTGCAAGGAGTGTCTGGACTTTAGTGTCTGCTGATGTGCTTTTTGTGCCAGGATGTGCTGGGGAAGGCATAGGGTACATGGGATCCACATAAAAAGAAGTCTAGAAGGTCTAAAGCTCAGCAAACCAGCTTACCTCAGTCCTTCTCCCCACAAGTTTTGGCAATAGCAACAGCTTATGGCTTCACTGCCTTCATTCTGCTGTCTGGGGAGAGGTGAGATACTTGCAGGCATTTTAAATAATTGATCCTGTGGGTAAACTGCATCCACCTCCATCCTCTACCCTGAGAAGGTGAAAAAAATACATCACCTTGCAGCTGGGAGAATCACTGGGCTCCAAGAGGCTCAAATCTCTCTGGATTTTCCTGGTTCTGCACAGCTCACGTTGTTCTGAATCAGGTCTGATCCTTGGCTTCTGGCCTCAGGAGTTTAGAAGCAGATTTCCAAAAGTATTTAGGTGTGAACTGTTACCCAGTGGGTTATTCAGAAACACTTAGGCTCCTCTCTGCCCAAGGGTGCTGCAGCATTCAAGCACCTGTTGCTTATAGTCCCTGAATCTGTAAACCTTCATGTAGCTGAGAAGCTGCCCTTGCAAGATTGATAAGCTTGAGCTCTTTGGGATTTTACTTTTACATCACTCATCTCGTTGGACTTCCTTCCAACTTCCCCTGATGGACCGTGAGGTCAGGGTGAGACCCTGATGAACCCAAGTCACTGCTAATGTAAAGCTCCAGATTCCATCCATGTGGCCTCAGGAGCTGGAGTTTGTGGTGCTCAGCTCATGACAGATCTCTTTGGAGCAGATAGGAAAAAAATTGAGGTGCCAAATCCATCCCTGGTTTAGGACTGTAGAGACTGATGGGGTTCTAAGAGGGGTAACTTTAGCATTCTCTTTAGAAAAGAAAAGCAACTGAATAGGCACCTTGCAAGCAGTCAAGGTGCCACAGTAAAAATGGACTGAATAATTAGGCATTTCACTTTCAAGACCAGCTGCAGGTTACTTTCTTGTCAGGTAAATCAACCTAGTTTTTCTTTCACTTACAGATGTAAAGACATCTTTCCCCAGGACAGATGATGTCTTGTTTGGCACAAAAGGGGCCATTTGTCCACATCACAGTAACAGCGACTGCACGGTGTCATCTCACACGCTTCTCCAGTAAATTGAGTTTGTCAGTGCTCAGCCACACAGCTGAGTGGAGTGCTGCGTGATGCCTCACCTCTCCTGGGAGAGGGAAGTTGGCATAAGCCATATCATAATGGGATCCAGAAACAAAGAAGCGTGAATGAAGTGCTAATTGCATTCATAAAGACATTAACAAAGGAATTAAAATGGCAGAAGATTCCTTTCCCTCTCAAGATTCATATAAACAACCAAAATACATCCATAATCACTGAAGTTTACACTCTTTGGAAGAAATTCTATAGAGGCATGACACCAGGGCTTGGGAAGACACTTTCACTGTTCTTTTCTCTTGGACACTGTCTCAGAGATGAGACACTTAACTGCTTTTCTTTGGTCCATACTCGCTCTTTTCTGTCTATCTTTCCTCCTATCATTTTCTGTCCTTCAAAGAACAGGAATATTGCTCCTAATTTTCCCCTGGAACTCCAAAAATTTGGCTAGGGACACAGTGGAAATTTCATGTGTGAAATAGCTTGAAACATCTCAGTTCTGCTTACCTTTCCATGGAAAAAAAAAAAAAAAAGACAAAAAAACCCCCATGCTTTCTTGTTTTTCCTCAGTCAGTTTCTACACAATTTCATTCTTCCATTACCAAAGTCTAGCACTGTGCTGTTATTTGCATTGCTAATACAGAGGGGAAACATTTCCCTATTAAAAAATCTCTCCAAGCAATCAGGTCTTTTTTCCCCCATGGGAATATTGCTGTTAGTCTTAAGCTTAGAAAGAGCTTGTTTCACAGACCCTAAATTTTGAGGCTACCTTAATTTGCTTGTATCAGCAAAACAATAGGTCTTTGATTTTTAGACTACTTGAGTGTATTTATTACACCACCCCATCTCTTGTGCTTATCTTCTTTCTTCCTGGTGATGTGGGTGTTGTGCTACGGTCAGCTGCAGCTAAAGCCAGCTAGACATTTTTGTTCTAGCCACCAATTTTCAGTCACTCAGAACTTTACAAAATGTTTGTTCTGAGGACTGAAACATGCCAGTTCCTTGTGACCACTCCAAGGTGGATTAATCTGGGAAAGATAAGTCCAAGCCTTTCAGCAGTTCTGTAGAGGGAGATACTTCTATCACCTCGGTGACTTGGGAGATGAGGCTGAAAAGTGGCAGGAAGACATCCCTCAGGAAGAAGAGGAACCTTATCTAAAACAGGGAGGTTTCTAGCCTTCTGTCCCCCATCTTGTTCCATCCCCAGACTGCAGCTCAGGACTCAGTGTGTGTCAGGAGTGGTGCAGGATTAGGTAGGGAGTGGTGGGGAGCCCACATCAGGAAGAGAAGGTGGTATGTGCCACCAGTGTCCAAAGGGATGAGGCTCAGATCTTCACCCTATGGGAGGTGTGCAGGAGCATGGGGATGGGGTCCAGGGTGGGGAAGGCATGGATCAAGGGGGAAGGGTTGTAAGGTGGGACAGAGAAAGCTGAGAGGGTAGAATGGCACAACGCCTCCAGCACGCTGCTGACATCAGTAAGAGGCTCTTCCCCAAGTGATGTTGGGACATGAGCAAACACAGGAAGGCTTACTCAGAAACCTTTTGAAAGAAGAAAGCAAAGCCCTTTGTACTGTATGGAGTATGGAGGGAGAGACTATGCACCCACCTACTGCCCCAGCCCCTCTGTGAGAGCTGAAGGACTCAGGGAAATGTCCTTGGTTTGAGAGCACACCTCAGATCTTTCCATGAAAGCCAGTTCTGGGTTTGTTAGGACAATAAGGAGCTCATGAACTCAAAACAGTGAGGCAGTTGTTATTAAACCCCATTCCCAAAGTGGATTCAAAGCCTCCCACACTAATGTGCCATCTCCCAGTCCTTGCTGCACTGCCTTTGCTACCCTTCTTTATTCCAAGGCACACTGAGATCTTCCAGGCATGCACCTACAGTCAGTAGGTGCCCCTTCCCTGTCCCCTGTAAGCACCTCACTGCAAGCACCTCAGTGTGACCCCTATCCCTGGCACTCCCTTGTCACAACTCCACCTTCCCAAGGGCTCCTGAAGCCAGGACCTAATAGTATCTCAGAAGGAGTGTTAAGAAGAGACAATGCAGGAGAGCAATAATGAGCAATAATCCTGCATTAAGTAGAAAAAGAAAAATAAATAGTTTTCCATGTTGCAGACAGCTAGAGAAAACGGGTTACTGATTAGCAGCAGTAGGATTTTTTAGGCTATGTTGGGAGTGAGCACAGGGCTCAGCCACCAGCCTCATCTCCATAGCACCAGCTCAGGAAGGAAAAATGCCCTGGCTGTCAAGTAAGAGCAGGTGAATGAAGAGCCAGGGCAGCCTCAGCCCAGGCCTTGTTTCTGAATAAATGAAATGTGTATCTTCCACCTCGTCAGCTGGGAGGGAGAAGCCTATCTCAGGAGTGAAGGCAGGTGCTGCTGAGCTATTTCCATTTTCCAGCTCTGCAACCTCAGGAACCTCTTTAATCCAAACCACCCGCCAGGATCCATTCACTGGCACTGAAGATCAGCCAGTGTTTTTTGATTCATTTTTATGGCTGTCTTTAATTTTTTGAAGTATCTTGCTGTTGGATTTTTGGTCCTACCTGTGACTCAAGAAGAGATTTTCAAATCTCATTCTCCCTTTTTCAGCCATTTAAAGGGACACATCATGCCAACAACTTAGATTCCACATTTAATAGAGGAAACATGCAGGTAAAGAGATATGAAAAGAAAGCCAGGAGGTCCAGAAGTGCTTTGGCAGATTTGTTAGCAATGAAATATTCTTTATTTGATTTCTGTGTTTCCTGGGGCAGTGAGGGGGACCCATATGCAATTTCATTGAAGTAATGTATGAGAATTAGAGAGTGAATTTGACAAGAAGCTCTACCAAACTCACCTAGAAGCTCAGTGAAATGCAAAATGCAAACCTAGCAGAGCAAAGAGTGGTGTAGCTTAGGGGCAGGGGTTCAGTTACCACATGGTAAAGCATTAGTAACAAGAACAGAGCTAGGAAAATCGCAGAAGACACACCCCATTGTGATTTTACTCGGGGCTTATGTTCATCTGTGTTGAGAGCTATTGATAGATGTCAACGGTAGCTGCTCTAAGTCAACTGTGCAATTTTTCAGCCAATATGTGCTTCACAAGCACCTATGCACACATGCACACACAGACATGTGGGCATGGTTACCAGTCCACGTGTTTTCTGGTGTCTATCTTGCTGAAATGCCTTCAATTAGGACTTGGAAAAGGTTGACCCAGTCAGCCTATGCAACGCTTGCCAAAGACAAAATTAGTTTTAGCCACTGCTATTTTCCTTCCAAAAAACCAAAGCCCCATTCTCCCTTTCTCTCTTTCCTTTATATTATGTGAAGTGTGTTTCTTGGATAGGTGTTTAGCTGGTTTTTAATGTCATGGAAACATCATCTGCAAGTTCGTTAGAAACTCTTTACTAAAGCAGCCTAGTAAAACAGATGATTAATATTGGTAAGCTTCTCATTTGCATATTAATTAGTCTCTGTACTCAACTAATTAAAACAGGGCTGCCTGTATGTAGACTTTCTGAATTCCAGATTGTTGCTATTGCTCCCATGTAAGTGCACTTAGCACAACTAAGGCAAGCCATTGATTCTGCAAATCATCTGCCCCAAGCAGCAGTAGAACATTTTAAGGCATTTAAGGCTATATTTTTTCCTAAAAAAAACAAGACTGATGCTTGAAATGGCAGGATGTAATGACTAAGCAGAGCTCCTGCTTCCCCGTGACACTCTCCGGGAGCAGAACAACTGCAGGAGGCAGCCAAACCCAAGGCCAGAGGGAGAAGAATATTGGAGGGCACAAACAAGCCCAGGCTGAGATACCCTTAAGCCTTTTGGTATTTGCCTTTGTCGTGAGATGCAGCCTGAAATCAAAACTCAGCCTGATGACTCAAGGCATGAAAATTCAAGTTAGTTCTGACCTGTGTTGCTCTAACAGAGCTCTGTTCACCCTTTCCAGGCTGGGGGTAGTACTGGGACTTGGAGTCCCCTGCGTGTCACTTGCAGTTGCACCTGCAACTGCAGCTGCAACCCACACACACACACTCCCCTTGGCCCCACATATTCTTCAGTGTATGTGTTGTGGAGGTCAGTCAATGGATGAACTGTCACAGGTAAAGAGCTGCACTTCCCCTAGCCCTCATTTCCCTGCCAGCACTGACTGAGTAGATGGATTACAAAGATATTCCTTTGTTGACTCCTTGCCTTCAACCTTTAGCATTCAAAATGCGACCCTCACATCACCCACAAAGACCTCCTCAACCACAGAGCAGGCATAATCTGACAGCATCCTGCCTCCTCCTCCTCCTGCCTTTGTCTGACGCAGGATATGCCACTGTCTCCTCTTCCATCCTGGCCACCCAGCCCTTCAGGTGCTTTTCTGCCAACACACTTGTTGGTGGCCATGACTCTCCTCTGTCCTCCTACCACATCTTTTACCTCCTCCTAGTGTTTTTGCTTCTGGACCAGATTCTTGGCTCTTTTTCCTTCTCCTTCCCCTCCACATGCACCTGTTTTTGTTAGAGTTCTCCCTCCCAGAAGTAGTTCAGGATTCAAGTAGAAATTCAGGAACTGAGGATAAAACACCCTAGGCTGAGAGGCACTTTATGAATCTATATTTACTGCCAGAAAATATTTTGCATGGCAGTGACAAGTAGGGTTTATCAAACTATCTGTGCACAGAGAGTTTTTCCTCACCCTAGCTGCCAATAGCAGTTTGATAGGTTTTATTATACTCCATTATTCACAACAAGCCAGGTCGCTGTGCCATATGCTGTCCAGTCCTGCTAAAGCTAACCATGTGCCCATGTTGGCTGCCAACCAAGGCTGGTTAAAACCTGCTCCTTTTCTGCATGCAATTTGTTTTCAGAGAACTGGAGGCAGGGGCTTTGGGTCAGGTGTTCCAGTATGTTTTATCTCACAGCTTTGGTCTGCCTCAGTAGCCCCAAATCCAATTCAACTGGAAAATCAGAGATCCTGGTATGGTTTGGACTTAAGGTTCTTCTAGAAACCTGCCCTGTTCTGGGGCTGGTACAGTTTGAGGCAGGAGGAGAGCCTTAAATATTTCTGGGGCGACTTGAGTGAATTGAATCTCGAGTACAGCTTTTGAGATAATTTCATGCACTGCTTAGTAGGACACACAGCAAGGAACAGTGCAGTTTTCTAAGACTAAACCTCTGCTTCACAGGCAACAGCTATTTTAGAGGCACTGCAGCTACAGCAGGCATTGTACCTACATGTGGATGGACAGACCTTCTAGGGAATCCTCCAAACTCCAGCCTCCTCCAAGCCTGCAGTCACTATTCCATGGCCCATGCAGCTTGCTATTGCCTCCTTTTTAACTACTTCTGTTGCTCTGTTTTGTTTGAATGTTTGCTGACCTGCCATACCCAGCAGTTACCGGTGCACAGCCCCATCTAGAAAGAGCATTTATTGCTGGCTTTCAAGTTTGCCAGACTTTGAATCCCTCTCCTAGCCATTGTTTGCACTGCTGCTGTTCTCAGGGGCACAACTGCCTTCCTCCTGTTGCATTTATTTTGCTGATCCTTCTTATGAGTCTCACAGCTTTTTCTTCCCAACTTTCGTATGTCACATAAGGTATGCATTGCTCCATCCTGAGACTGCAGCTACCCCAGCATGTACATCTAACTGTATGTAGCTCTGATTGTTGCCTGATGCACACCCTTTGTTTGACTTCTTTACACCTGAAGCAGACCTATTCTTGAACACAGACTCCTGCTGTGATGCTGGCCTGTCTATTTTGATAGCCCTTTCAACAGTTCTGCATCCCACATGTCATTCCTGCCATGGGTTGCAGGAGATTACTTCATAGCTGAAGAGCTGTTGCTCTTCTGGCCAGATCTGGACAATTCTGTTATAGGAAGATGTTGTCCTGCAATGGTCTGGCTTGACATGCATCTCTTTCTGCTCCCTTTGCTTTTGTCATCTGTTTTCAGATGCCTTCACTCCTGATTCTACCTTTCTAAAGACTGCTGTGTTCAAAAGGGACAGCAACTGGAGCAGAGGTTTCCAGTTAGTGCTAATTAGTCAGGTCTTGCAGTGCTCTCTGATCCATTGCAGGAGGAAGGTGGGTCAGGGTATGCCAGCTCTTGAAGAACTCATTGTCAACTTCCCAGTGACAGTCACTGCTTGAATAACTTCTTGTGATCCTGTCACTGAACAGTGAACAGCCCCTCTGGCCGCTTCTAGAGATGGGCTGGGTTTTTTAAGTCTACATAGAACTACTTTCTGTTCCTAGCTGATGGGCTCCTCACTCAGTGCACACATCTCACAAGCATGACCATTCTGGATCAGGTGCAATATACTTCAAGCACGGTGCCTTGCTTCCAGCAGTGTACAACATCAACTTGCTGGAAAGAATGCAAAGAACAAGGCAAACAGAAAGGGACCTCTTAAGCTAGTATCACTAGCTTAAGGATCTCTCAAATGAAAGTCCCAGAAATCGTAGCACTAAAAGTTCTATTCTTTCCACATGATATCCTTTCAACAGTCTTTTTGCAACTTTCTGGCTATTCTCTCTCTGCTTCCCTGGTTATGTCTACATACTTTTGGGAAAAGAGCAAGAACTGTGGTGCGTTCTCTGCACCAAGTTCCATGCGTGTACATCACCATTCTGTGACTCACCTGATCATCCTCCTAAAAGGAAGTTCCAACTTTGGGCTACTTATGAATTCAAGGGGCCCTGTGGCGTGTGGCATTTTAAGGACCAGGGGTCTTATCTAGCTAACACTGTCCATGTGATGTTACTGTGATGGTACTTATGAATCACCATGGCAGACTGATGCTGGAAACAATTGTCTCCCATTGCCCACAACGAAGGCAACAGCTGCTTAGATGTGTGATGATGGCACAAGGGAAGTTTTATTTTAAGCTCATATCCATATTTCCACTTGTAATCAGTAGATGTACTGACAGTGTGCGGCCCAATTCAGGGGATTGTATGCTTCTTGGTGGTGTAGGCAGACTATTAGTTTCTTCTTTTAAGTTTCTGGATCCCCATCACATCAGTCATTCATGGAAATTATGGCTTTAATGCTGTGTGTGGTCATGAACCTCAGGCACATCTGTGCATACTCCATTTTCACTATACCATCAGAGTTTGTCTTTTCCACTGGCTTTTCCTCCTCATTTTGGCATAAAAGGTCTATAGATGGCTACAGATGTGGATCTGTTTCTTTGTTGTTTTCTGGCTTGACTTCAGTAGTCTCACAGGTGGCACAAAGGGGTTAATATCTAACTTAATATTTTTTGAAATATTTTGCTACAGTGCTGGATAAGACTTACGGTAACCTCTTAATGCTTATGTGTGGTGAGGGCATTCTAGCACTCAACCATGGTCCTATATAATAAACCAAGCACTAGCATCTTGTTTCCTGAGGCTTCATAAGCGGAAGTTTGAAATACTCACTACTTGAAAAGGGTGTTTCTGTGTGCTATTAGAAACTTGAGGGTACCGATTAACTGTAAGTGCTCTTATAATCCTTATTAGGCTCTCCACCAACACAGCCCTTGTCCATAGGCTCAAGGACCTTATACAAGCTCAGGGCACAGATGTCCAGATCTATCCTTGAGCTGTGCCCCAGGTGTACCTCTGTCTTGTCCTCCCTTATGGGCGGATTTTCAAGGATGGATGCAAGACCTGTGTTGTAAACAGCTTTGTTCTCAGTGTTGGCTCTGACCCTGTCTACTGCCACTCCTGACTGGGCTCCATGACCCATCAGTTCACTGTGTCTGGCACTGTCAATGCTTTGTCCTGCTCAGATACCATGAGACTTTGCAGTGCTGGTGACTACCCTGCCTGTGATGAGATGACCTTATCTCCCTGCCTAACCTTCATTGTGGAACAGCCCTTATCATGGACATGTTGTCATATTGGTACTATAAGACATGTCCTGCCTGATCAACAGCAGGGCAATAAAAAGCAGTCATCTATTTGGTTCTTGTCTGGAGAAATGGCCAAATGTCACTGTGAAAGATCCAGGAAGACAAGGAAGCTACCATGCCTATAACCTCCAGGGAGATGCTGGCAACCAGGTAAACCTGCTTTAGTACAGTGTACACATCAGAACTGTAATTCTATTAATTGCTGTGGTTTTGCAATCCACTTTCCTGAGACCTGGCTGTGGCTTCCTTTGAATCCTTCCTGAGAGCAGGATGTGTTTAACAGTTTCAAGCACATAATAACTTGTTATTTCTTGCACACAGTAATGTATTTCCTAGGCTAAACTGTGTTTGCCATCCACTGGCCAATGCAGTTCATCAGCACACAGATGTATTTCTCCCAGCTCATTTTCCTGCTTATTATTTCTGCTAGTGGTATACGGCACCTGGGGTCTGCAGTCCAGCAGAAAAAAACCTGATCATTGGTCTTAGAGCAGTGCTACTTCAGGGGTGGCTGAGTTTCTAGAGGACTTCAGACATGTGCCTAGCATGTGTGAATCTCCCTGATGCTACCACACTACAGAAATCATCTTCACTGTAAGACTGTGCCATGTATCTTATCATCCATTACACAGCTCTGCTTTCCTTCTGCAGAAGACACCCCACTGGGAGGTGAGCAGTACCAGTAACTTTTGCTTCCATGTCACCCTTGACCATGTTTGTTAGTACCAAAGCAGGAACACTGCCTTGCAGTCTTGGGCACATGGTTTTGAGAATGGAAATCAGAGTATTCCTCCACCATTTCTGCAAGTTTCTTTCTTTCCATGTGGTCTCATTCTTGCTGGGGATCTCACAGGACTGCCAGCAGTAATCTTCCAGATTGCCATGTGCTACCTGCATAAGAACCAGAAAGGTCTCCATTTATAAAGGAGATGTCTCCTCAAGGACAAGGACCTCTTTTTACAATTATATTGCAGCCAGCATTAAAATACACACATGTAGACTGACTTTTACCCTTTTACCAGTTCCCTGAATATTTCCTTCCCATTACAACAGAGACTACTGCATCAGATAAGATGTCTTGTGTTGGATCCTCAAAATCACTACAAATGATATCCAAGGAACCATGACCCCCAGACAATAATCATAGAATCATAGAATCATAGAATCATAGAATGGTTTGTGTCGGAAGGGACCTGAGAGATCATCTAGTTCCAACCCCCCTGCATGGGCAGGGACACCTCCCACCAGATCAGGTTGCTCAAGACCCCATCCGACCTGGCCTTGAACACTTCCAGGGAGGGAGCATCCACAGCTTCCCTGGGCAACCTGTGCCAGTGTTTCACCACCATCACTGGGAAGATTTTTTCCTAATGTCTAACGTAAATCTCCCCTCTCTGAGTTTAAAACCATTGCCCCTTTTCCTAGTGCTACACACCCATGTAAAAAGTCTTACCACAACTTTCTTGTAGGCCCCCTTCAGGTACTGGAAAGATGCTATAAGGTCACCTCCGAGGGGTAGATTTCAAAGGTTTCTCAACTTTTCTTAGTAGCAATTTTGTTAATACCAAGCCGATGTGTACACAAATACCTCCTGTTGGAGGCAATGACTTTGATCCCTGATACCTTAACTGTTCATCTGTGGAAGGAGTCAATAGCCCAGGTCTAATAACAAATTATTGTTACCTATTCCTCCCTTACTCCCTGCATCCTCTCTGAGATGAACCACTGGCTTTGGTATATTACTTGACAAACAGACATAAGATGTTGACAGCTTCTCAAAGATGTCGTAGGCTACAGAAACTGAAAGCTTCAATATCTGTCTTGCAAAGACAGCCCCTGAGGATGAATAACTGCAGCACGATTTTGTAGCGAGATCTGAAGATGAACTTGCTGATTAACAGATCACAGAAAAGTGCCCTGAAACCTACAGGTTCTGGGCTTTTATTTGACTATAAACACTTTTCTTCTTGCCCTGTCCTGGGAAGCAGCTTGTGAGAAGCAATGCGTTTGACTTTCCCTGCCCTGTCCACCTGATGATGCATTTGCACCAGCAGCGCTGCTGAAGGCCAAGGGATTCTCTGCATGTGGCACCTCTTCTAGGCCAGAAAGAAAGAAGCATCTGTTGAGCCTGGTGTGACACCAGAGTGGCAATTCAGGCCCAGTGACTTTACTTCTCTCCTGCTTTGACAAGTGACATCATAAGGTGCAGGATCTGAAGAACTAGCTGAGTCTCACATATAGGTCAGTGCCTTTGTTTAGACATTTAACAGAATTCTTCCCACCGCCTGGCAAAAGGAATGTGTTTGAAGGTGTAAATGATTTTGACAATTCAAGTGCTGTGTGTTAATACAGCCACCCAAATGCTGAGAATTTTCAGATCAGGGCTCATCTGTTCATCTCGGTGATCTTGTTAAGAGGTGAACCCTTACAGCCTGGGAGACACCAAGGAAATCTTGCAAGATTTCTCTGTCTGGCAGGATTCCTTTCTAATTTTAACTATTGCTGGAACTTCACCCCAGACAGGCTCCTGTCAGGGTCTTGAACACTAAGCAGAGACCTCAGCAGATCAGTGTTAAGCCAAATGGGACCTAAAAGGCCAGAAGTGTCCCCATGCTCTTTCCCAGCATCAGCACTGATGACAGCACTGATGAATGGCCAGAGTCAACAACCATTCATCAACACGATTAAATGATAGCAAGGAGTTTAGAAAATGGTAAAAGGAGGAGCAGAGTCATGGGGCCAATCTGCAGAGCTACTGTTGTTCAAGGTAGGTTTGGGACATCATCCTACCTTTGCTACCGATTCATGATATAAATCTGGGCAATTTTGAGGCTAATGGGATGTTTCCTGTTGTCTGCCATGATCCTGGCTTTAAACTGCCTTTGCCTCCTCTTCCCTACTTAGGGAATAAGGGTAGTTTTGCTCATCAGGGGAGCTCTCTCTAGCCTGCACTGCCCAAGATCCAACAAAAAGCTAGATCTCCTGCGGCCATTAAACTTCCTAGGGTGTCAGCCCCACAGCCTGGATGCAATACATCTTGCCTAACAAGAAATGTTCCTGGGAATAAACACTTCAGGTGAATTGCTACACTTCATTCCTAACAAGGCAGAATAATTTGCATTACAAGACAGTAGTTTTAGAAGACAATGGGTAAAATCTGGAGCTTGATGCTTGGCTTT
Organism: Florisuga fusca; assembly: GCA_038090715.1. Lineage (NCBI taxonomy): Eukaryota > Metazoa > Chordata > Aves > Apodiformes > Trochilidae > Florisuga > Florisuga fusca. The sequence goes on along the minus strand of JAAWXA010000004.1, from coordinate 51,058,894 downwards.
TGCCCACTCTGTCTTCACTGGGAATATTGTTAGACAAAGAACTGACTGAAGATGACATAAAACACACTAGTACCCACACAGCACATTTCTACAGTGTTATTTGTCCAAGGACTTCAGAGTATACATACTAACTAAAGCAAAGCCTAGGGAAATCAATTGAAATCTTTACATTGACCTTATGCAGGTTTTGGATAAGTGCCAAAATAAGGAAACATGCAGATTCTGGAAAATCGTAGCATGTAGGCAAGAAGAATAATTCCTTTGGGGGAGAGGGAAGGAAGGAATGGAGGCACAGAGGTGAAACGGCTTATCTGATGCTTCTTGGATAATCTGAAACTGACACTGCATAAATACACATGGTTTAGGAAGTACCAACTATGGGGTGAGGATGTCCACTTGATGTGAAATGGGCTAAACTTCAAAGTGCAAATTTATATTTCTTCAATAAACTTTTCAATTTAAAAAAATCCCAAAGCCCCTTACAAATTTGATACACAGTGAATTAAGGACAAACTTATTTAATCTGAATTTAAAAAGCTCCCTTGCCTTTTTTCTCTTCCATTTCTACCTTCCCCTTCCTTTGGTGTTTGTTTAGGTGTTATGTTTTAGCTACAGATTATTGGAAATTGAATACAAAGTTATTCAATGAGCACAACTGCAATTCCAAAGAAATCATCCATTGTATACTTAAAATAGTCTCACTTAGAGGCAATAAGGATAGATGGATGGATGGACGGATAGATGGATGGATGGGGTGGCAGCAGGTACATTCTGGCATATGGGGTGAAAATACCTCAGACTGTCCAAGCCTGGTACCAGCTTTTACTCATTTCTGGAAAAGCTTGATCCCCCAGCCTAAAATCTCTGAACTGACCTGCTCAAATAAAGTCTGAGTCTGATTTGCTCATGTGCTGTCTGTATAGGACTGACCTGGCTATGATCACAGCTCTTAACTGACAAGTCTCTATTGACTTTCAAATACCTATAAAACTAGATCATCTGAATTATGGAGTATGGTGCCTCTTTTTGTCTTAGGAATATAACATAACTAGTGGTAAAGAAGGGCCAGAACGTGACAGAAAGGGCTACTAAAATCACAGCATGTTTTGAAGACATGGCTGTTTGGTTCTACCTCCAGTGTTGCATTCCCTTTCCAAGGAGCTGTATCATAGATGCTGGCTCATGGCTAGTACTCCTCTCCTCTCTATGGTCAAATATGGGGATTCTACCTCTTGACTCTTTGGAAGTCTAGCAGTGCATCTCTGACAAGGAAAAAAAAAAAAGACTCTCCATTTCCATTTTGACTTTCCTCCTTTCAGTCTTGATAGACATATAGGCATTTTTTCCCACTTTTTAAATACTACAAATATTAAATTATAAAGAAGCTTTTGGAAGTCCATATAGCACATATGATAAAGTTGTTCTAAGTGGCACTGTGAATCAATCACTTACCAACTATTCTCCACTCATGAAGAGCAAGAGCAGCTCTGCCTCTATTCTTAGAAAATCTTTCCTTGCTTTTATTGGCAATGTTTCTGTTTTGGCAGCAACCTGTCAAGTTTAGAGCTGGCAACCAAAGGTTTTTTTGCATTCTCAGATGAAACGTAGGCAACATGTTTTCTATGAAAACACTCTTCCTACTCTTCATTAGTGCTTCCAACATTATTTTTCCTAGTATAGAAAGCAAACATTGGTAGCTTTCCCTCTCCCACCACTGTAATGTGAACTGAACATGGCTGAACTGACACAGTTTTTGACTAGGAAGAAAGGTTCACTGAAGAAATGTCAAGGACGGTCCCTCTCAGCAAGCCCAGAATACCAGAATCTTATACAAGTGGATGTCAAGGTTAAGACCTGGAGGTTGTTTTTGAAGCAAGAAGGTCCACACTGTGCCATGCAGAGGTACTTGATTAAGGCTACTGGAACACATTACACAGGAAGCAAAAAAAGTCCAAGAAGTCTGGTCTCTTGTTCCACTCAGTATAAAAAATGTGGCATGCAACTGAGGCATCAACCTGATCAGGATTCTCCTTGCTTAAGCAACAAGCTTGTCCCTATAATCCCTGCTTAGAATCCTTCTGGTTTCCTGTGTATCTTACAAATTATTTAAAACCCAAATCCCTGTAAAGACCTTATTTATCTTCCTAGATCTCTGTTGTCCTACCATGTCTACCCTTACTGGGAGTTCTCTACTGTTGCCCTTGCTTCTGCAGGAAGGTTGCCAGCCCAGAGCTTGCTGTGCTCTGTTCCTTCCTCATCAAATATTATGTCTGTTTCTCTGCTCACTACACTCTCACTTTGCAACAAGACAAGGGATAGTAGTAGTCTGCTTCATGGCTACATGTGGAAAAAAACCTTCTTAACATCATCCAGCACTGTTGTTGACTCTCAGTGTATCTCATAAAGTTTATGAAAGCAGTTTAGTTCATGACCTCCATTACCCTAAGCCTCCTACACGGATTCTGAATTCTTGCTCCACTCTACCCCTTGGGGTGGGATTCAGTTCCCAACACCCACACATGAGAATCTTAAAAATAAACTGAGGCAGTGAGGAAGTTAACCTCTGTTGGGAAGCTTGGAGCCATTTCTCTTGCCCACCCTGGGGTCAGGATGGATATCCCAGCCCTAGTGACAAGTAACACAGCTGTTCACACTTGGTCTTCCTTCATCTTTGCTAATGGAGCCTCTGCCCCCTCGACACAACTCATGTCAGTGACTGCAATCATTAAAAGCATAGGAAATAAGGTCTGAGACTTATGCAAACTCCTGCCTCAGGTGTCATGACCAATGAACCGATCAAAAATGCCAGCTCCTCTTAGAGTGCCATCCCTGAATTCGTACCCAACGGCAGATCTGTCACACAGTAGCCAAACATGTTAATACAGCTGAAGCCTTTAGGTGCACTTGTACCCTCAAAACTCAGTGGAGTTGCTGTCATCCTTCAACTGTTCAGTGGCCTAGATGAAATTAGTTAGAAGTCTAAATGCAGCTGCTAATAAAGACACTGTCTTTCTGCCTCAGAAAAAGCACCAGCTCCCTTCGCTACCAGATGTTCTCTTTGGCAGTTCGAGTCAATGAGGAGCTAAGCGATGAAGAATGAACTCAGTCTCCAAGAGGAGGCCTCAGGCCCTGTGTGGCAGTGGTGTAAACACCATAAGGGATGCTCTCTATCGCTGCTCCCTACTGTGGCTTGGAGTTGATGTCAGCTCCTGCTAAGGTTATTTGTCACCAGATCCAACAGAGATGCTTGTGTGAGCTGTCTCCTGCTCAGGAAACTTCTTTCGTTGGTTCCACACTGGCCTTCTGGAGACAAGTCTGGGGACGAATGGGTAGAGCCCTCCCTTGAAGAACTGCAGGGTTTGGAGCCAGCTGACAAGTGCAGTTTATGGATGCCCAGATTTTTTGGATGAAGAATGTATCCTACTTTCTATGCCCACTTCCTACTATTAGATAGAAATGTAGAACATGGCATTGGCAGGTGGCAGGTCCCCAGATAACAAAAGGAGCTTCTCTTTCACAGAACATGCTGTTACACAGAGGAAAACCTTGCCACAGGACACAGTGAATAAAATAGTACCAAAGGGGATCGGGCAATTGAAGAAACCTGTCCTGATGTACTGAGCATGAAGGCATCAGCTGTGGCTAAACCAGTTGCACATTGCAGGAAGACTGGAAAAGGGGGCTGGGAAGTATTGGGTTGTGTTTTTCCTCTTCCCTTGACACCTGCAACTGGTCAGTGGTAGAGACAGTTCTGATCCAGGACAGCTACTTTTATATGAACTACATATGAATAGGCTGCACAGGGATGTGGTTGAGTTACCATGCCTGAATGTGTTTATGGGTTGCTTAGATGTGGTGCTGAGGGATATGGTTTAGGGGAGAAATTTATAGAGTAGGGATGATGATGATTTGATGATCCCAAGAGTATTTTCCAACCTGAAAGATTCTATGATTCTATGATACTGGTAAGGGTACATGAGACTAGGTAGGTCCTAGAAGGAGGAGTTCATTTCAAAATCAGATAGCCCACTTGGGCTAACATCGTTACAGTATGCCTGCTCGGCAGCTGTGAGGCATTCACAGGAACAGAAGTGAAGATATTTGAAGGGTTCTGACTCTGGATTGAGGGGGAATTTCAAACTCACTCCCGTGGAGCTATGTAAGAATTTTTACTGAAATACACCTAGAACAGCAAGATTAAGTTTTGGAAAGACCATTCACATTTTCAACAGACCAATAGAGAGCAGAATCTTGCTTGGAATGCATGCAACAGAGCCACGGAAGTTTGTTCAGGGAATCACTTATCGTTTTTCAGGAAAAATATAAAGATAATCAAGATCTCTCTTTCTATTATGATGCAAATCCAGAAAGACCAGAAATTTGTTTGCCTCCTCCTGAATATATTTTTAAATCATCTAGAATGTGTAATATCAGAAGATTACATATTTTTAATGCAGATACCTCCTTCTCCTTTTGGTGGGAAGGATGACTCTCTCAGATTTCAGAATCATACCGATTTTCTCACGATTCTTTGAATTTGCTGCCTGAGACTTGGATTCCCCACTTCAGTTTTCTGGAAGGATTTCTCCCATTCAGCCTAAGCTAATTCAAAGAAGACAGAGTTGCTTCTATGCAAGAGCTCAGATGCTTAAATAGGTACAAAAATATGGCCTACATTTACCTTCAGGAATTCAACTGCGTGACTTTGAATGGGCATTCTCTCCCTACTCCTGTCCTAGGTTTTGCTGCCCTTAACAATTTTTGCAGCTATTCTGTACCTATTCTGGCAATTTAATTGTACCCAGCGGTCTGGAAAATGTGACCACCTTGGCCAAGTGACCAATATGCTGTCAAGTCTGGTACTTAGCATTGCCGTTTCGAGTAAGTCAGTCCTCTACAGAGCAGCTGCTCCTCTCACCTCTGGTAGAAAAATATTCTTTGGCTCTTATTGTATGTTATAGCTCTGTGCCTGTATAGCTCGATACAGTGATTGATAGTAATAGCAATTAAGAACTAGATCTTTACAAGTCTGAATGGCAAATTTGCGCATCTTTTGCCAGAAACATCTGACGAGACTGCCTTCACATTCTGACAGATTAATCCAAGCTGCAGCATTCAAACCCAGATCTCAGACATGCCAGCGCAGTCATACTTAAATAGCGTATTTAAGCAGTGAGATGTGACAGTTATTCTAATGCCCTGATGTGACTCCTGCATCTGCAGGCAGTCCAGGAGGATGGATGCTCGAGTACCGCTCTGTGTAAGCAGTTCGGGACCGCCGCTTGGGCGGCCACAGAACTAACTGGCAGCGATTAAATAAATCTCAGAGCAAAACGGAATTCCTCCGTGCTACCCACCCTGCAGAAAACGTAGTGGGTGAAGGAGAAAACGTGTCCCAGCCAGAGACTTACACCCACAATGACCCTCCAGACCACCACAAGGATGGGGCCAGCTGCAAGCCACGGGGAGACTTAACACTGGGCCTCAGGACCCCCGGCCCCGCTACCCCCGGGGGGGAGACTCGAAGCCGGGCCCCAGGACCCCCGGCCCCGCTACCCCAGGGGGGGAGACTCACAGCCGGGCCCAGGACCCCCGGCCCCGCGGCGCTCGGCCGCCCCCTGCTGGCCCCGCCCGGTGCTTCGAGGGCTCTTTGTTCCCGGCTCGGAGAGAACCACGCACAGCACAGCAGAGGAGTTCAATTATTTATGTTATTTTTGCCGTCCTGAAAGGTGATTTCGGAACCTTTCTGAGTTCCTCCGTGCGGCCCTTTTGCTGGTGGAAAGGCTCCACCCGACCGCGTTTGTTTCGTCTGCCTCCGGGAGGGGTTGGGACTCGGAGGGAGCATCCATCACCCCACCTCAGCGGGGCACGCTCTGCTTTCCACCCACCCTGTTCTGAAATGCTGAGAATGCTGAGTAGGAACATGAGGAACTGTGCCCTGTGCAAAAAACTGCACAGCCTAGCTGTGCTGCAAAGCCCTGTTCTTGGGCCTATCTTAGGAATCACTTCAATGGTTGTGCTCAGCTGTGATGTCTGAGTGATTTAAGCTTGTGTTAAAGCTTCTTGTAATGTCATAGTAATGAAGGAGGTGAGCTTGAAGTGTTTTGAATCCAGAAGTTCTTTCCCAGACTCACCAAATGTTCATACTAATGTTCACAGTATGAGGGACAGTCACTGCTACTGTGGGAAAGACCCTGTCCAAAATTCAAGCATGGATTGCCATGTTGTTTCCCTCAACAGCCAGCAAGATGTTTCCATCCTGGCTGTATGTCTATTCTGTTGCAGTGGTTTGCAGGTTGTCCAGAAACAAATGCACAAGAAGGTCCCAAGCTGAGACTTCTAGGATTCCTGAGGCAGTCAAGCACTTTTCCTGCTGTCAGGGAACTGCAATATCAGCTATCACACCATCTGAACTTCTGCATCCAGGATAGGTAACACCCTCTGCCCTCAAGACTGATGGAGAAACCCCATATAATACAAACCTCCATTTGAAAGCCTTCGTCAGGACCTCTTTCTATCCGAGTCCCTGTGGTAATGTGCAAGCAAGTATTACCTCTAATGGGCAGTTCAGTGGCATTGTATTTATCTCTTTTGTACTGTATCATTTACCTCAGTGCTAAACTCCCTTTTCTCCATGTTTTATTCATCCAGCTAACTTTTGTACTCATTTGGAGTCACATTGCTGCCTCCTTGTTTCACTGGCCCTCATTGTTCTCATTGACCCGTGTCTTGCACCAAACTGTAAATTTCTGAGTCAACAATCAATTTAGAAAAATAAAAACTAATATACTGGATGGCTGAGACATCCTTCTAACAGTACTTGTCCAGGAGCTGCAGCTAAATCCAGATGTTTCTCTAGGGTGCTGTGCTGGGTAATGGGTTTAGAGTCTTTCTTTTCCCCATATATGGACTGTAATGAAGTCACCAGGGTGACTTCAAACCTCTTTCCTTGGGTGATGGGAAGTACCTTTTCCACTGCCTAGCTGCACAAGCTTCTAAAGTGTTCATTGTTGTGAAACTCTGTGTGCATTGTCTCTTCCTGGTATTACTGAGCCAGGGTCTTCCCTTGCAGATATCTTTTGTAGATGTTTTGGGAACTCTTGCAAGGTGCAGACCTGCTTCCCTGGAGAAATGACCTACTATTACCCATAGAAAACCTCTCACTGGCATTCTGATTGTTGACATATTATATTCTTTACCTCCTATGCCTAGAGCTAAAAATGTAGAATTCCATCAAACATGGATGCTTTCTCTTTTTTTTGTGCAGAATTGTAAGGTACATCCACACAGTTCAGCAAATCATACTTCAGGTAGCCCTGAGCTAGTGCCAGCCAGGGCCTGGCAGTCCATATTGCACTCTTGGTGCAAACCCATCAGTCATACAAAACTGATGTTCATGGGACTGTCCATGTCTCTGCCACATGCTCTTAGGTCTCCAAACTTCTGTTCATTTTGACTGTGAGCTACTACTTGACAGTCAGCAGCACCTATTTGATGCCTGCCTGACTTTACATCCTCATTTCTGAGGTTTTTCCTAAGTTATCTCAGTTCTTTTGAGAGGGCAGGACAGGACCAAAAGTCTTGTTTTGCAGTTTGGAGTTGTTGTTAAAGAACAAGTTACTTGTGTGATAACCTGTAGCAGAGTTGATTACGAAATAATAAATTCTGGAGCCCTCAACACAGGAAAGACATGGAGCTGCTGAAATGAGTCCAGATGAGGGCCACAAGATGATAAAAAGTGCTGGAGCACCTCTCCTATGAAGAGAGGCTGAGAGGGTTGTGGTTGTTCAGCCTGGAGAAAAGAAGGCTCTGGGGACACTTAGGAGTGGCCTTCCAATACCTGAGGAGGACCTACAAGAAAGCTGGGGAGGGACATTTTAGTAGGGCCCATTGTGATGGGACAAGGGTTAATGGCTTTAAACTGGAAGATGGTAGACTTAGTTTAGATATTAGGAAGACATTCTTTAGTGTGAAAGTGATAAGACACAAGCACAAGTTGTCCAGAGAAGCTGTGGATGCCCCTTCCCTGAAGTGTTCAAGGTCAGGTGGGATGGGGCTTTAAGCAGCCTTCCCACAGCAGGGAAGTTAGAAATAGATGTGTCTTTAAGGTCCCTTCCAACGCAAACCATTCTGTGATTCTGTGATTCAAAATTCACTGGTGGCCAAACATACCGAGCAAAGTACCACTACTGCACTACATGGCACACCTGAGGTTGGAATATCTGCTGAAATACATGTGGTTGTCTTTGTTAAGGGGCTTTTTGCATTTTGATAGCACTGTGAGGATGCTACCACCTGCCAAATGGCCTCTCTGCTTCCAAATCCAGAGTGCTGTTGCTTCTGCCAGACAAGCCACCTGTAAATGTTTCTGTGTATTTCTACGGAATCTTCGCCAGTCTGCAGAGTGAGAGATACAGCCCAAACAAGTCTTCTGTATGCTGGTGATAAAGCAGAGAATGAAGGGTGTAAATGTCAAGATTATGAGCCCTACTCCAGCCAAATGATGACTGTTTGGAAAGAAAAGAGCCTGCAAAGAACACATGGGTTGTCTCAAAGGCAGTGTGGCTCAAATACTCAATTTTGAGTAATTTGAACTATTCTGAGCTGTGAGTAGTAACCTTTATGTTCAACATTGTTATCTTTGTCTCAGACACTGCTGGGAGACCACAATGGCTAATCCTGCCTCTTGGGACCACATCATTTTTCTCTTTTTTATATGCCTATCATTTGTATGTTTAAGCACAAAAGTGTGGTTCATTAACTCCTTTGCTCAGCCTGAAAACCCTGAAGGTGATTGTGGTGGAACCAGAGGTCCCACCCCAGGGTGTACACTCCAGGTAGTGTCTAAGTGATAGGAAACCGAGCAGGACCAGGACAGTAATTACAGATGCCTTTGGCCAAGAAGGGTGGTTTTGGATACAGATGTGCACCTTGAGACATGACCAGGGTAGACATCGTGAGAGCAACTATCCACTGTCACAGATATGTGATGTGTGGGGAAGTTTGGGTATCTCTGGAATCTGAACTGGAGCTGGTTTACAACAGACAGCTGTCCATCTAGCAAGGGACAGAGAATCAGCTTGTAACATCATGCATAGTACAGCCAGAAATTCAGCATCCCCAAGCACCATCTAAAATTGAGAAGGACCTCCAAAGGAACTGTTTGTTGCTTTGTTTGCAAAAAGTGCAAATGGCACATCAGAGGAGAAAAAACACCTTGGTGGATTATTTGGCTGAACACTTAGTCAGGGTATATTGTAATGAGCCATATGCTAGCTTTGCATAGTATTATTATGGGGTAAGCCAGCTGCAATGGGCAGCTGATTAGTCTGGTTAGAAAAATCTTCGTTTCCCATAACAAGAGGCTGGCAAGCATTCTGGCAGGTACCATCAACCCCTCTGACTGTTCCTGTCATCTTGCTATGGATCAGATGAAGCTAAGAGAGAAAGAGAACCTCCACTTTATTTCCATCCCAAAGGAGGGACCCTTCTTTAAGACTTTATTTAATAGTAACTGGTTTTATGAGGCATAACCCTCTTATTTTCTTGTGGAAGAGGCATCTACTACCTCTCCCCACAGCTGCCATTCTCATTGCATCAGTCAGAGCTCAGTCATTCACCTTTCAGCTCAGTGGATGCGGTGGCAACACCCTGTGAGGTAAGGGGGTAGAGGTCAGGAAGGCATAGGAAGCTGATGAAGTATGAGATCACAAAAGTGTCTGTGCAGCAAGAGAGCATATATCCTTTTTGCAACAAATCCCATCCCCTGCTGTGGCCAAAAGCTGATGCTTAGGCAAGAATATAAGAAGAGAGGGTAAGTATTACTTCCAAGCATCAGCTTTGAACAGTTTGTTTCTTAGAGACTTTCCAGAGCCAGAGGTGTTTCCTCTTTGCATTACAGAAACCCCAGTGGACTTTGCTTCTGTGTACGTATCCACCCTTGGTCTGAACCCACTTGATCTTCTGACATCCACAATAGTCTGGGCTAAGGAGCTGCACAGCTTACTCACAATGTCCACTGATGGATGAGCTGTAACTTCCTCCGTCAGGAACAGATCTACTCTAGATCTCATCCGTGATAAGTGCTGAATCAAAAATCTGTATGGCCACCCTTTGAATAGGAGAGAAATCCCCACCCAGAAGGTGGGAACTTCATCAGTTCTTTTAAGGTCTTTTTTCAAACTATAAATGATAGTGTTTACAAGGCAAAATTGAGAGCTGTGTCAGAATCTAACAGAAATTAATACAATAAACAAATATAACAAATCTGGAAACACACTACCAATAAACCAGAATGAGTTTTTAGCTCTAATACATCTGGGTTGGGGTTTTTTGTTTGTTTGTTTTGTTTTAGGGGGGGGGTGTGTGTTCTGTTTTTGTTTTGTTTGGGGTTTTTTGTTTGTTTGTTTTTAAAGATAAACTTATCTTGTGGTTATTCCTTTGCATTTACATCTACCGAGTGCTTTGAATGCTCTGGGTCATCATGACATACAGAGAGTAGATGAACACATAGGAATATTATTTCAGAAAGTGTGAAAGAGAAACCATGCGTCTATCTCAGTTTTGAGGTACTCATATGAATTTGATGTGTAAGCCTCTAAAGAGCAACAAAACTATAAAGCAAAGGGCGGGGCTGGGGGGGTACAATGTGGGAAACCTAGGATGGATACCACATTTATGTCTGAGTAAGAAGCCTGAATCACTCTCATTAAAAGAAAAATTCCCCACAGACAGGATTGCTAAGACGATTCTTATTTGACATGGTTATTAATGAGGAGGAGGAGGGCACAAATTGCACATTAATGAACTTCACAGACAATAATACTCTGGGAAGGTCTGGTTCCAGTGAGGAGAAATCATTGGCCAAGTGGAGTGCAGTGCTATCATTATGTGGACAAAAATATTGAAAACTCTGAAGGTTGTTTCAATCCTTTCTAAAAGCACCAGCCTCACAGGGCTGACACCTTTCATTGTTCGTGAAATTTAGGAAGATGAAAAAGCTTATTTTCCTCTGAATATGTCGTGTCATTGGAGAATGTGACCTGAGGTGATCTGGTTGCTCAGAGTTGAGGCTGACAGTTAATGGGTAATTTACGTCACCCAGAAGACTCTTCTCCCCCTACACTTCACCTGGGTTGCTTGCTTCATCCCTCTGGCCAGTGTCCCATAGATACACACCCCTGACAAGTTCCATCCTTCAGGCTGACCCTGAAACAACATCCTTTCTGCCAACACTCAGGTTTCACTGCAAAAATATGAAAAGCCAAATCCCTACTGAAATCAGGTGGGCTTGGAGGTGTCACCAAAATCTTTAAGGTTTAGAATGAAGTGGAAATACAAGAGGCTCACTTATAGCTGGGACATGCTGCCTGCAGATCCACAAAATGGTCGAGTGTGGAAGTGACCTCTGGAGATCATCTAGTCCAACTAGAGCAGGTTGCCCAGGGCTGAGTCCAGATGGATGGTAACTCCACAGACAGAAATTCCCTAACTTCTCTGGCAACCTGGCCCACTGGTTGCCCACCCTCACAGTAATCAATAAATAAACAAATAAAATTAATGTGTAACCTTGAGTTTAATGTGTTTTTTAATTTGTCCCATTGCCTCTTGTGCTGTTGGTAGATATAAGTAAGAAAAGTCTGGGCTCCTCCATTTCTTTCCCACCAGGTATTTATACATATTGGGAAATCAGTCCTTGAGTCTTCTCCACTCCAGACTGGACAGTTCCATCTCTCTCAGCCTCTCCTCTCCTGACAGACACTCCAGTCCCTTCGTCATCTTCATGGTCCTCTGATGGACTCTGGGAAGCATCCGCATAAGAGAAGGCAGCTCCCCAGCTGTTTTCTCCAGGTGTAGTGCACTGACGTGTGGTATGGACATACCTAAAGCCAACCCAGGGCCCTTGGCACAGTCAGGACTGGAGGCTGCAGGAGTCAGAGGTGTCATCTCAGCAGAGCAATGGCAGGAGCAGAAGAAGAAGGCAGCACCACATGGAGGTGAATACAGCAGAGAGCTGCCAGTTCTAGCTGCTGATGAAACAGCAGGCACAGCCTGTAGCTTGGGTGGCTGTAAGGAAGCAGGCAACATAGTAGGAAAACTCCCAGGCAGGGATGCTTGAGGTCCCAAGCAAGAGACTCCTGTGTCACCTTAACTCTGGAGTTGAGGCAGGGCTAGAGCTGATGGCAAAGCCAAGAGCCAAGAGCCCTTCCTGTTGCTGGGTAAGCTGGAATAAAGCTGCAGTTGCCATAGTGCAGCTAAATGGACTGGGAAGGTGGGAAGGGTGAAGAGGGCAGGAACATAAGAGCATCCTGAGCACTGGGACACCTCCACTGCGCCTTAGCCAAGCAATCAAATGAGACAAGTGTGGTTGGATGAACACCAGAAAGGTCCTGACATTTCAGAAATCCTTTGCCGTTTTGCCTTTAATCAATCTGTACTAAGCCTCAAATATGAAAAGAAGTGCTTAGGGCAAAGGTGAATTTCATATTAAGACAAAATTGCTTTGATGATTGTCAGTTTGCCAAGATTTTTACAGCGAGGAAATGGTATTACTTCCCAGGCTCCTGACATGGTCCTGAAGGTCATAGCTCATGACACAACTCTTCTCCTTTTTCTCCAGCTGTTACTCATACAATAAAAGCCACAAGCATAACATGTTGCTGCTGCTTTTTGGCACCAGTAGGTCAAAAAAGACACAACAGTCTCAATTGTTTCACGTTCTTGATGCTTTATTGCAAAGGTGGAATGAAAATCATTGGACCACGGAAAGCTCTTCACCCTTAGCATGATTATTTCACAGGTGTATTTATCTCTCTTCCCACTCAGAAGAGTTCGCATTTCTTCACAAAGCAGCCCCATTATTTCTAAGTGAGAACTTCTACCACACATTAACAATGGAGGCTCCCCAAATAAATGGCAAACACTTCTCATAAAAGACATGACAAGCATTACAGTTTTATTCAGACAGCTGTAAAAGAGAGGCATGTCCTCACTAGGCATTAAATCAAGAACAGTAAGATTTGGATAGGTCCAGAACTCAACTCTAGTGACATCTACATAATAGTCTCATGCCAAAATTGGGGTTTTTTCAACTGAAGTATAATTACAGAACATTCCACAGTCGAGGTACATCAGCATTTAGGGTCCCTGCATAAATTTAGAGAGCTTAAGAAGCATGAAACTGTATCAGAGCTAAGCTGCTGCATGGAGAACGCCATAAAACCCAGAACCACCCTGGCAGCATAGTCCCAGAGCAGCTTTCTCGCCAAGCCAAGTGCACGGCTTCGAGGGTAATGCCTCTTTTTCCTTCCCCTACCAAACAGCGATGACCAGAGCTGTTCCACCTCATGTAGAGCATCACTCCCCTTTGCCTAGCTCCCCTCTCCCCCGTCCTGCAACCACAGCGACCTCCTGCTGTAAGCAACCCACCCCAAGGCACCTCTGCTGCTGACACCCCTCGCAGTCCCCTCACAAACCCCCTCCTCAGAACCCCCCNGTCGGAGCTGCGCGGCTGGCGGAGAGCGGCATGGAGGTGGAGGAGGCGTTCCCGCTGGTGGGGCAGATGGGGCCCTACCAGGTGTATCTGTGCGTCCTGTTGGCCGTGCTCCTCCAGGTGAGAGGGTGTCTGCCCGCCCGCCCGCTCCCTTTGCCAAGGGTGGGGTGCAGAGCCCTGGCGTGGGTGGGGGAGGCCGTGCCGGGGGAGGGATGTGCGCACCTGAGCAGTGTTGGTGGTGCGGGCAGCAGCCCCCTCCAGTGGTTGGGTGGATGTGATGCTGTGCTGCCTGTTGTGAGTGTAGGTGATGGAGGTCTTCTGCTGAAGGTTGCTGGTGGCAGTAACTGGTCTTTTGCTCTGGATTTAGCCCGCAGCAGTTCGCTGTGCTCCTGGTGCAAAGGTGACCTCTCTCCCAGGGAGGCGTGAACTGCTGCTGAGTGAATTTGGGGCAAGCGGCTGATGCTATTGGTGCTGCGTTGCCTGAGGAACTATGCCTTGTGTCACTCGGTGAGAGAATTGGGAGTATGCGGTTTGTCAGGTGAAGGGCTGGCTGAAGGGAAATTTAGCTAAGACTTCCATGAGCTAGACTGGAAGTCTTCGACTTCTGCCACGGACTCTGCTGGGGATGTGATGTAACCTAGAGTTAATGGTCTGGGGTAGTGGTTTCTAGATTGCATGTGCTTGGTTGTGGTGGGAATGTTTGAAAGGCCCCAGGTGACCGCTACTAACTTTGTGTGCAGAAGCTCTCATCTAAGCTGGTAGGCTATGGCAGCTCATGGTACTTTGATTTGCCTTCACTTTAACTATTAAAGTACAGAGGCAGTGTCTCTGCATTAGGTATTTGGACAAGGCTCCTGTGTTTTTGGGTAGTAAGGTTTGTATTTTTTGAAATACAAAGCAGAAGCTCTTTTCAGTTTCATGATAAAAATGGAATCTGAAGTAACAGTGGGGAACTGTTAAGAGACTCTATGATGTGCTCTACAACCAGGTTTATCATCTTTACTTCCTTCTTAGCTTCATCTTTGTACCTCTTCCTATTGGGGAAGTGGGGCAAGGAGGGAGTTGAGGATATTATGTGTATCTTCATGGTCAGGCCTAGTCATAAGATATAGTTTGCATCTGACAGGAGTAACTTCCAGTCCTGAGACATGAGCCTGAAGATATCTTCTCCTGGCAGCTGTGTGATTGACAGAAGTAAACTCAAAACGTCTTCCCCCCCCAAAAAAATAAATAAATCAAGTCAGATGCCCAGACATCTTCTGGACTTTGTTGTAAAGCTGTGATGATGAACAGCAAAAACTTTGTAGGTTTCTGTTTCCTTGTACTGTTTCTCTCTCTTTCTCTTATTTCTTTTACTGATTTAGCTGATTAATCCTTTAAAATTAGACATTGTTTTGAGCTGGTTGACTGACTAGAAAATTTTTATGATCACTGAAGATTAAGGATTAAGGAAGCAGTTTTCTTTTACTTCTGGTCATGATCTGGAATGCACTACGACCATGACAAGTGTTGTGTATTCCCAGAGTTATAATATTATGTGTCAGCTCTTCTGTAACGCTTTTTTTGGTCTTCTTGCTTTTTAATGGATTAACTTACATTTCTCATAGGAGAAGTAAACAGAAATATCTTTACAAATCCTGGGACCAGTTCAGAATAACTAAACAAAAAAAGGTAGCAAGCTATCTTTGATCTTCTCATGTTGTCTCTAATTTTTCAACTTTACCAATGGGGATCATCCCAACTGTTACATTTTCTTTACTTCAGATCGTGTAGGAAGAGTAGTTTGTAAGAGCTTTAGTTGTAAAGCTTGTTGTCTTTCAGTCTGTGAACAGATTTGAACTTACACAACTGGTTCCTGCTGGGGTGGTTGATTACTTTCTGTGTTCCTTTATTGATGCCAAGTTACACAATGTGTCACTGGGATGTTCAAGAACAAGATTGGAGGCAGATTGGTGTTAGCCTTTTGTCTGGTTTATCCCTCAGTCTGCAGAGGATGGACCCAAAGGTAAGTAATGCATCTGATGTGTGTGATGTAGATTTGAGTAATCATGAGCTCCCTTAGTAGATTAGGTGCAGAATCTGGATACATAATGAGAAGTCCTGTTAGTCTGTGTCACTGGCTCCACCATGAAACTGTTACTCCGTTTTATTGCTTGTTTCCCTGTCTCACATGCTTTCTTAGGTGGCCTGTCTTTGCTTATTTACCTATTGCTATAAAGAACATTTCTACATTCTTAAAGGTAAGAATACTACAGGCATGAAAACGGATTTGTCTTCACTGTGTCAAGTCCCTTCGTCTCTAATGCTAATATACTGAGCTTAAATTTTCTGCTTTCCCCACCCCTTAAGATTACCAGCATATGTTCTTGCTGTCCTGGTAGATTTTTGTGCTTTTTCATCCCTACATGTTTCTGATCTCTTGAGTTTGTCCTTTGTCCTTTAGTAGTCTTCTGTAAAGAAATCAGAGCTACCAGAAGAATCAGAAATGCAGGCAAGATTCATTGTGGTCTGTCTTTCTGTAATTACTTCTTTAGCAACCTTGAATGTTCCTTAAAAGAAGCAGTCACTTACCTTTTCTGATATTTTAGTTCTAATCTTAAAAATGTGTGCAGCTGATACATACATTTTGCTATATTCTGCAGGAAGCCTGAAATAACAACTAAGTTATGGTATGCTTCATTAGCAGTGGAGTTGATCCTTAACTCTCAGATATACCTCAGAAGTTTAAACTATAGTAACTGCTTCCTTGCTGATTAATTTTAAATAGCTAACTTTAAAATAATCCTGACTGGAGGAGAGTCATGAATACCTTATCATGGCCTACATCTCCACCTTTCCTTTCTGAAAATGGTGTTGTCTCTTACCAGTGCATTTTCCATACAGCTAAGCTTTAAATTTATGCTTGCGTGCAGGAGAAAGGTATGGTCAGAGCATGCTTGAGGTATAGAAGACACATGAGCTATAGCTTTGAGGCCTTCCCTTCTTTAGCTGCATCTGGACTGCAAAGTACATCTAATTGAGCTCATATTTTGATGCATTTAAGTGTCATTCACAGCTGCTGGGTTTTGTTGCTCTTCTAATGATCACTGCATTGACTCTGGCACTGAAACCACATGTTCAGTGTGTATGTTTCCATATGAACGTATCTAGTGAGCTTTTGCTATTTAACTTACAAACTGACTTAGTGTCTGTGTCTGTTCAACACACTGTTGTAAAGATCCTAACAGAGTTATTGCTGATGGACATAGCAAAACCTAGCATGAGGGGTAGAAACAGTCACTCTGAAGGCATAGGAGCAAAGGGAAGGAAGCAGACTGTTCTACCTGTTAAAAAAACATAAATTGCTTTTTTGTGTTAAGTGAAGGCTAAATGCTGTGTAAAGAGTGACATTGGAAGGAACTCACTCTGGAACTGTTTACTTTAGTTGTGGCTGAATGCCTCGCTATTGTAATGTCTTTGTAACAACTAAGAACAGAAGGTGCCTGAGAGCCACTGTGTTAATGGTAATTGGCTTCTCTGTATGGAGTGGGGGTAAAACACACAGGGAGATGTTTTCAGAGTGTTAACAATAGAATTTTTATATCGAATATTTTGTGCAATGGGACTACTGTTAAACAAGATGCCTTTCATCTTAGCAAACTCTGAAACATCCCATTTTTTCCAGCCTGTTCTCTGAGCACCTCCAGAAGGTGAGCTGGGGAGATAACAGGCATCATTCTTTTGCATAACAAAGACTATGGATAAAAATATTTCTATTATGACACATTATTTCCATTTTTTTTGACTCTGCCTATGTGTACCCCCAGTGTTTTGTAGGCAATAAAGTACCTAATTTCCTTTTTTTCTCAGGTGATAGAGCTGGTAGATGTGTAATTCAACCCACAAAAATTGTTTCCAACTTGCACATGGTTGTTGCTCTTCATTTCTAACCCAAATGAAGTTTTGTGTTTTAAAGTGGAGGAAACACAGCTACTTCCTTTTGTAGATAATGTAGTGTTTCATGTGCATTGTTTGCATGAAGCAAAACCTCTGCTTGCTTTTTGCAAGTACCATCCCAGTGGGACTGGAGTCTCCCAGAAGCAATAGCATCTGTTTTCTAGGTTTTGTCTGTTTACGGTATCATCTGTGTCTAAGTTGGGGGACTTAACCTGGCTAAACATTGTATTTGTATTTGCCTGGTCATTTTCCTAATCATCCACAAGTGAATTTGCCTCTGTGAATACACATACTTAATTAAGTTATGCCAATAGCATGAGATTCTTCTACCTCTTTTGGTTTACATGTAAGTATTTTAATAAAGAACCTACTATCTTTATGCCTTTTGCTTTTAAAAGCAGGAAAATACGATATTGTAATTTCCAACTTCTGTTCACAGGCCTTATCAGCCTCTAATGTGAGGAAGGCTTTAGTTCTCTTGTTCAGGTGATCCAATCATAGCAGTGAGAAGTCCCATCCCAGCTCTCTGAGCTGCAGGGTGTGAGTCCATGGACTCATAAACACACAAAAAGGTGTGTTTGCCTTTCTTATGTGTTGTTGCACTTAGTCCAGCATACTATCAAAATGCAAGTGCTTTAGGCTACACTGCCTTAAACAGTTCTGGAAGCAATTGTGGTCTCATGTTTTCAGTCTATCATCATGCAGTTTAACTGTTTAATTTTATAGTAAACCTTTTGTGAATTTCTGTCACTGAACTTGATGTTTGTAGGGCAAGGCTTGTGTACTTTGTAATATGCCAGAAGCATTGTAGCATCTGCTTCCTGTGTTTTACGTCTCTACCAAATTTCAGGTGTCCTCATTGTCGTCTGCATTGTCTGTACTTCCTATGCCACTTTCAAAAAAGTATTTGTGGTCAAATTTAATGTTTCTGTGGTAGGTGGCACAGTAGGTGTTAATTTATTCACAGTATAGCACAGTAGGAGAATCCTGTTGAGCTCTGAAAGGCATGTAAGTGTTTTCTTCTGTCCTGGATCAAACCATGTAGTTTTAAAAGATTTTGCTTCAGTACAAGTCTCACATTTTATTTCTTTAACAACAAACTGTATCTATAGCACTATGGGGAAGTCCAGCTTCCAGAAATTAATAACAACCTGTCTCGATGATAAATTTTCTTATTTGTGTATTTTGGTGATTGGAAGACTGTGGTGGTGGAAAAGGCAGAAGAATCTCATGCTATTAGCACAGTTTAATGGAGTATGCATATTCACAGAGTAAAATTCACTCCTGTAATGTGTTGTGTGAGGAATGTTGTTTGTTGGAGAACCCTTAGTGACTAGAGTGGAATTTTGTTTAGACTACCCTTTGTCACTATCTAAAGTCAAGCCTCTCTTTTGCTCTCCAGATATGACTAGATGCTGTTAAATCCTCTGTCTTGGGTTCATTGACAATGGCTAAGAAGTATCAAATGGTCTTAATTTACCTAGAAATTCTGGCTTTTTAGGATGGAGCTAGTGAGAAAAATTCAGAGCTGAGAGTACTTCACTAAATTTTGCTGGTAAAGATCACTTCTGCTTGCAGAAAAAGAACAGATCCAAAATAATCATGAAAGCAACTTGAGGTGAGGAGGTGAGAGACCCTAGATGTGCATCCTGCACTCCTGTCACCAATGCTCTATATAACCAGGTCTGTCATTGGGTGGGCAGGAAGGAGTACAGTTACAGGGTGTGTGCAGTGTTCCTGTAGCCTTGTCAGGCAGAGGTGTTTACACAGGAGGTAGCTGCCATTTGGGCTGTCTTTGCAGAAAGCGTGTGCAATGAAGTTATTTGCTCTTGAGACTCAAATATTTGTCTGCTGATGGGAAGTAAAGCGGGCCTTGTCTCTGCATGTGCTGTTTGGTGGCTGCAGTCACCTGGGTAATTGGCACATGTGCAGGCTGGCCCGTCCGAGCAGGAGGACCAAACCCGTGCCATTGCCCACCAGAACGACACTGAGAATGAAACTGTTAATGGGTGTGTTTGGATCTTCAGAAAAGGAAGGGCAAGCTGAGGGGACATCCCACAAACCTGTAAGAAATGTGGCTTTCAGAGTTGTGGCTTGCTGTTCCGTGTTAATGTTGAAGAATGCTAGAACAGGCTTGGACAGACTTCGAATTTTTTCCTGTGGAGCCTGTCTTTCACAGCCTGAAAGACTCTAAATTGGGTAGGTTCTCTCACTTTCTCCACAGAAACTGAGTTCTTTCAAAATACATGTCCACTGCTTTGTTCCACAAATAAAAATCAGTTGCTGTATTCTTCACAAGGAATATTTCCTGTTGTAGTGGAGCTGGGGTTGTTCAGTGTGAGAGATTGCTACTTGTTCTCTTAGAGGTGGTGATTCTGCCTTTTGTAACGAAGTGTAGCCTTTCCTTCTCTCTTAATGCTGTTCTCTCAATGTGCTAGCAAGAAGGGGAAGGTGCTTGCCTAAAAGAGCATGTTGTTAGCAGCAGATAATAATTTTGCAGCAGAAAGATTTTAGAATTTATTGATGGGGGAAAAATTGTGTGAACTTATAGTCTAATCACCCATTTGAAATAAGCTAGAGCAGATGGAATCATAAGACTTTCAAAAATTGGATGGCCCTCCAACTTTTCAGCTGCTTGTCATGGGTTCAGGAGAAATAAGTCTAATCCTAAAATGTAACCATTTCTTCCTTGTAAGCTTCTACTAGAGCAAGATCATTTGTTGTTTGGTTTTGTGGGGTTTTTTTCTTAATTTCTGTCTTTCCTCAGGGTGCAATTTTAATGTTTCTGTGTTTGAAAGGTCACAAGTTAGTGGCTTACTCATTATTTTGTTCAGTAGCAAATGCTTGTGTAGAATGTCCAGGCTGGTTGTGAATTACTAATGAGCTGATGAAAAAGGTTGAAAACACTTCTTAGTAGAATGGAAGTCTTGCTTTTGTTTTCTGTTTGTGCTTCATAATGAGTAAATTGAAGTCTATGAGATACTGCCTCTTTCCTTTGTGCTTGGTATTCATCTTGATTAACATAGATAAGTGCAGGGAATTTGGTGGGAAACTGTTAGCATCCATATAGAGCCAGTGAAAATGGTTTTTGAATAGAAGGTATACATTAAATGGCATAAATTTGAGTTGACTTATACTATACAGGTTATAGCACCAATTAAAAAAAAAAAAAAGGCTTTGTTGCATGCCCAGTGCATATAACTTAGCCATTTTATACTGTATAAAGTTGTTATATTTCTATGCTGATTTGATAGTGGTTTATAGTGATCACCAGTCTACATGACTATGTTATTGCTGAGTGCTTTTAAAATTCCTAAGGGAGAACATCCAGCCTCACAACACATACCCTGGCCTTTTATTTGAATGTTAGAAACTGCATTCTGAATTTCTTTGTTTGGAGTTTACTTGGTAATGTTGAAGACCACTTCCAGAAAAGGTTTCTGGTCTTCATAAGTGTAGAAGAATTTTGATGGGTATTTTTTGGGTTTTGGTTTAGTTTTGGTTTTGCAATTAAATTGAGAGGTTTTACCATACCTGTTACTCGAAGTGCAAGGCAGATGATTATCAGGAAAAAGCTTTTATGGCAACAGTGACTGCAGTGTACTTGAGTATAAAACAATACTGTTAAATGACATCAAAACATATGTCCATCTTCATACATTTTTTTTTAAATTCAGCAGATCAATTGAAAATACTTCTTTGTTCTGTCCTTGCTTTTTGCAGCCACTAGGATGCTAAAGCTGAACTTTTTATTGAAAAAATCTGTAGTGTTTCCTTATGTGCCTGCAATCACATGTTTTTGGTTTAGTTTTCTGTAGTTGGGGTGGGCTTCACCTAGAGCAAAAATGAAAAGCAAGAGCAAAAATGGTTTCTTTCTCAAAACCAAATGTCTTGAAGATTTCATTTCCTGAGCTACAGGAATATGTTTATTATTTCTCAAGACAAAACACAGGATATTATCACTGCCTGAGTGAGTCAGAGTATAGGGGTGCACCACAGATCATGTAATTCTCATTGCTCAGGAGTTTGAAACTGTTCTTCCAAGTACAGTATCCATACATCCCTAGCAACGTGGCCTCTCAGCTTTTTAACACCTCTTTCCCCAACTAATCTTAGTCATTGTCTTCTTTTGCAGATGGGGTCTTTTACTTTTAATCGTTGTTTATCTCAAAGTTGTTCTTTAGCTTAAATGATAACATAGTCAACAGATTTTTTTTTTCTTCCAAATTCCTTTGATATTAAAAAAGAATTATAGTAAAAAAAGGAATGAGCATTATTTTTTGAAATAAATATTTACCTCCTGCCACTATAGTAGAAGTTCGTGATGTAGAATGCAAAAAATAGTTGATGGAAAGGAAGTGCTTTGAGATAATAACTCAGGGGTCTCTGTGATAATTCAATAGTAATTGTCCTTTAGGTCTGTGTAACTCTGGCTGCTCAGCTGTTGTACAGCACAGGATTAACTCAGACTGGTTTTTTTGTGCCTATCTATGGGCTTTCCAGCATTGAGAATTATTTGTGAAGCAGCCTCCTGGGAGAAAACACTGCCTACGGGTACATTTTTTCCCAGGAATATATGGAGAAGATGTTGGGAGCAGAGCAAGGACTGTAGTTAGGAGGTGTCTGAAATGGGATTTAAGGAATAGAGTGGGATGACTGAGGTGTTTGGTGGCTTTTTATTTATGAGGAAAGAGGCAGTAGAAATAACAAGATCTTTTATTTTTTTGTCAGGAGCTACTGTGTTGAGTTACTGTTCCTCAGTGAGGGCTTGAGACAAGTGGTGGGTTTATTCGGAGAGCAGGGGGTCTTTATGTTTATTACTAGCAACTGTTTTTGTCTTAGAATACTTTATCATCTTCCTTCTGTTGCCGAACTCCAAGGCACTTCTATGTTCAGCAGGTCTCAAAATACTGGATTTTAAAGTGCAGTTGCAATGGAGACAGTTAAAGCAGTAGCCTGTGAATGTTCTGAGCAAACAGTTGTGACCTAGCTCTAGACCAGGCTTTATACATATGATTTTCCAGGAGATTTTTTCATTCTTTCCTAAGCAAAGCCAGCTGTTAATCACTGTATCTAGACCTTGTGTGTGTATAAAAGTGTAGATATATAAAAAATGAATATGTACATTCACATGTGCTCCCCTGTCTCTCTTTGAGTAAAATGGGTTCATGGAAGATTTAAAAATAGGAAAGAATTAATTTTGCTAAAACTGGGAAGGACTAGTTATGGAACAGTGAGGAGGAGAGCTATTCCAAATACCTGATCATAATAATGAACAATGCAGGTGGAGGGAGAGGATGTAGTGGAGCAATATACTTTCATTAAATAATATTTTCATTTCTCCCTTTAGTAGGACTACTAACAACTTTTCATGCATCTAGGAAATGTACTTGCAATGTGTGGGAGTTTGGGGGCCTCTGAGGGAAAGGTGTCAAAAAGGGAACTTTTCTCAAATGATCAACAGATAAGAAGTGTGAGAACCACCATGTTGAAATTGTGGTTCTTTAATGTGTGATATTTGGTAGATGGGGGTTATACACAGCCTCTTGTAGTGGTAGAAGGTAAATAAAAATGGGAATATTTTTAATACTGACTTGATCCAGCTGTAGAAGAAACACTGCTTTGATGTATGTTTAGCATCTTTGGTTTTTGTCTTTCATGCCAGCTATATGTGGCCACTGAAGCCATCCTCATTGCCCTGGTGGGTGCAACTCCTCCCTACTACTGGGATCTCCAAGAGCTCTCAGCTAATCAGAGCCATAGAAACCAATCAGCAAGTGAGCAGAAAGCTTTTGGGGAATGGCTTCTCACTGCCAATAGCAGCGAGGTGCGTAAGCACGTACACTTCAGCAGCAGTTTCACATCCATAGTCTCTGAGGTAGGTCTGAAACATTTTTCTCTGCCTCATATTTGAGTAATAAATCTTACTGAGTCAGTTGTGGAGGCTGGTTTTACTGCTTCTTTCTCCCATGCTAATGTATGTTTTAATTAGCAAATGATACCCATGCTACCTCCAGTTAGAGAATGGGTAGTTTTATTTTTCTGTGCAGATCTTGACCAAAAGTTCTGTTCCAAAACATCCCATCTTTTCCATGTGGAAGTTATGTATGGGATTCTGTAGGCTGGTTACACAATTGAGCTGGAATCATATAATTTGTTGGACCAATGCACTCAAAATCTTTTGTATACCCTGGGATCTTCCTGGCCACCTTGCTAAGGTTAAATACATGCAGTGCATCATGCAGTTGGCAACCAGTGGAGGAACTGAAGAGGAAGTGGCTTCTGCAGTCTTTGCAAGTCCAGATGTGAAGGAAGCCATGGACGAAGAGTGGGGAGTCAGGTGGTAAAGCTACTCCCCCTTATGCTATCCCAAAACCAGCTTTAGCTTTATTGGTGTTTTTTGCCTTCTTCTGTTGTCTAGCCACAGTCCCTGCAGAAATGATGCCAAACTCTACACTGCTGTGTGCAACACCTGCCCTTCCTGCAGCCTTCAGTGTATCTATTAATGCCAAAGCATCCTGTGCAAGAGCCCTATCTGAGAGCATCTGTTAAAAGACCTTAATTCAGAGCTATACAATTGAGTCAAGTGTAGTGCTGCTTGATAATTTATGGATAGTGTCCAGAAGCATTAATGTCATCTGAATTAGTACTGTAAAGCATTTAACTTCATTTTTAGGAGCATATTAATGAAAACTGCAAGCTTTGGAATAGTACCAAGCAGTTGTGTGCAACAGGCATTGCTTCTTATTCTGGTAATAAAGAGGATATGAGTACTTAGAGCACTATTTAAATTAAGATTCTAATGTAAAGTGTATTTTTTTCAAATGTTATTTAAAGCTCAGTAAGGTTTTCAAACTTTCTGTGAGTTTTTTCTTTTCAGCTTTTAAATTTAACCAGGAGTCTTCCATTCTCTTACATCTGGCACGTCAGACATGTTTGTATAGCCTAGCAATGGCTTAGGACAGAAGTTTTATAAAGATTCTTTTGCATTTTATTTGCATTGATAATAAATTCAGGGAAAGAATGAAGATGGCTCAAAAAATACAAATTTAAAAAAAAAAAAAATCCCAAGGCAATTTGTATATCTTCTGCTTTGAAGTTCTTTAACATAGTTCAATACAGATAGTTTAGACACACTGTAAATCCTGTGTGTATAAAATCTTGTTGCCTCTTCTGTTTCCCACTGTTAAAATCCTTTTCTTAAATTCTTAACTGAATGCCTAGTACATTTGTAAGTTGCCCTAAGTAAATATTTTAGCGAGAATGCAGTTGTTTTTGGGGTATCTCATCACTGTCTAATTTCAATACTGATATGTAAACAAGTTTTTTTATACACTTGAGGGTGTTTTAAATGCTCATTTTCTGGCATCACTCACTGATAGCATGACCATTGCAAATTTACACTGGAAAACATTGTGATGTAAAAAGCTTGATTTATGAGTATCAGGCATATATGTAAGATGCTTTCTATAAAAGAGAAAAGCTTTGAGCCTGTTAAAGGGCTTCTTAGCTGTTGCAGACCAGATTTTGCTTCACTGAGTTTCAACATTAGCAGCTTTTTAAATTTCTATACCTAAACTTAGGGTGTGATTCTTGTAGCTCTTGGAAAAAACAACCTGACTATGTTATTTCAAGATAAAATTAATCCCATATTCTAGTATTATATAAATGTATTTTTCTATAAGTTCGTTTTAAATTCTAGTAAAGCTTCAGAGAATGATTTGTGGTCACATAGTGAGTCTTAAAATTCCATTTTGTTGTCTCAACACATTATGGGCACATTATCTACCGTATCAGTAAACACCTTAATATTAAAGAGACAATTAAAAATGAAGCATATACTGAAAGTAAGCAAGTTGTTTTGTTTTGTTAGCTCCCCAATCTTGGTGAGATTTAATTGTGGGGTTCTGCTCTCATGGTAAGGTAGTTTGTAACTGAGCTTTAAAATAATACAAGCTTTGCTAGAAATTATGTCTAATGGGGTTTTGGTAGAGACAGAAGATTATGAGAAGATTAGTGTGTTAGTGCAGGGATAATGACATAATCATCAGCTTACCAGCACAGGATAAAAAACTGGGCATCACTAAAAGGAAACATTATCTTGTGGTGCAAGAGGAGTAGTAAAAGAAAAGAATGCAAGATGTGGAGGTTTTAGAATACAAAAGGAAATTACTTCTGAACAGTGAGAATATGGCATATTTTCATTCTACAGTTTTGTGGGGAAAAGAATTTCCTGTCACGTTCAATCTCGGTCATTAAGTCTGTAAGAATCAAACATATGAAGATCATGTTTGTATTTGGAGTTGAGAAGAACTGGAAATGACACAAAGTAGACTGCAAAAAAGATGAGTATTTGCCATACCAGGAAACCTGTCCAATGCTACCAAAGTGTTTCTCAGTGACAAGACAGTTCATAAGGAGGAGCATATGCAGGAATATCTTTGGACAGACCCCACTGTTTTAATTTTTGCATAGTATGTCTACTGACTGCAGTGACATATGTTGAGAGGTATGACTGAGTCTATTTAAGCTAATAGATTTATGTGGAAAAAAATGGAAAAATAAAAGGGAGACTGGGAGAAGGCTGCAAAAATTACAATATTCAATGAGGCAACAATTCCTTCGTTTTGGAATCAATGACTGCACATGATTTGGGAGAACTGTGCAATGGGTAGTGCTGTACCCCAGTGCATCTAGGGGACAGCAGTTGTACTTAGATGACTGTGGTGCTTAGGAGACTTATGCAAGTCTTATCGTCCTTCAAGCATGTGTCATCCCCTTCCAACTATTAGATGTTGGTGAGCTGCTTGGATTCTGGTTAATTGTGCCTTTTTTTTTTCCTTCACCATCTAGTGGTTTTTAATTGGCAACACATCGTACAAAGTCAGTGCTGCCAGTTCTCTCTACTTCAGTGGTGTGTTTTTTGGAGCAATCTCCTTTGGCCAGCTCTCAGATCGCTTTGGGAGGAAGAAAGTCTATCTCACAGGTAACCACTGCCATCTACACAAAATGAGTGAAGTAAAGGTCTCACGTCTCTTAAGGTCAGTGACGAGAGCCCAGAATCTGCTGAGAGCTTGCAGTGAATAACGGGCTGTGATTTGTTTGGGGCTTTTTTTGTCTTTTTGGTATACCTTAGGAATATCAATAGGGACAAGAAATTAATATTTGATTATTTAGTCACCATCTGCATGCCTGGGAGGTGTTCTGGCTTTAGGAATCATACAATGAGGGCTTACACCCATGTATATCATGCTTATGGGATCTTCACAGGTTGCAATTAATATTTCTAGTGATTTTTTTTTTCTTTTTAGCAATGTCTACATGTATGACCTGCTATGAATTTGTTTTACCTTTTGTCCTCTGTCTGCATGATTTAATTGTTATGTATCCATCGAACCTCATCATGTTTTAAAGCTCAAGTGTATTTTACTGTCCCCAGACAAACAGCATTTGGAACTTCATGTTTTCTGTATCTATTTATAAAATTGTGTGTCAGTGGAGGAGTATGTAGAAATAAAAACAGACTTTTCAAATTATTTAAAGGAACAACCTCATTCAAAGCAAATAAAAATGGGCCTGCTCCACAGTGCAAACTCCACATGTAGTGTGTCACCTCTTAATGTTTCTCTTAAGGTGTTTGTATGGACGTTTTAGGAATGAGGGGAGATACATGGTTATATGTTTAATCTGTGATTTCTGTATGAGGATCAATATAAAGCCATCTTAATGAGTCAAATAGTAGTTCTGAGTATGTGAAGAAACTGCTGTGAACTGAACTGTAGTTTTCCACTGCAACTTATGTGTCAGAAACCATTCTTTTCATGTCCCCCCTGTTATGATATTGACTTCAAGTGCTTAAATTTTTGCCCAGACCTGTAGTATGCAGGAGTGTGTTGTAGTTGTTCACTGTGATTATTTGGGACAGGTGCCACTGAACATCAAGTAAACCAACTTGATAAATGGTTCTGTTTTTCTCTAGGTACTCTTCTGAAATGAAGCCTTTTGCCTTGTTTTTTCAGGTTTTGCCCTTGACATTTTGTTTGCCATTGCAAATGGATTCTCACCCTCCTATGAATTCTTTGCCATCACTCGCTTCTTGGTGGGGATGATGAATGGTGGGATGTCACTGGTGGCCTTTGTTCTCCTAAATGAGTGTGTGGGTACTGCCTACTGGGCATTAGCAGGTAAAGTCTGAGTGTCTGTGTCTTTATTCTCAGAACTTAGAGATTTCAGTCTCACATCACTTGAAACACACCAAAGCTAACACCACAGCAGCTCTGAATTAAAGTCTGCTTGAGGATCTGTGTGACCAGTCTTTGAGAGCTGCTTTGTTTAATATGAACCTTAGATAAGCACAGCAGATGGGGCCAGTCAGATTTCTGCCTCACTCAAACTCATGAAGGTCAAGTTCATACATCCCCTGTAAACCTTACACATCGCATGCCAGGCTCATTCTAGCTGAGCTCTATTCATCAGAATTTTGGACTCTGCTAAACCAAGTTTAGCGTCTGTATGCTGAATAGCAATTCTTTTATTACTGACATTTCTCAAAAAGAAATCAGAAGTGGTTTTATATATGAGACAACTATTGCTTATGTCTTTAAAAAAAAGTCACATGTGGTAATCAACCTTAATAAGAAAGGTAGACACCTTTAACTGTCTTGGTTGCTAGTGTTAAAGTTGTCCTTCAGATATGATGCATCTAAATTGTACTGATACAGCTCTGGGGCCTGACTTGCCCAATCTGTGAGAAGTTTCAAAGAAGTGCTGTGCTGAGACTGTTTTAAGATGGGGTATCCTACAAATCATGAGAGCTGCTAATGCATACTATAAATTCCTAAAAAAAACAACAAACAGGTTTGCAGTGGTTTGTAGTACATATTTACACATAGAAAGCTGAAAAATACTTATATTTGGAATTACAAGACTAAATTTTTTATATGGCTTTGCATGAGGAGGATGTAAAGTGGTGCATTTTGGGCTTGTATCTTTGCAAGTGGATCTAATACTTCTGTCCTGCATGGGTGGAGGACAGCAATAGCTGTGGTTTTGTCTCTATTGCTGAGTGAGTTCTTAGTGAAGTGTTAGTTACTGTCTGTTCCCGTGTGTTGAGAGTTAATAATATTCCTTAAAGGAGTGATAATGTTTTGGTTTTAATTGTATGTTAGGTTCTATTGGTGGCTTGTTCTTTGCTGTGGGAATCGCCCAGTATGCTCTATTAGGCTACTTCATTCGTTCCTGGAGGACTCTGGCTGTTGTGGTTAACCTGGAAGGAGCAGTCGTCTTTCTTCTCTCTCTGTAAGTTATTTTGCAAACTGAATTTCATCAAGAAAGGTGTCAAAAATAAGAAGAAAGCACCCTAACATGTATGCAAGGTACTATGTATACATGTCAAAAAAGTACAGAATTTTTACAGTTATGTGATAATATGTTTTTCTTGTTACTGTTCTTACAAAGAAGGAGCAGCATAAAAGTTGCTTGCATGTACAGTCTTAA
The DNA here is from genome assembly GCA_038090715.1 of Florisuga fusca. NCBI lineage: Eukaryota > Metazoa > Chordata > Aves > Apodiformes > Trochilidae > Florisuga > Florisuga fusca. Next base: position 51,029,970 of record JAAWXA010000004.1, on the reverse strand, counting down.
AAATTATGTAAAAGAATAGGCAGCTTCCTTCTACTCAGATGTGTTTGAGAAAGAATAAGAAGAAGGCTTCTTTATTAAGATAGTAAGAGCTATGTGTTTGTGGACAGCAGCACTGAAAGCTATATGAATCAGTGTGCTGCTCTTACATACATCCTGACAGCAAACTTTTAGTAGCTGAAAGAAGAAAATAACCGTAGCTGTTGTTAAACTTATGGCTTTTTTCCCTCCGTTGTCAATTTAGCATCAGTTACTAACTTTCTGAATGAAGGTGTTCTCTGAAGAGACAACACAGGGAAGCTTTAGAACTAAGAGAAAGGTTTTAGAGGCTGTAAGCTGTTCATGAGGTAAAAGGAAGAGATGATGCTTCTGATACTTGAAAACTTAGTGGTGCTTGGGGGCTTTGGGAAAAAAATTAACTTGATGTTGACTTTTTTTTTTTTAAGTACTTCATGCTTGGGACTTCAGAGCTGTGCTTAGAGGCCTATTTTGTTGTAAGAAAGAATATAAAAAAAAATCCTTAATTTCACACTGGTTCCCTCCCATATTGCTTAAATATTACTCTGTGCAGAAAATGCTATCAGGATTTTTTTACATGGGGAGAAAACATGTTTCTTTCTAAGCTCTTCTGTAAAACCACAGAATTATTGTCCTTTAAATTTAAAAGCAAAATGTCACTTCTGGTCAGAGGCAAAAATCATAAAGCTTCTGGCAAAAGACTAAAGCTCTAATTAGTTTCAGGAATTTAAAAGTAATAGAAGATTCGTTTTGTATTGTTTTGCATTGGCATTATAGACTTATGAAGTGAACCATGTACATGCATGACCTTTGCATTGCTTCTTCCTTCTTACCTACAGGAGAGAATTTGGGGGAAAAGTTGGGAAATGAGCAACAGAAGACTGCTAGTTTGTGCTACAAAAACATCCTGTGGTTACTTGTAGTAATGTGATGCCTAACTTCTCCTAAGAGAGTCTTAATGATACCATAATTTGAAGTATTGTATGTATGTGTGTGTTTATGTGTATATGCAGTGTAATTTCTTGGTATCTAAATTACATGTGACTTATGTTCCCTTTCCTTTCAGAGTCTTTTGTCTCTGTTTCCGTAAGTTAATTTTATACCTGAAGGGTTGTTTGAAAATTTTTTTGTTGTACTGAAATGTATTTCAGCCTGATTTCCATATACAAGTCCAGCCTCATAGAAGAGAAAACCCCTAAAGGTGCCTGTTCATGTACGTCTCTTTCAGATTCATTCCAGAGTCCCCTCGATGGCTCTATTCACAAGGCCGGCTGAATGAAGCTGAAGATGCCCTCTACCTGATTGCAAAGAGGAACCGCAAGCAGAAGTGCACTTTTTCATTGAAACTTCCAGCAGAGAGGAGCTCCAAAGAGGCTGGCAGCTTCTTGGATCTTTTTCGACATAAGATTCTCTTGGGACGCACCTTGATTATGATGTTTACTTGGTACTTGAAAAATGTTGTAGGCCGAGCTGTACTACTGTTGCCTTTTTAACTCTGAGAGAACATGTTGCTGCAGGCTCATCTATAGGTTGTACTTAGTCTCAGCTTGACTTGTTAGGGACACTGGACTAAGATATTTTCATAGTACATTTCTAATGTGAAGCCTTTTTTACAGTCTGGTTCTGAGGGGGTTTATCTTGGCATTTCTGTCATGCTTTTTGAGTCTTAAAACAGTTAAGACCTCTTCCTTTCTGAGTCTTAGAGGGTGCTGAGATGAGTCATTCTGTCCTCTTTGGCTCAGTGCTATCTGTCAGTTTTTTCAAGTCATATGTATTATTCTTTGTTTTGTCTAAGGAGACCATTAGTGGGTGGGTGGCCTACCCTGTCTAATGAGTGTGGGTTTTTTCATAAGAGAAAGTGCTGCCGGTGCTAGCAGTTGCTGTAGTAAGGAGCAGGAACCCATGATGCCACCTCAAATCCCTAGGAGAAATTTACTTTCTCCAAAAATGCCTATTTTGTTTGAGATAGTTCTTCTAACCCTGAGGTTTTTTTGCTGCCACTTTGAAAGAAACCTTATTTATGACATGGTATGGGAGTCCTCAGGCTTTACTGTTCATACAGTTATTTTTATAATGCATATATTTGGGGAAATGTTTTGATTAACAGAAAAATAAATGGTTCTGTTTTGTTAGCAGACAACACAGAGCTGTTTTCCTGTTGCTTTTGCAAATGGTTACTGAAGAATAGGTTTTTTTGTTTTCCTTAAATGAGAATTGCTAATTTCCTGCAGACTGAATTAGTGTCCTGTTCCTTTCTTCTCTGTAAAGAAGACAGCCAGTCAGGGTTACAAAAGAAAAGTAAAGTATCATATTTGGAGAGTGAATAAGAATGGACAAGGGTGCAGAAATTAAAAGAAGGTGGAAGTATAATCTGAACTGTTTGAGAAAGGGCTTACACACAATTTGAAAATTATGGATGAAAGTGAAACGTGATAAAACCAAAAAGGACAAAGATAATTTCTCAAGTCAAATAATATGATCATATTTTAAATCTGTTCTCATTAATACACATTATTGTTAACTGTAGTCTTGAATTTAAGTAGTAAGACAAAAATTGGGTCTGTGCAGTGACAAAATGATTTCTTTACCTAGAAGGCATCATATACTTGCAGGGAAACATTTTAGACTCATCTTCTGAAACACTAAATATAGTTGATAGTGCATTGTGTCAGACTGGTGCTTTGATTTGTTAGCCAAAGTGGCAGTTCTGATTTTACTCTTTTTCTGTCATTTCTAGGTTTGTGTGCAGCTTGGTTTACTATGGTCTTACCCTTAATGTGGGTGACTTGGGTGGAAGTATTTATGCCAATTTAGCCCTTTCAGGGCTGGTAGAAATCCCAGCATACCCAGTCTGTATTTACTTGATTAACCAAAAATGGTAAGTATGAACCATTCAAGGTTTTGTTACAGTTTTTCTCAAGGATAGAGAAGTTTTTCTCAAGATAGATTTCCTTGCATTGCATTTCCTTGCTTGTATCTGTTGTATGGGGCTTCCTGTTTCAGTGTTACTACTTTGTGAAATGTGTTTTTATTCCAAAGTGCCACTGACATATCATTGTTTCAAAAACAACAGATTCATTTATTCTCAGTCTCTCACATTAATAAGCCATCTTAAATTTGGCTCGGAGATGAGGCTGATCTCGAGCAATCGAACCTGGTTGTGCTGACTCGATGCTAACACAAGATGGCATTCTTTCCACCTCTGTCTCCTAATCCCCATTCTCACTGTCATGTCAAAGCAACTAAACTCAACTGAAGCCGTCCTGTGGTTTCATGTAATAGTTGCTGTGTGCACTAGTGTGTGAGCAGGGCTATTGATTGAGGTAATTAGCCTTTTCCTGAGCCATGATACTTTGAACATGTCTTTCACTTTTTGTAGAATCCACCTCCCAATCTCTTCTCTACATGTCTTCCGAGGAACTTACAAATGTGCCCACACACTGGGAAGCAAATCAAAATCCTAGAAACTGTCAGCCACTGCATTAAAGACTTCTTGGTGCTCATTTTGTTAAGAATGCAGTAGAAGCTTGTTTAAAAACAGTGTGAGAGGAAACGTTTGTGGGAGATGGCATTCAGAATTTCCAATTACAAATAAAGAGACAACGTGAATTTAGAGGACTCATTGCTCTGCAAACCACAGATCTAATGGCAGAATAAAGCTTTGTTATCCTTGCACATCAGGTTTGGTCGGAAGAGAACATTGAGTGCATTTCTGTTCCTGGGAGGATTGGCTTGTCTTATTGTCATGTTTCTTCCTAAAAAGAAAGGTAAATATTTCCTTTTGTTTCTGGAATATGTGTATAATAGTTACAGTGAGTTGTAAACGTAGCATCCTGCAGCCTATGAATTTGATGGGTGCCAGTTCCTCAGGCTTATACCACATATGAGTCATTTTTTGAAGCCAAAGAAACTATCTGACAAAAAGGATAAACAGCAACCTTCCTAAGACCTTAAGGAAAACTTGTTAGAAAGACTTGGATTTGAACTTTTGTCTTTGGAGTCCTCCTTTTACTTATGATCATCTCAGTCACTCCTTTCTAGTGTTTCTGACTTAATCACAAAGAATTATGTTTCTTGGGGTATCTCTTAGCCAAATGACATGTCAGTGTAAGTAGTACACAAGCAGCTTGTATGTGTCTATCCATGTCAATAACCAAGGTAAAAAGATCCTGAGAATTGAAACTTAGGGCAAGTTTCCATCTTTTCCTCAGTGCTTTGCAGTGTTCAAGACTGGTGTGTTGGTGGTATTAGTAATGTGACCACATAACTTACAGTTCAGAAAGCATTTTGAAAATCCAAAGCAAGGTGGCTGTAAGAAATGTGAAATGTATTTTTTCTAAATCACACTAGAGTTCATTTTATTTTTGGGGTGTTTTTAGAAGTGATAGAAAGAAAATGGCACAGTGTAGAGGGTTTTTTCTATAAACTAGACACAGAAATTCATCTCAGCTTGTAAGAATTGTGCATCTAGAATACCTGTCATAAGGAAAGACAATGTTTCAAATATTTGAAGCATAATTCAAAAAAATTAAAACATTTATGATGTGTGTATTCATGCATAAGTTGCTCTGGCAATGAATGAGGGTAAAACTTTCTTAAAGGGTGCAACTCAAGTTTTCAGAAGATATTCCAGATGCTAGAGCCCAGACACTCAAGTATTCTGGTTAGGCTGGTACCAGTTATCAAGTAGTTTTGCATATCAGTCAAAGTATAACATGTGAAAAGCAAGAGATTTTCAGAGGCTAGAATTGCAAGACCCCAGGAAATCAGACGTTTATTGAATGCCACAGTCTGCCCCAAGAAAGGTACCTCAGGCAGTGAAATGGCTAACTAGCCAGAGAAGCAAGCACCTTACTTTACTGAGCATGATTTGTTGAAATCAGTAATGGCTGATGCTGTAGCTTTGGTAGGCATTTAAGGTGTGTTCTGCCTGTTATAAGAGAATAAGTACTGGCCATTCTGACAAAACAGAGCTGAATGGGGTATTTGGCATGGTTCTTTTCTGCATCTACCTGTCTTTTGTTGTTCCTATAGTAATCATGCTGGAAACATGTTATCCTACTATGGACTTGAAACTGAATAGGGCTCTTTTCATTAAAAATCCTCACTCATTTTTGAAAAATGTATCCATTATACTTCAGCTTGCCTTCAGAACTAGTTTAATATTAGTGGTAGACTCAGAAAATATTGGCATTTAGTTTTCAGTTTTTAGTATGTTTGTAGATTTTTTTCTTATATTAAAAAAGCCCATGTGGAACACAATCTGACCTTTGTCATAAGAGGCAACAAAAAAAGTTTTTACAAATACATTAACAATAAAGAGAGCTGTGGAGAAATTCCATGCTTTGGATGCTGGACTGGGGACGGACACATTACTACCAAAGATGATGAAAAGGCTGAGATAGTTAAATGCCTCCTCTGCCTCCATCTTTATAAGTCAGACCAGCTACCTTCAGCCCCCTGAGTTGGAAGATAAGGACGGAGAGCAGAACAACCCCCCCATAATTCAGAAGGAAATAGTTAATGACCTGCTTTACATCATCTGGACACTTACAAGTCTATGGTGCTGAATGGAATCTACCCAAGAGTATTTAGGGAGCTGGCAGAGGAGCTTGCCAAGCCTCTCTCCTCATTTATCAACAGTCTTGGTTAACAGGGGAAGTACCAGATGACTTGGAGTTTGCCAGTGTGACACCCATCTACAAGAAGTGCTTGAAGGAGGATTTGGGAAACTACAGGCCTGTCAGTCTGACCTCGGTGCCTGGAAAAAGTATGGAGCAGTTCATCTTGAGTGCAATCACATGGCAAGTTCAAGGCAGCCAGGGACCAGGCCAGCACGGGTTCAGGAAAAGCAGGTTCTGCTTGACCAACCTAATCTCATTCTGTAACCAGGTGACCCGCCTAGTGGATGAGGGAAAGGCTGTGGATTTTGTCTACCTGGACTTCAGGAAAGCCTTTGACACCATCTCCCACAGCATTCTCCTAGAGAAGCTGGCAGCTTATGGCACAGACAGGTGTACTCTGCTGAGTTGGAAACCGGCTGGATGGCTGGGCCCAGAGAGTTGTGCTGAAGAGAGTTAAATCCAGTTGGTGGCCAGTCACCAGTGGTGTCCCCCAGGGCTCAGTTCTGGGGTCAGTCTTGTTCAGTTGACTGAACGCAGTTGGGGTCAGTCTTGTATCAGTGATATAGATGAGGGGATTGAGTGCTTCCTCAGAAGCAGACAACACCAGCCTTGGATGGGATTGTTGATCTGCTTGAGGGTAGGAAGGTTTTGCAAAGGGACCCAGGCAGATTGAATCGATAAGCGGAGGCCAACTGTATGAAGTTGAACAAGGCCAAGTGCTGGGTCCTGTGCTTCCATCACAACTCCAGGCCACGCTGCTGCCTTGGGGAGGAGTGGCTGGAAAGTTGCCAGGTGGGAAAGGAGTCAGGGGCGTTGGTCAACACTCAGCTGAATAAGAGCCAGCAGTGTGCTCAGGTGGCCAAGAAGACCAACAGCATCCTGGCTTGTCCAGCAGTAAAAGGGAGGTGTTTGTGCCCGTTTGAGATTTTTCTGAGGGTACAGATCACCTCTGACAAATACTGTCCTTAAACAGAAAATTGCATGGCTGACATAGCATGTTTACCAGCAGAATCCTTTTCACTTCATATTGTTGTGTGATTGAAATGATTATGGAAACGTATCTGAGCGCTGGAAAGCCTTACAAGGTTTGCATTTTTTTCTCTCAGATACAGGAGTGTTTGCAGTGGTGAATAGTCACTCTCTGTCTTTGCTGGGAAAACTGACCATCAGTGCTGCATTTAACATTGTGTACATCTACACATCAGAACTTTATCCCACAGTGATCAGGTAACACAATTTAAGGTCTTTATTTTTCTGGTTCTCTCATGAACCTTTTCCTTCTCTGTTACTTCTTTTCTATTAACTGTACCTTTTCTTTTGAGATTTTCAGTTAAATAGAATGATTATGTGTAGTCTTATATACTAAATTCCTTCCCTTACCCTCTTCTCACTTGGCCTTTCCTCAGATTTGTTGTTTTCTTATTAATCATATTTTTTATGTAGCAGTAAAATAGTCCTTTGGCTCTTTGGTATGCTCACAGCCCTCTTTCCACTAATGAACATAAAAATAGCATTGCTGATACCTCTTTAATTAGTGATCTAACTTTTTCAGTGCTTTATAAACTGAGCGACTCTATTAAACATTCATACCTGCTTAACCAGTAACACTGAAGATGACTGGTTAATTAGCTTTATAGAAGTAACTTGATGCTTCATAGGCCATACGTAAGCAATAGTGAGGTTTCACTTGCTAGAGGCAGAGCTACCCTGTGTTTGTGACTGCAGAGTAGACAAAAGTATCTATCATACTGATGACATTTTTAATAGATACTTTAGTCAGGTATTATTGTTGATGATCAGCCACCAGTGAAACTGTACTGTGGTGTTTCTCAAGAAAAGAGGCATATCTGCTGATAAATGGGATTTGGATAAAGGAATTTAGCCAAAGTTTCAAGCAGACACAAGATGCATTGATTAAAACAGCATTTTTTTTCTTCTCTCTATTTATGTGTATATGTGAAAAAAAAATGCCCTGAGCATGCAGGGATTTTTTGCTTCTCTTTAAGCAGAAAGCATGTGTTTGATTCCTGTCTTAGGATGAATTCAGTTATATTTGACTTTTTGCCATTTAATGTAGTCAGGGTTATGACTGAGATTTTTTTTTTTTCATTTCTTAATGGCACTTTTCAAAAGTTGCGATTTTGCCTACGCAAATAACACTAATAAGTGATTTTTATTTTCTTCCTAGGAATGTAGGAATGGGTGCCTGCTCCATGTTTTCCCGTGTTGGTGGAATCATTGCTCCTTTCGTTCCTTCATTGGTTTGTCTGAACTTCTCACTAATATGTGTATTTTTGTTTTGTGGGTCTTATGTGTAAGAGGCTTAGATGTAGGAGTATTTTGGATAGATTATGAATATAAACAAAGATATGTAAATTAGATGTGTTGGCATTTAGACATCTTGTGTAGAATGTTTTGTGTAATTAAGACAAAAACTAAGCATTTGGTATATTGAGTATCAATTCTGCAGGCATTTCTTTTAAAGTCCATCCCAAAATCTGTGTGGATCTAATATTGTTTAAAAAAACCTAACAGTAGGTTGGTAATTCTTATACTAATTACCCAGATGGAATGGTTGTAAAAGTTAAGTGCTTTAATATGAAGTATGAACTAGATTAAACCAATCTCAACACTGTTATTTTTTCCAGAAATCTGTACAGTGGTCTCTGCCTTACATTGTCTTTGGAGCAACTGGTCTTTTGTCTGGATTCTTGAGTTTACTGTTGCCTGAGACCTTAAACAGCCCTTTGCTAGAAACTATATCAGACCTGCAGGTATGCTCATACTGGAGGCTGGGTGATGAAGCCATGTCATTGCAAGCCCTAGATGGCTCACAGGTATATTGGTTTTGGGTTTTTTTCCCCCAGTGCTTTTCTATTTTGTTTATTTCAGCTGTCACCTTGAATATGCCACTCTAAATAGATTAGAATAGTGATTCTTTGCCTGTGGAGGATAGGCCCTGAGGAGATACAGAAGACAGCTTAGTAACCTTACCATCACATCTGAAACATTGTCTGGAAGTGTAGGCTGAGAGATAGCTGGGTTAATGCATCCCTTCAAGGCCAAAAGCTTCCAATCTTTTCCTCTGCAATAAAGGGCTCAGTGGTGTCTGTTCATCTCTAACATGGATTGCAGCAGCATACTTCATGTGAAGCTGGCCATTGAAGTTTCTGAGAAGCCTTAGATGTTAAAGAACACAGGAGCCTGTTTGTGACGGGCTGTTCCTAAAGGCAGCTGGCTGTACTTCTGCCCTGTCAATTGTTAGGTCTGTCCTAGAGAGTCTTCAAATGGGTTAAAGCTAGATTAACCCCTGAGACCTGTCCCAGTGTTGATTCTCAGAAATAAGGTTTGTTGACAAAGTTTGAACTACAAATTTCCCAGTCAGAAGCATAAATAAACATAGTGGTAGAATGTTGTTCTGTGAGGTTTCTTTGAATGTGACTTTATCATGTCCCTTTATACCTCATTTTGTCAAACCCTTAGACACCTCATGAGGCGTGTGCATCCTCGTTATGTGGAGGTTTTTACTTTGCTGCTCCTCTGTGAATGGAGTGGGATTAGAGAGAAGTACCTAGAGAATTGGAAGTGGATGTTGGAGTTTGGGTAAGGATTTAATGTTTAAATCCTGGCTCCAAAATTCTAAGTATTAGTGACCTAATAAACATTGAGGTAAGTGGTCAGAAGACTTGAAGGCCAACTCCTAACAGAAAAAAATTAGTTGTTAAATTAGGGTGAGATGAAACAGGATGTTTCTAACACATTTTAGTTTTGTTTGATTAGTTTTTGGTCAGGAGGGATGTGATTCACAGGTATTCAAACTTATTTTTACAGAAATCGGGAGGGTAGATAGAAATTTATTTCTAGAATCAGAGCAATTGCTTCCTTTCAAAAGTTTCAACATGTTGCCTTGTTTACAATTTTAGCTTTAATAATTCTTGACAGAACAACACAACTTAGTAACAAAAACAGCCTTGAAGAAAGCTTGAAAGAGGCAGCACTATAACAATTTTTGTTTTTACTTTAGGTACTTTACATGTATGTTTTATAAACACTTTTACCCATTCTGGATAATTTCTTATGGCACCACATTCTGGCTGGTTGCACAAATCTATCTTGCACCTTTACATCAAGTTTATACCAGCTGTTATTTTGGTAATTACATTATTATTATTTCATCTTAACTGTGCAGGTGGCTTACTAACAAAAAAACAATTCTAGCAGATAGTGTGGGTGTTACAGATTAGGAGGAGTAAAAGTCACTTTTTTTTTTTTTCTCCTTTTTTTTTTTTCCCTTCTAACCAAGGTCTGTATTTCCCTCTGTGAGTAGTATTGTCTTTCTACCAGTTTGTGCACTAATTGGTTCACTTATGTCAAGCACTCCTCTCAATTTAAATCTTCCCTGCTTGCACTTCTGCAGGCTTCTTAAAAATCCCAACCTGAACATGATCTACAAAGGGGAGAAAAAAAAATTAAAAATTGAGAACATTCTCAGGAACATTTTTCCTCAGATGGATTAAAATTATTGAATCTAAATGAAATTAAAAAAAAGTTGTCTGTTCAGGCCTGAAGTAATCCTGTAACTTCATTGATCTGGAATGCCTGTGACACATTAGGGGTTTATTTTAAAACTCACAAAGAAAGTGCTGATAAAATGGAAAGCTGTTAAGCATTAACCCTATTTGACAAGGCTATTGAGAGGTCTTATGAAGCAGCTGTTAAGAAAGATGTAGAATTTATTTGGCTTCCCATGAATTCCCCCTCTGGAATCGACTGTCCTTTTGTACTACTTTCAGGGTAACGTGGCATTCTGGTTGCCCACAGTGGACGTTTTGTCCCCTCTACCATGCATGAATGTGATACTCAATTTGGACAGCATCCAGTGATAGCCTGACTTTTCTCAGAGTTTTAGAAATCCAGAAAAAAGCATAACATGATTCCCTTTATATCTTCTGACAGGTCTTAGTGCTCAAACTGTTTGAAATTCTTTTGCAGTTAACGTACATTGCTATGGCAGAACTCTTCTGAAGACAGATCTAAAGCTACAGATTTTGCTTGCATGGTACTGTCAGTCAGGAACTTGATTTCCATTTCTCTATTTTTCACCCTCTCTCACCCTTCTTTGCATTTGGCTAGGCAGGCAGAAGTTTTATGGTGGGTGCAAGCCTAGTGGAAAGAAAAAAAAGCCTAAATATCTGGAGTTTATGCTAGCAGGAGGATCTTTTTAACTGGAATAATTTCATAGGATCATAGAATATCTCAAGTTGGAAGGCACCCATAAGGATCATCAAGTTCAACTCCATGTTCCTTTCAGGGTGATCTAAAACTAAACCATGTGACTGAGTGTTTGATTTTTATCAGTTATGTGGAAAAATGTTACACTGGGTGAATAAAAATCAATTGGCTGTAATAGCTGACTTTAGTTTGGATATGTGATAGAAATTGTATTCTTAGAAAGACTCAGCCTAGAGCAGGTATGCCTATAATAGGGAGCTTACTTTCTGATCATATGAACTGGTAATGTATTTTCTGTTTGCCATAACATCTTTAGTTAGTGTTGCAGGGGGGTTCTTTAATTAAAAACTTGCACAGAGAATGCCCAAGCTGCCACGAGGAAAAGTAGAATTCAGTACAGAGGAGTTTTTACTTAAGTAATCTGTGTTCTGAGCCTCTGCTTCCAGTAGCTTACCACAGAGGTAGGGACAAGTAAGAAAAATGAGTAGATTATCACTTCAGAGCTACTCTATCCAGTCTTTCTCCTGCATGTAGTCTCAAGTGTATTGATGCAGCAGAAAAAGTTCATCTGCTAGTGGCTTATCTCCTGAACAGATTTTGAAGAAACGAGAGCACAAATCTTGATTCATGTAATTTCTTTGTAAGACAGTGATTTGACCAGCTTTTTTGTTACTTTTTCTCTACCAGCATTCCAACAAAGGTATGGTGGGTCATGCTTATATATTTTGAGATTGATTTAGTGGCTTCTGCACTTACCAACAACTTCATTTTTGTTTTTAGTCTGGAGACAAAGACAGTGCTGCAAGCAGTGGAAGTGAAGATGAGGAGTTTTATGATGCTGATGAAGAGACTCATATGATCAAGTAATGAGAAGAAGGAGCACTGGCCTATTTTATGCCTTTTCTTACTTGTCCAATCAGTCCAGCTGTAAGATGAGTTCTGGCAACCATGTCTGTCAGGGAATGTAATTGGGCAAGTGCCTGACTAGGAGAGGGGTTTGAATACTGTTCAGGCTGATTACACCACTGATGCTGTCCATACAAGATAGACATTCAAATTCTTATGGTTCAGAATGACAGTGCACAGACTGCATTTGAAGCCAGATGAAACAGCAAGGGTGAGAGGATGTATTCCTGCAGCCTCAGAAATTGCCTAGGGTTAGATGGATTTTAACAGATCATCAGTGCATATGTTTGTGTTTTATTTTCAAGGTGGTTGATTTTGATTTGATATAAGTAGATAAACTTGAGAACATCCACTTTTTTTCTGCAGAGTGAAAGTGGTCACAGGATGTGCTGTGTCCTGTTATACTGGGAAAAAAATCTTGAAAATGTTTGTTAAAATGCCTTCTGCATATTGAATAGGGGAGAGCCTTATGAACACAGGGCTTCTCTTTCTGCACATAGACACCTGTGTAGGTGCAGAGGGTTAGTCATGAGCTGTGCATGAACTTGGTGGTAATGGAAGGCTGGGAGGAAGGACTGCTGAAAAACACAACTGTAAGGCCTGCAGACATGAAGGACACTATTGATTATTATTTTTTTCTTCTTTTCATCCATGAGTCATTTTCTTGGGCGGTCTTATGTATAGTTTTGCTACATGTTGCCACGTCTCAACTTTGGTGTGTTTATAGCTTTGCCTTGTCCTCACTTTGTCATAAATATTGAAGTTCAGTAACTTCTCTGTGCAGTGAAATAATTCTGTGAAGGATATAATTTCATGGGTGGGACATAGCTGAGGCATCTATCACATACTGTGTAATGTAACATGTCTGTTAGAATATGTAGCGCATTTTTGTGGACATATTTGTGGTTTTATTTCTGGAAGAAACTTAACTCTGGAGTGGTAAGAGGAGCTATGGGTTAATGTTAGATTTGGGGGGCTGTTGTCAGGAAGCTGCTAGTACTTGTTTAAAATTCTTGCATGTAGATAAAGTTCTTACCTTTTGGAGACAGTATTTTGTTATTTGACATTGTTTCTTAACTGGGTGCTTACCAGGCACTTAGGTTCTTGACCTTTTTGAGGAAGAGAGCTTTACTCTCATGTTTACACAGATTTTTTATTTTTTTTTTTTACTGATCACTTCTATATAAAAAAAACCTGCTTACTTAGAAGGAAGCAGTGGTAAGCCTATTAGTACTGTGCTGCCAAGACCCAACAGGTTATTTTAGGTGTATGCTGCCAAGATCCAGCAGGTTATTTTAGGTGTTTGCTGCCTCTGTCCCTCTTTGAACAGTAGGTGGGGAAAGTTACTTGAGATACAGACAGGAGCTGTTAGCTTTCCTCCCTGCACAGGTTAGTTGTCATTATCTGCTACTGGTAACCTTGGTCATCCTAAGGGAGACACCTCAACAAAATTTTCTTTAAAGCAGCGGGATGCTGAAAGGGTTCAGATGGAGGAGTTTATCACCCTTTGCAGAATGTGAACTTGAGTTTGTGACAGTCCCCAGCTTATAACGCTGGGGATCACACCTCCACTTTATGCACTTTTATGTCATAAGCATATATACTGGAAATTGAAAAAACAAGATTGAAGAAAACATCAACTTCCTTAATCTTTTTTCCTAAAAGTTGCTGCTCCTTTTTTTTAATATTAAATCTATCCCATGTTTGAATCTATGGAATTTTAAAGGGAAGTGTCTTTTGTCAGCCGTAGGAATTGTCTGTTGTTATTTCCCTGTCTGGTTAATTCAGAAGTTTTATAGAAGATAATTGCTCCAGGAGGAGCTCAGCAATGTAGTATTAGACTTCTTACAAACACTTACTTTCCCACTTTGTGTTCTGAAGTCCAAATTCAGTGGGTGCATTTAGTTTCTTTTCAGAAAGGCTTAATAAAAACTGGACTTCTTGGTACAGAAGCCTGTAGGATCACTTTTTTCCTACCCAGAGAGTCTAATGCTTTAATAATACAGGTATTTGTGCCATATGTGGTATTCACTAGTGAGATGTAGCCTGTGTGGTCAGCATTTTCTCTGTCTAGATGAAGCATTACTGCTAAGAACTTCTTCAGTTAGACTTTGACTGCTGTCTGTCACAACTATGTTACTTGAAAGCTCAAGTCAGAAGGTGAGAGAGAACTTGTGGCCTCAGAGTTACATGTGAGAAGTTTATGTAGGCCCAGTAAATAAATCTCAGTGTTTGGGCAGTAAGTATGGCCTGGGGCATTACTGATACAGCACTAGATATAGCACAGTTCATGACATACTGTAATGCTTAAGAGACCCCAAATGCTTGCTATAGTTGAGTGAAGTATGACAACCTTATCCCACATTTACTAGAGAAGCTTTGTTTAGTAAGCAGACTGTGCTGGTAACCATTTTTTTGTGTTGCACAGGCACTAGAATACCCCCAAAGTATTAATTCTTTCCCTGGATTCCTTTGATTTTCAGCCAGCATTGGGTGGAAATACCCTTCTTGCTCTCTGTGTTGACTTGAAGCTTCTCCTTTGCATTGGTTCCAGGATGTCCTATTAGTGATACCAGTTCTACCATTTCCTTTTTAATGTCAACTTTGTTCAGCACAACTACTATGAAACATCTATTTTGATTAATATAAAATGTAACACACTTCGATTTTGTTTGTACTCAGTTTTTCTATGAAATGGCATGTCATTAAAATCATTAAGGTCTATAAAGCACTATTATGGAGAATGCTGTATAACTGATAACCTCTTAATTTGACAGTTTCCCTCTGGAAAGATAGGAAGATTAGGATTACATGATGCATTTTTGTCACACAACTTCTTGTGAAATTATATTTCAGCCTTCAAATGGATATTGCTACCTGGCTATATTTAATAGGCTAAAGAGAACAGAATAGGGAAGTGAATTGACATGGTTATTTTTTTAAACTGCTTCCTGGGAAAGCAAAGGTAGTGGCCTCCTTTTAAGGGTTGGGAAAGTGCTGTTCAGAGGCTCCCTGACACACCAGAAACTTAGAAGCTCTGTGTTTAAGGAGAGCCACAGGTTCAGGTCAGAGTGCTGAGTGAAGAACATGTCTACACCTCTCTGGAGACACCTAATACCATGAAGCAGGTTGTAGCTAGTTGTCACCTTTGCTACAGTCAAGGCTTTAAGGATTGCAGACACATGCTCATCTGCTTACAGTGCACAATCCATGACAGGGTTTCCAGATTGTGTGGATGGGCTGGGGTGTCCATCAGAGTGTGCTTCACAGAACCATGAGGGATGCAGTCCAACTGTACGTGTTCCAGCCGTTTCACCTGAGCATATAAAAGCAGTTTGCAAGAGATTGTTTTTGTTGTTCTGAGGAAAAGGGGAAAGTGAGGAACAAACCCCTTTCCTAGAGTGTCTTAATGGAACCGTTTGACCTAAACCTTTTGTTCCTGAGTTTCCTGCATAATCTCCAGATGTGGATTTTGTCAGTATTATTTTGTTCTAGCTGAAGGATGATATGCAAAATGTATGTTTTTCCATTCTATTATAGGATATATTTTCCATCCTTCTTTGATCGTGCTCTGCAAATCAGCTGAATCCAGGCATCTGTGCATGCAGGTTGTAAGCTTTGCAGCAAATACATCAGAAAAGCCCAAAAGCAGTGCTGTCATTTCATAGTGGAAGTTACGGCCCAACACACATAATACCTGTGTCAGAAAGGTCTGTATTCAACCATTTACCAAACAGCAGGAGGCTTAGGTATAGCTGTATTTCCAGCCTCATTACTTGTATCTTACTATAAAGTGTATTAAGTGGAAGAAAGATACCTGCATAAGAACCTCTGTGGCAGATCTAAATGTAGAATTGGAGGGTGAACAAATTTATACAGGATTTCCTCATGCTATGTATTTTTAATGCCTTGTCCGGTTCTTTGTAGCCTTCAGATCTTCCAGGTGCTACTGTTATTTAATAGAGCTGGATATATCTTGCACCTTGACATGTGTTTTTCTGGAAATCTGATTGCCTAGTGGGGAGCAGATTTTTCAGTTCTGATTTCAGTTCTAATTTGAAGTGCCTGTTTTAAAAAGTCATCTTCAATTTCCTCAGTCAACTTGATATGGGACTGCGTGTAAGGTAGCATCACAGAATTGGATTATAAAAGTGCCAAAGACAGTTTGTGCTGGAAAGCAATGGTCTAAAACTAGTCCTAACTGCATTCATTTGGAATTCTTCCATGCAACTTACTGAAACAACAAGCATTTCCAGAGCTTTAGGGGACAGAGCTAATTACCTTTGCTTGCTTTTCTTTCATTGCCTAACTAGGTAATAGTAGATTTTTTTTAAAAAAAAAAAAGGGGGGGGGAAAAAAGCAGCTACTTAAGTAGCTTTTGCTTCTGAAAAACCAAAGAAATTAAATGAAGTATTCAAGACAAAGTGTAGGTTTTGTAGAACAAGGAGCTTTACACCATCCAGCCAATATAGAGAAATTTGCAGAGCCTGTTTGTTTCTGAGTTGCAAATGTTAAATCTCACTCCAAGACCGATGAAACCTGGTTTAAAACTGCATATTGGAATTCGTTAGTTAGATTCATCAGCCTTACAAATTAGCATTGCTAATGACAGTTTGTCTGAAGCCTTGTAGGATCTAGGAGTTTTCTATAAAAAGCACAGTCTGAGGCATTGCTAAATAATAATAAGAGTCTAGAGTTTAAATCCCAATTACAACTAAAATTTACTGCAAGTCAGCCCCTATCATGGCTGCTTGTTTATGAGTAAATAGGCAGGTGGATGAAAATTTGTGCAGCAAGAGCTGGCTGCCCCCAAAAAATTGGTTTAAAATAAATTATCTGCTTTCAGCAGTGTGTGTGCAGAATGAAGCAGGACTGTGGGCTGTCAGGGTCCTCTCTTATACAGCAAGATTATGGAATGGAGCATGTTTAAGTAAGTACTTGCCCACTCCCATTTACAGGAAAGTTTGTAGGGGAAACAGATCCTTAGCATGCATGTTACTGCTTCCCACCAATCCATCTGAGGTGCTCACATTGTACCCACTTCACCAGGAGGCAGGCAGAAAGTATGGCCTTGAGAAACCCTTGACCAATATTGGAAGTTACATTTACTTAAAGATGTCCCATGACAGGTATCTGGCACACCAGTGTTCTAACAAAATGTTTTAAAATTATAGGGAACTTGACTGGAAGACAGGAATTTCTGATGTTAAGCTTATAGGAAAAAAGTCAATGTTACAGGCACTGATGAAAATGGTTATAGAGGAGGCAACTGCTGGATCATTTGTGATAAAAGAATTTATTGAAGTTGATGTGATGTCAAGTATGTCTCTAAAAGATGGATTTCAAGTATTTGATCCTAGTCACTCTCCAAAGTCTAACCTAAATTGTTAATTTGTTCTTGTTAAAATTTGAGTAAGTGATGTAGAAATTGGAAGTATATTTTTCATACGAGTACTTTAATTGCACTACCTTTCCATTCTGAATCTAGTAATACTTTATCTTTTTTAAGCTACCTCATTACGTTGAATTTTTTTGTCCATTTTGTATTTAATTATTTTTTAGGAAACAACAAAATACTTCTTTTTTTAATTTATGTGGGAATCTGTGATTTAAACACTGTAAGTCTTCCGTTTAAATTTTTTTTTCAAGGCCTTTTGAACTTAAAGACTTCAGCTTTTGAAGGACCAGAATAATTACACATGTAGAACGTGGGTTATCCTGTGTGATTTTTATACTAACTTCTGTTAGTATATAGGCCTTTGTTTTATACTAACCTCAACTGAAGACATGACTTTCTGGGGGAAATAAAAAGTTTTTATTTGGAAGGGTTTTAATCAATTTTATTTACTGCCAACTAAAGAGCTTTTAGTTACTGGTTTTGGCATTGAAAGAAGACATGAATAAAAAATTTAGGGAAAACACTGCTGCTTTCTTCTGGAGACCAGTCTCCCCTCTCTCTCCCATGTCATCACCCACTATGTGGTTGTCTCCAATTGCTCCATGTTACACTTTGTCCTTTCACCAAGGACAGGCAGCACTGGGACACTGGGATCTCTCTGTGATTACTGCTCCTTGTTTCTTACTCAACTGCTTTTGCGTGTGTTTCTTCAGCAGCCACAGTCCCCTTAGAGTTGTAGCTCCTTCTGAGTCTGCTCCCAGCCTCTGCTCAGGCTATGATTTTCCTTTGGCATTTCTCCTGTTCAGCTGTCTTTCCACTCCTCTTGTGCTGGCATGGTCTTACTCTTTATTTCCCCTTGCTGCTGTAGAACTGTAATCTCTCTTTCTTGGCATTTAGTGCCCTTTCTTAAGTTTGATTTTTCCAGAAGTGACAGAACCTCCTCTGACAGTGTTGGAGTGCAGTGGGTCAGTGCCCAGTGTCTCAAAGAGATGCTATCTGAGATACAGGAGGATCCTGCTGACCATAAGGAAGCACTTTTTTACTGTGAGAGTGACCAAGCACTGGCACTGGTTTTCTGGAGAGGTTGTGGAGTCTCCATGCATGGGGTTATTCAGAAGCCATCTGGACATAGTCCTAGGCTGCTTGTTTGAGAGGTTAGCCCTGCCTGAGTAGGGGGATTGGGCCAGATGACCTCCAGAGATCCCTTCCAACCTAGGCCATTCTGCAGTATTTGTGCTGCCTGTTGCTGAGCTGGCTGGGACCAGCACAAGGCAGCCCCTGTCCTTTTCTGGCACAGGACACCCTGCAGCTCCCTCACTACCAACACCCTGACAGTGAGGCTCAGTACATGACTGCACAGGGCTTTCTTGCACATCACATCCTTACAGTTTGGACTGACAGCATTTGTGAGTGGTAGCTGGTAGTGCATTCCCTCCCTGTGTTACTGGTGTCTTAGGTCAAGCAAATGGAACTCCTAAGGATATTGTCAGACATTTATAGCCAAGTTTTGTGTCTGGTTACATTTACATTCCTGCAGATTTCAGAAGACAGAACTTAAATCTCCACATGTCTACAGGAGCAGCTAAAGGGTATATTCAAACTCTTCATTGTCATGGAAACAAATCTTTCTATAGTTTCTATATCCTGTAGACTTTGTATTGTTTCCTCATGCCAATTCAATTTGAACCAACAATCAAAAGCCCTTATCAGTTGAGAGCTGAGTAGCAGAAAAGTGAGAACAAGAGGGAACAGGTTAACTGCTTCAAATAAAAATGAAGTTGTATATAGTTGGTGTGTGTATTTTTAAATGTTTAACTTGGATTACTTGAATACAGTGTTACAAGCCTTCCCACATTGAAAGAAAGATTGATATATTTCAGATATTTCAGAAGTTGTTTTTTTTTTCTTTAACTGTATTAATGTGCTGCTGTTAACTCAAAGTTGTACTGCTAAAAAGTCTGTTTTTAGAATACATCTTCTGAGAATTCACAACTAAAGACAGCATAAGGTTTTTCACAATAGACTTTTAATGGTATATTCACATGTTCTGTGACCAGCTGTTGGATCCATCTTTTTAAGATGTTCTTTGCCATAGGTGAGGGTCCATAACAAATGTTGAAATATTCAGAATAATTGTGTTTACCTATTCTGTTTTCTTAATGTGTTTCCTATGCACACTGCCTTGCCTGTATGTACTTTACTTCACTTGAGGTACAAAAGATGTAAATATCAGGTTCTTAATTGATAAAATGTAAATGAGTTTTTGAAATAATTCTGTAATACTATGTATTTTTCATCTATATCTGTCTTCTAAGGTAGAGAGTATGATGGTGGTAAGCCCTGGTGAATTTAATCAAAAGTTAATATCGGTGGTCTTTACATTCCCACTTAGTTTCTGAATTATTTTGATAACTTGAAATACATTTTTTCTTTTAAGATTTTTGTAGAGGCTACCATATATCGGTAAGCCAACTTTAAGGTGATTTGTGACAGCTCTGGTACTGCCTCTAAACCATACAATCCATATAATGTCTTTGTAACTTATTTTGTGCCTTTTCTTCCCCTGACACAAAATGTCTCAATAAAACCAAGCTTTTTTGCAACACTGATAACCTGTTCTGTTTGGGGTTTTTTGGGTTTGTTTTTTTTGTTTTTTTGTGGTTTTGTGGGGGTTTTTTTGTTGTTGTTGTTCCAATTTTTATTTTCATGACCCCTTTTGTTTTCTGGAGGGGACTTTGTCTCATGATAGAGTAGATATTTATAACGGGCTCTGCAGAAGAAAATTGACAAAGTGGAAAGCAGGTCATTGTGGAATGACAGTGCTACAAAGCGCCTGGGAAACTAGGACTGTCACTACTAATCAATATATTCCACCATATCCATCACAAATCATTTCTAACAAAACCTGGCGCCAGTGGAACGCGGGAGTCAATTTACTACTGGCTTCAGTTGTGCTGATTGGTGTTGAGAGACTGGGAACACTTTGGGGGGTTTAGCATAGCAAAATGTCTATGGTGTTGTAACTAACATTTGTACTGGGGGAGTGCCGACGAACACTACTTGGCACGTAACACCCCTTCTGTAAAGTGCTGAGCAAAATGCACAGAAACATAGGCGCTGTCCTCGGGGCTTCTGCCTAAACATCTTGGCAGGGAACGGCACCATTGGAACGTTTCTCTTCATTACTTGGAAGTAAGGTGGTAAGTATCTTGATTGCATTGCCAGTCCACTGTCCAGTGACTAAGAAATCTGAAAGAAAAGTGACTGTAGGAAAAAAGGATCAGTGTTCCATTTTAAACTGCTGGGTACCAGGACTTTCACACCTCTGTATATGCTTAGAAGAAAAAAGTCCCTTGAGCAGATGCCAAAGCAATTAATCTATCGGTATGTCAAAGTTCATATACTAAAGAAGACAGGGGGTCTGTATGGCAAAATGACCAGGCCTTGTACTCTTACTTAACATAGAGCTAAGAACAATAATCCATCCCTATGGATGGATTCAAACCTATTGAATGAATCCATGCCCTATTCAAACTTCCTGGCACAGACCACTGCAAAAGTCATCCTTTGTTCTTGTACTGCTTACTGCAAAAGTAAAGAACAACCATCTTAAATGTCTTTACTGATTAATCAGTCACATGCTTTCTAGAATCTCCTGAAGCTTTAAATAAGTTATTTTGAAGTCTTTTAAACTCGATGTTTATATCAGCAGTCTTTCTAGACTGAGTAATTACAACATTTGAAACATACACCAGCATCCCAAATCCCTAGTGTTGTTCATTTCTTGACCTAAAGCTGCCAGACAAAGGACATCTTTTGTTCTTGTTATTTCTGATTCATGTGAGCCTTGCTCTTATTTCTGGCACTTCAGATACTTAAGATTTTACTTCAGTTTTTACTTTTGCTTCTTTTTTACCATGGAGGTGATAACTGAAGGCCAAGTTTTTTCAGATGTTTCTAGTTAAAAGGCTTGGCACAGTTCTATACTTGTGGCCATGCAAATTTCTGGCACATTCCTCTCTGCTTCAAGTACATACTGCAGGGAAGTGCTGGCCTGGAAGACTTGATTGGTTGTCACCTAAGCAAGGATATGGCAGGCTTCTGTCAGCAGCCACTGGGTATGGCAGATCATACTGCCACACCTAAGGGGTGATTAACACTGACACGTCTTTCTACCCACTTTTCTTTTGAGATTGTGTTTACCTGGGCTGCTGTTAAATGCAGCTTTGCTTGCATATGCTTTGTCTAGGAACTGGCTGTGTCTGGTTGTTACTGGAGACTGGTTGACTGCAAAGCTGTTGTGTTGTGCTCTTTGTTGGGCCAAGATAAGGAAAAACAGGGTGAGAGACCGAGAATGGAGGAAGGAGCCACAAATAACACATGGGAAAGACTCTTGTTCACATGACTGCAAGATGATTTTTTTTTTTAATTGTCATTTTTTGTCAGTCAGTGTAGCTCTAACCTTTGGTGTGATGCTTCTGCTGTCAGTAATTTTTCATGCTGACGAAGAAAAAGTCATCAAATGGGAAGTATGCAACTAACGTGCCATCCCTTGAAAGCAAAGACATTTTGGGAAACATACTCGTTCCTTGCTAATAACAACCAGCACTGGTGTTGAGATGTCAGTAGTGAGCATTGTGTACCACCTGCCAAGCAGCTATCAGACAAAATTACTTGATTTTTCCAAACTGTACTAAGCTCAAACATAACTAAAGTTTCCTTACTTCTACTGGACTCAGATTATTTCCAAGCAGTGAACTTCTAAAGAAAACTCAGCTCTGCCTTTTCCTACATTGTCATCTTGCTTCTTGTTGGTTACACAGAGATGGGAGAAATACTGGTGGTCAAATTCTCTCTTTTGTGTCAAATAAGAGTCTCTAATCCTGATCTAGCATTTAAAAACACCTTTAATTAACAGTCTGTGCAAGGAGAGGCAGAGACACCTCAACTTACTGATCAGTCTTGCTAACAATAGGTAATAAAATGTCATACTTGGAAAAATGGTCTGTGGGTGACTTATTCTTGCCATTTTTTCTAATAAAGATGCAACTGATCAGATCTACCTCCATCTTGGGGAGGAAGGAAGTAATATGCACCAGAAAAATGTTAGCATTCCTCTTGATCCCATTTTTTAAATCTCATTTTTCCTTTCACACTCCTGGTACTGAAAGGTAGCAAAGATATGACAATCCTGCAATCTGTTCTGCACCTGTAAGTGGGCAATATGTTAGTTTCTCTGTATTTTGGATAATCCGTGCAGTAGCTTGGCAAAACTACAATAGGGAGTGTCATGAGGACTCATTGAAGGGAAGGCTGACTGATCCATGCAGATGAGATTACTTGGAAGTTTGCAAATTCACAAGCAATTAAAAATCCAATTCAGCTTTATTTTGATTCAGCTATGGTTTGAGCCATGGACCAGATCCCAGAGCTGGAATGTTGTAATGTGGTTTTTAAAATTTTGTTATTTTAGGACTGTTGTTACCTCTCGGATGTGACATCTTGTAGTATGAGTCTCCTGATCTCAACCTGTATTCCAGCTGCTCTGCTTGCCAGCCACACACGGACAAGGTGGCACCTTTGGTAACATCATGATGGAGTTGTCCTGTGAGTATGCCTAATGTAAGCAGTGAAAGAAACATAAGAACCATGCAGGCACTTTGTGGAAGTGAAAAATACTAATTGATTTCTCTCTTCATCAACTGCTGCTTCTTCTAAGACCTCCTGCAATGATTTGTCACCTTCCAAAGCTATTAACAGCACTTGGATTTGGTAGAAATTCTTTACTTATTTTCTGCGGTGTGTGCACCAAGTAGTAGAGTTTCTATTCTGCACCAAATATGAGGTGCTACGTTCCCAACTTTGGGCTGTAGTAAAAGTAGAAACTGTTAAAGGAAGTATTCTGTCTACAGCTACACCAAGGACCTAAATATGGGTCAGTACAGAGCTCCCTCATGTGATAGGAGGACAGTGGGCCTGCATTCTTCAGCATGCCTGTGGTACCCTTTGTGAAGATCTGCCCTGTCTGCTTGAGGCCCCAATGCTATACTTTTTTT
This sequence comes from Florisuga fusca, assembly GCA_038090715.1. Taxonomy (NCBI): domain Eukaryota; kingdom Metazoa; phylum Chordata; class Aves; order Apodiformes; family Trochilidae; genus Florisuga; species Florisuga fusca. The sequence continues at coordinate 51,006,739 of JAAWXA010000004.1, read as the reverse complement.
CACAGTGCTGGTTTCCTGCTCTGCAGTCACCCTGTTTTTCCTGTAATAGTGGAAGCGGCTATTTTGAATAAAATATTGTATTTTACATATTTGGATTTTTCCATCCAATTTTAAATCTGCATCAAGGCACCTCACCAGCTGTGTTGCATATACTGACCCATGGATACATCTGCAGTAGGTACCAAATATGGACCCTGTTGTATATTGGTTGTTAAATAGAAGAGGGAGTCTTGTCCTTGTGCAGATTGTGTTCTGTTTGGGTCAGGCTCTCTTTCTGCTTTGCTTGCTACTCACTTTGAAATGCTCGATTAACACCCAGTGAAGAAAAGTCCTCTCAAGCCTCTGCAAGACCTGCCAAAGTTTACACTACCACCGTGGTGATTAGGACAGAATCTTTGAGTTCCACAGCTGAAATTGGCACCAGCTCTGGGTAAGTCACTTGTTTACAACAAAGTTTGTTTCTTTCTTGGACCCTCCACCTTATCTTGTGAAAACAAGCTAGTGTGATTTTCCCAGATCATGGCTCGTGTTCATTTAGTGCTCATAATGTTGGTGCCAGATGAGGTGCATCTCTGAAGTTGGTGTGAAGATGTCAAAGGGAAACTGAGCATTCCTAAGAAACTAATTTTTAATGCTTTGATCTTTGCATATTACATAGGAAGGATGAGCTTTCAGGGCAGTGTGGCTTTCTGAAACATCACACAGGGTAGGAGAAAGCGCTTCACAGTGGTCTGTTCACTGAGATATTGGGTCGTTTGGATCGAGGGTCCATTATCTTTGCTGAAGTTTTGAATTATAGCTGTGGACACTTGGTCTTTTTCTCTGCTAGCCTTTGGTTTGTTTTAGAGCAGTGAATGGGACAAAATTTCACTCAGATGAGAACTGTTGCCTCTGATAACAGGAGCTGGACTGAATAACTCCTGTGAATGCTGTTCCTCTTTCCTTCTGACTCAAACTCTGCATGATAGTGCACTAGGTTGGCCAAGCAATTTGTTCTGCATATACCTAATGCTTTTATTCTGTGATTGTTTCTCTACCCCTACTCCTGCTATTAGTGCCCTGAATCTGCATTAACTTGTTCTGGCCCTTAGATCTACCCTGTGTCATATCTCTGATGGGAGCAGATGCACCGCAAATGATTGACCCTTTGGCAATTTGGCTTTGACTGCACGAAAGAGCCAATAAAGTGGAAAGGGCTGGGCAGCTGATTACAGTGATTAGCTCAAAACTGTGTAGTTTTATGGCCTAGGATAAAGGAGGAAGTGTTTGTTAGAAGAATGCAATTGCATGCTTCCTTCTTTCTCCTGCTCCTGTTCTTGATGATGACAAGTTTTTAGAAGTTGCCGTCTAAAAGCATAGCATACATATTTGTCAGACACAGCTTGGGCTGGAGACTGTTAGTTCATTTTCCAGTGACTGAATTCTCTAAATTCTCTAAAAAGACTTAAGTGAAGCCTCTGTTGAGATTCTCTCTCAAACAAGGATGGTTCTCACAAGGATGGTTTCTGCTGAATCTCTTGATCTGCTTTGTGGTATGTATATTGTACTCCGAATGAATAGCATCTCTTCTTGCTTCTGCTGCTATCATTCTTGTCTCCATTGTAATTGTTCCCTCGTGGCAACTGTGTCTCCCAGGGCCCTCACACACATGAATTCTCCCATCTTCATAATTTTCTCCACCTCTACCTGCTTCCCACCCAAAATAGGGAAGTTTCCTGGCCCTTTCCTTATGTTTTTCTCAAGCTAATTTTTATCTAAGGTATTCTTAGATCCTTAGGTATCCTAGAGGTATACTGACAAAATCTTCCTTTATCTTACTTGCTTCTTCAGCTGCCTCTTTTCATCTCCTTGATACTGTGTTAGCCTTGGATCACAACAGTGCTTGAGTTGACATATCCTGGGGATTACAACCTTGTAAGTTGTAAGTTTGATATCTACTATTCGTGTGTGTGTGAGATGGCACAAGCTGCAAAGTTCTATCAAACAGCCTTTACATTAGATTGTCTATACTGCTAACTAAGATTGTACAAAATCACAGCTGCTTTAACATGGCTCGAGCTCTTGCAGAATGTAATTGTCCAGCTCTCTTCACAACTTATTTTTTTTAAACGCAGTGTCACCTCATTCAAATATATCTCCTATTACTCAGAAATAGCTCCCAATGGCCAGGTCTAGAAATCCTTCTCAATTGCTTGCTGAAGCTGATCTCTTTGTCTGCAATAATTACATTTTCATCAAGAGAAAGCAGTAGATCTTGTGGGTATGTATCTGTCATTGGCCTGCAAGACATGAAACCTAATTTCTAGTTCTGTCTCCCATGAGTGCTTGTACATTTCTTACTAGTCAGTCACTGGATGAACCACATGAACAGGGATGCCAGTCTGAGTCTTCTCTCTCCCAACTGAGTTTGTGTTGGAGTGACTACTCTCACTTAGCACTGTTGATTTATTCAATTTGCTTCAAACTTTCACAGACACAAGCAATTGAGTAGGTTCTCTGAATAAATTCTGATTGGCAGTCGTGAATCTTGGCTGTGGTCTGTCTGTCTGTCTGTCCCAGAGATATTGTGCCTCTAGATATAAAGTCCCTTTTCTTGACAGCTGAAAATAATCAGTCTACCAAGAGCTGAGCAAACCTATGCTGAGATTCAAATGAGGCAGCTTTTTCTCACCTGCCAAGACTTACAGTGCTAAATGTTTTTCCAGTTGTACTGTGCTCTGCCAAGCCATGTTTCCTCAAGATGCCGTTCTTCCAAGCATGTGTTTAAATCAGTGAGAGCTGCTTGGTATTGAGTATTTCCTTTTCAACATTCAGTCCACTTACCTAAGCATATATAAATAAAATGCTAGAAAGCTCCTGGTTTTATGAATGTTGGCCACAGGTAGTTTTTCAAGTTGGTGGGACATCCTAATTGAAGCAATAGCTCAGTAATTGTAGCTTACTGATGGTTAAAACATAGTGGGAAAATATCCTTTGCAGGTGCTTGGAAATGGTTTGGTGGAATATTTTATGTTTACATCATAATGAATTGAACTTGTACTATTTCAGTAAATTTCCAGAGGACAATACTTGGATTTAGAACTCAGAATGCCTGTTTTCTTCCCCAGTATCTTACTTTGGTCTTCTGGGAGACTCTGATCTGATGCAGCCAGGGCTTTCAGCTTCCTGCCCCCTTGCCACCCTCCTAGATGACTGTTACAAACTTGGAAATTTTGACTCCCTGAACAGCTCAACATACTGTATGCCAGAGATCTTGGCAATCCTATAAGCCCTGCTATGAGATTTATGCTGTCTAGTGGCCTGCTTCTTAACAACATCTGCAAAACTGACTGTATTCTTGTGAATTTGCTAGCTGAAGCTGGTTAATGGTGAGTAGCATGTCTGAAAAGGCTCAGGTTGCAAATAATTTTGAGTTTCAAAACTCCTCCCAGGTTATGAGAACTTGTCTCTAGCAAAACCTGTCAGTCTTTTTCTGATGTGTTCAGTCCGGCCAGGAATGGAAAAAAGATATCAAGCTTGATAAACCACTGGAGCTGATCCAATACTGTGCTTAGTTTGGAAAGGATGTAAAGCTCTAACTTACTCGATATGAAGTGCAGGCCCAAGGCTAATGTGAGAACTTGTGGCAGTGAGAACAAGCAGCACAGACCTTTGCAGCATTTTTAGGCCTGTGAAGTACTGATTGATGAGGGGTGGGGATGAGTAGAGAAGCGTTTCAATTTGGCACCTCTGTGTGATTCTGATGTTGTCAAAGTACATTAGTGGCTCTTTCTCTTTTCTGTAGTTCATTGTAAGATTTTGTCATTGAAGCATCCCTTTTGCCCAAATCTATTTGTTAAAAGTGAAACAACCTAAATTAATTCACAGACCTTGTGTCCCAAAAAGAAGTCTGATTGTGTTACCCTACTACACTTAATGGTACTGAACCATCACAGCTAAAGACTGTTACAGCATAAATGTTATGGGGAATTCAAGCCACAATTACTCACTTTGTACAGTCACTTAATCCACTAATGGGTAGAAATAGGGCAACAGTTTAAGAAGGCAAGAGAACTGTCAGAGATTATTGAATCTATTGGGATGATTTGTTTTGCTTGTCTCTCTTGACCCAAGTATGTGCTTCAGCCAATGCAACAGACTCAATGCCTCTGGTAATTAGAGCAAGAAGTGCTGGGACATCATTAGCAACTGCAAATTAAGGGCCTTATTTTGTCTGGAAGACAGCATCTTTAACTTAAAACCAAGTTTAAACTGTATTTATTTGTTGCCATTGCAGATCATTTGTGAGTCACAAGTGGTACACTGAACTGACTTGTGTGATTAAATAGAGGCTTTTTAATATGTGCTTACTGTTCCATATGAGTAGTTTTTCTAAATAGTAGCCAGACATAAAATACCACAATATTGGACTTTCCTATACAGTTAATGCTGCTGCTCCTATTTACATGATGTTGGTGATTTTTTTTATTGTTGTACAGTTCAGATTATTTTTTATTATAGGTTTGAAATAAATCTGTCATACCTATGAAACTGAAGAGTAAAGAAAGGAAAGCCAAGCAAACGTGGAAACCATCGGTAATTGGCAGCTTCAGAAGATGTGAGAGCCAATCTGATACTATTCAAGATATATATTCACAGAATGCTTTTATGTGGGTTTCACAGATCCACAATCATATTCAGGTCTGGATGTTGCCAAAGGCATGAAAAAAGATGACATATCATAGATTCAGTATTTTTGCAGATACTAGGAAATCCCTAAAGCCTTTTAGAAGAACAGCAACAAGCAAATGAAAGACGTTTCATTCACAAAGCAAATTAGCCACAAACTGAACTCGCTGACAAGATGTTATGAGGTGGACACAAATAAAACAAAGAAAGGGGTGTAAGACAGCTGAATCATTTCATGTGAACTTATGAAGATCAACAGGCAGGGAACTATGACTTGAGAAGATTGAGATATTGAAGAGTGGCTTAAACATGTTTGAGCACAGCTGGATGAATCAGTGGATTTCTTATCAAGCAGAATCTGGGGGACTGTCTGTGGTCAGCTAGCTATGTGAGTGATGCTGATAACCTTCTGAGGGACACCAAAGAGGGAAGGAAGGTTCCAGTGCCCTTAGCAAGAATTGTCTGAGGGTGATCCTCCCTCTCAGAGGCCAATCTCTTTCAAAAATCAAGAAAAAATAAAGGGGTGTCAGAAAGGTAGCGACATCTAAGCATGGATGGGACCCTCCTTAAAAACAAGTATATACTTGGGGAATTTGTTAGATTTGTTAAATAATCTGTTAAATTAACAAAAGTCAAAAGCTCTCTACAAAGTTTTTCTAGAACAGATATCATGGATATCTGATCATCTAGAACTGAAGACGCTTTTCTGTTTGCGCTTCCATGTCGTTGCCTGGCTTCAGGAGGATGTTTTGTATCTCCACAAAGCAGCTGTGAGCTTTTCCTATCTGTTCAGTCCATGGCTGGCCATCAGACTGGCACTTGGGTCAGCTGGATGGGAACACGTGGCCCTGACTGATACTCTGTGCAGACAGGTTTCTGTGGTAGGCCATGGCCTCCCCTCCTCAGGGAGAGTTAGCAGTGCATGAGCTGCTCAAAAAGCAAGAGTTTCCCTTCAAAGAACAAAATATGTCTGGTCCTGGGGAAAGGAGGAGAGTCTAAGTGACAAGAAGGGTGTTCTTCCCTTCTGTGCTTCTCACAGAGTGTGGAGCAAGAAAGAGCTTTTCTTCACTTTGTGCCTGGGGCAGTAAGAGGAAAGCACAAAAAGCAGGCTCACAGGGTTTCTCAAGAGACCCTTTTTAGCCTTTGGAGCTCTTCTCTGTCCTAGTTTTTCTCCATTTGTAATCTTACTTCTCTATACAAGCACTGTCAGGATAGATGCCCCCTGAGACAGACCAACCTGGAGCATGGGTTTGGTTTGTTTCTGTAGTTTTGGTGATGAATTGGAAGAAAGAAAGAGAAAAAAAAAAAGGCAAAAACTAATCTAGAAATTTTAAGCTTTGTATGGGGTGAGCTGCAAAAAACATAACTATTTGCTGAAGTTAGGTAAAGGTTTCAGCAGATCTCACTGGAGGAGCTGAGATTCTTCCCACCTTGGATCTATATCCTCTTCTATCTTTGCAGATGCTTCTCTCTCTCTACACTCCCCTTTCTCTGTCTTCCTCCTTTCTGGCTCAGGTTTTTCACACAGTAATATTCCCTCCTGACACATGGCCATCTGCTTCTACTTTTCTCCTGTTTTCTCTGCTATCTGGTTGACATGTAACAAATGAGAGTCCTTGTGATATCTGTTTCCTTTAGCAAGGTCAAGACTGGCTGCTATGTCCCACCCCACCATGCTGTTTTGTTCTTTACAGAGGGCTGATCACCACTTAAACCTTCACTGTATTTTGCTGTTGGTGTAAAGACCTTTACTGGTTGCAATATTTTCTGTCAGTCAAATAATACTTCTATCATCCTGTAAGTAGAATAATAAAATCCACAGGTGCTCAGTGCAAGTTGTCCATCTGCCCTTACTTGCTGCATTCAGCTCTTGTAACTCTTCTCCTTCTTTGGATTTACTGAAGGCCAAGGAAATTATGAAGCAGTAAATTCTTACAGTTGGAGCAAGGAGTTCTCAGAGCTGAGAAGCGCCTTTGTTTGATGTTACTTTTGATACTGGATTTCCTATTGCTTTTTCATCTGCCATCTCCCCTTGCACCTCCTTAACAGTGATGATAAGGGAGAGTCATTTGCTCTCTTTAGATGGCAGGAACTGTTGCTCAGCTCCTTGGATTTCATCTTGGACTTAAACATGCTTGAACATAAAGCAAAAAGATGGTCTTTGCCCAAGGCTTTATGCCACCTTCCCTCACCATGAGGAGGCATAGCTGGGGCTATCCACACCCTCTTGATGAAGTACTTCCCAACAGAAAAACCTAAGATATGTTACTGTATACAAGAAAAAATTACCCAAACCAATTCATCATCTGTCTGCCAGCAGCTGTGACTCTGCATAGATCTTATGGGTGCAAGAACACAAGACTCTTAATCTCTTCTTGCTTCCTAATATGCATTTGAGGTTGTGGATATTAGAGTAGTGTATGTTATCAGGAGCATTAAGGAAGTTGTCTTCTATATGTACAGCTGGCTGCCCTAAGGGTATATAAGTGACTTAATGCGTTAGGCACACAATTTTCAACTGAATCTGACTTTATAAAAGGATCATTCTTCCCTCTTGCATGCTCTGCATGAGCTGCATCTGACCTGCCCTTACAAGTGCTTCCTAACCTATTGTTCCACTCACCTTTTTTCAGACCCTGCCTTTTGTCTAGCTTCTCCAGCAGAGCTCACATACTCTGGTAGCCTCTCAGGTGAAAGCTAGCTGATTAGTGAGCAAGGATGAAGTATAGTTCCCTAAAAGTTGGGGACTCATATTTTTCAGTACCCAACTCTCACGGGAAATGGCTTGGGCAGTAAATGCCTACATGTCTTCGTGAAGGAGTTCCCGAGTCCCTTGGCAAAAAGATGAAGGCAGATTCCCTCGAGGCACAGCGAAAGGTCTTATTTGAAGTCTCTGACATATTGGATTTCCTGCAGGTATTGGCACTGCATTACTGTATTTAGTAATTCACTCTTAAGAGGGAACATCATGAAGGATAAGTAGCAGCAACTGTCCCTGCCCTGAGGTAGCACTCCCCACCTACCCAAGTGCTGCCTTTTGCCAGCTGCTATAGAGATGATAAATCAGTCAAGAGATGTCAAAGTTCAGTTTCCAGGGGGAAATAATGACTTTACTCAAAAGTGAAGTGTGCCTTCCTTATTAAGGGACACTTAGCAGCATGGGATCTCATCTCTCTACTGTCACTCCCTTCCATGTGCTGATGTGCTTTTTTTTCTAAAAGCCACCAACCCCCACTGGATCGATGAGGCCTGATCAATCGTTTTTCCCTCTGAATTATCCATATGCTGTTGTTGGCTGAGCTGCTGGCAGAAAACGAGAGACAGCTTTGTGTCTGTTTACTGTAAAGAAAGCAAAGCAAACTACAGGAGGGGACAGGCTGCAGGGTATTTACTGTCAATACAGCCAGAGGGAGAGAAAAGATATAAGGAGAGGGGAGCAGCGGAGGTAGAGGACAACTTAGATGAATGATCTGAGTGTAAAAATACCCTTGCAGTTTCAGAGAGAAAGTGAGTGAATTGAAGTCAACAAGAGATAGCTGAGACTGTTTAACAGATGGTTTAGTGAAGGGCTAGTGAGGCAGGGAAGTGCTTGTGGCACGCAGAATAATAATGCTGTGCACGAGCATACTGAATCTGCACTGCAATCTGAGAGGCACTTCCAGATTTGCCCTCAGACAGTGCAGTAGCTGGGATGCTTTTGTGAGTACCTGCATGCAAGACCCACCTTTTAAAAGGAATAAGATTAATAATAGTGATTAAACTTAGAAAATAATAATTGGAGCTAGTTTACTGAAGCAGCTGGGTTTCACCATTGTAACTCAGATCAGGAAAAAAAAAATAAAATTAAAAAATAGGTGGTGTACTTCTCTGTCCTCTTCTTCATCAACAGAGGAATTAGGTGACCTGAGCTTCACAGGGTAAGAAGGCTCTGAGCATCTTGCTGTGAGAGTCCCTCTACTGCCAGAGGCAGGTGAGTGACTGACGAGTGAATTCACACTTTAGAGAGCAGCAGAGACCATCCTGCCATGACACCATTCACAGATGAAGATGTAGAAATCTACATCCAGAGCAAGGTAAGGGTTTATCTGTCCAGATTTTCTGTCTTCCACAGGAGGTGTTGATTCTGAAGGGTGCCAAACTTGACAGTCAGTTGCTTGCCTGCTGTCTTTTCTGAGACAAGACTGGGTGAAATTTCATTAAAACTGTATTTCTAATGAGATTCCTAGGTTTCTGTTGTAGAACATTATCATGGATCTCAGCTGGTAGCTTAAGTTTTCAAGGTACTTTTTCCTCCTCTTCTACAGATGTCCTGAATTTTTGCTCCTGATCTGGAATTCTAGATGTGAGACTAGCAGTAATTGCCAGCGTTTAAACTAAGGAATGTCCTTGGCTCTCTCCCTGTCCGGTGATCTTTGCTTTACAGAAAAAAAAGGTGGAAACCACACCAGAGGTTGCTTCTAAAAAAAGATGCATGTAGGAACTGGAGAGACAGACAGATACTGTTGGAATTCCCCCATCAGTCTGTCACCTCAACTAAGGACACTTCTGTATATATCATGATTAAAATAGCATTTCTCATTAGCATATTCAGACTGGAACCACATTTTCTATTTTATGAGTTATTCCAGTGCTCAATATTTTTTTCCTTATTATGAGATGAAGTAAGAATGAACAAATTTTTCAATGAAACAATATTGTTTAACGAAAGTAAGCCTAAGTGAGCCATAACAGTTTTTAAAGCTGGCATGTTTCATCACAGTAGTTAACTAGATCCTATTTTATAGTCTGCTTTCCCCAAGAAAATGCAGGATACCAAAATGAAAAATAATTTCAAAATGGAAAATTCTAAGCATTTCTTTTCTGTAAAGAATAAAATATTCTAGTAACATGAAGGGGCTGGTAAGAAAGTTTTGTTTTCTGCGTGGAAATATTTTGGTGACAAGTAAATGTACTTCTGTGAGAACTTTGATTTTCAACCATGCAGTGTTGTGCACAGGAAAATCATTCCATCAGAATCTGTTCAGTGAGCTGTAGTAGTGAACACTGCTTTGAAGATTTATAAAGCAGAGCTACAAAGTAGGGAACAGAGGGAAGCCATGCACAGTGCGATGCTCATATGACAGCCATAAGTACAGGAAACAGAAGCAGAGTGTAGTTAAGTAAGGCTCATAGTTGCCAATATTTTAGGTTTTATTGAAAGTCTGTTTTCTAGCAGCCCTCCAGCTCTGGTGGCTTCCTAGCTGTGCCTGCTCCTGAGTCTCCTGTCCAAGTGAGGCTGCCGAACCAAGTGAGGCAGCTCCAGTTCTGCTTGCCGAATGCTGCCTGCTTTTGAAAATAGGTCAATCACCTGGCACAATGAATCTCTTTGATACCAAAGATATCTTCCTTAAGCTGTTCAGCAAAGGAAAAATTCAAATGAATATGGAGTAGGTGTGACTGGATGGGTAAGAACAAACCCAAATGTTTTTAACACTCCCCATTAAATCCCAGTCCTGTTTCCTTCCTCCATGAAAAAAACCCAAAACCTTAATTGACCTTGTTCTTCTGTTTCGGTGCATTTGTTTTGGCATGATTTCCAAAGTCCTTTTAAGGGGAATGCTAGCAGGTGATAGAAGTGGCTGTCCAACAGTGAGTTTACTGTCTCTTCTCCCAGCGCATCCATGCTAGTGCTAAAGACTTAAGTAAATGTGTTGGCTCGTCAGAAGCTGCATTTGCTGCTTCATGTTCTGTCTTCTGATTTTTATGCCTTCCTTTCTGTAGGAAGGCTATGTCTTTCAGTAGCATGATTAGGGAGCTAATTATGGTTAGCAACAGTTAGCACAATCTATCACATGCCTTTTGTTCTTTTATCCTTGCCTCAGTGATGAGGAAGGTGTATATGCAGGAAGAGGTGTTCAGAGTTACCTCACTTAACAGCTTTCTTGAGACCTTATACTCTCTTAAAAATTTGATGACAACTGCTGTAGCCTAGCCAGTAGATGTTGAAGGCACAACTGAGTGAGGCTGGGCTGGGTTGGATGAGACTATATGTTCTTAAACATAGCAAAGAATCAGGATTTCAAGGGTAAGTGAGAGCCCAGTGAAGGGAGTATGATATTGCTGATTCATGTATTTCCCACTTCCAAAATACATTCAAGCTTAGTAAAAATATTAACTTCACTGGCTGGGGGCTAGGTATCCAGTCAAACTCTATTCAAGTTCAGTGTTAGTAAATTGCTGTTCATTGGTTAATTGATCTTGGGCAGGTAATAGTCCTTTTTAGTCCACTCTATGGCCCATTGTTATGATGAAGCGAATCTATTTGGCATAATCTGAGGCTTAGGGACACATTTCAGCATACTTGAGGGCTTTTTCTCTCATTTCAACATTTGGAATAAAGATGTCTAAAAGGACTTATAAATGACGTGCTTGGCAGTGGATTTTTCTAAAAGTAATAATTGTGTGTAGATGCTAAAGAAGATGCTAAGCAAGCAGGACTCAGGAGTGTTAGAACAGAACCACAGAAGGGTCTAGGTAGGAAGGGTCCTTTAAAGATCCTCAAGTCCAACCTCCCTGCTGTAAGCAATGACATCTTTCTTTAGATCAGGTCCATCCAGCCTGTCCTTGAACACTTCCAGGGGTGAGGCATTCCCGGCTTCTCTGGGCAATCTGTGCCAGTGTTTCACAGATGTCATTGTAAAAAAATTGTTCTATATGCTTTTTCTTCCTTTAGCTTTAGGTTAGCAACAGACTGCAGCAATTATGTTTGGCTGTGGCAGTAATGGTTGATCATTTACTTTAGCCAAGCTGTTAATGACCTAACACTCTTGTTTCATACCTGCAAATAGGCTAGTTGGAGTTTCAGTTCTAGCTTCATGTGGGCTTTCATTTTCTGACCATATCTATCAAACTGTTTCTCCGTTTGGTTTATTCTTGCCTGAAATCAGTGAGATTTAGTAGAATATAGTGAGGAAAAGGAAAAAAAAGCCAAGAAGAAATTAAAGCAAAAAATTGCAATCAAATGATATAAAACATTAGGATGCAAAAAAGAAAAGAAAAAAGTTAAAAGTCTTCATATCTTGCTGCATAGGTGATTCTGGATGAATAAATAAAGAGAAATATGTTAATGAATTTGGTTTGCAGGAGTGGAACCTCCTTCTTTCTTTGGGAAATATGTAAGGATCTTTGTAAAATACTTAAATGTTCTTTAATAACACAGTTCCTTCATATTCCTCCTGTTGAATCTCCTTGTTTGGATTTTGACCATCCCCTTAAACTTCATTAATTTTTAGTAGTTTTAGTAGATTTAGTAAAGTTTCATCTTTTATTTTTCTGAGTTGTTCATCATTCACTTCCATCCTTCCAACACACAGACCTTCAGCTGAAGTAATTTTCAACAGTTAATTGTGCTTCAACTTCTTGTACTGAGGAACTATCCATCAAGCCACATAAACACCTAGTCCCCAGTAGGACCATCTTCCAAAAGATACTTTTTCACCATCTAGGTGCAGACTCTCATCTGGACTTCACATATAAAGATAGCATGGATACTTTCAACATATAATGTAGGGATCTAAATGCTGCCATATAGACCTGCAAGCTGACCAATGCATAGAGTATCTGTAATTCTGGAATTCTTGTCAGCTTTTGGAATGAAACATGCCCTGGCACTGAGAATAGTTAGCATATGCAGGGGAATAATTGGGTGTTCTGCACTGAATGGATAAAGAATGAGACTGTTGCCAATTGAGAGCAATTCTAGCCATGTGACGAACTTTTCCCCACCCATGTAATGGGATTGGAATGGAAACATCAATTAATGCTCATCAGTCTTCAGTATTGGCCCTTTGGTGTTTTCCAGCTTTGTCTCACGGTAAATGGGTTGTAACACACCAGGAACAATAGGTTTTATTCCCAGTGCAGCACGGGCACAAATGTTTCAGGGTGCTTTAAGCTGATTGTTTCCTGCTGGAAGCTGCCTGCAGTTACAGTAATAGTGTCTTTCTTGGAACTGACAGGTGGAACAGCGACACTATCTGGTTTCCAAAGCAGTGGAAGAGGTGCAGAAAATCATCCAGCAACTGACTGCAGAAATCAGCTATAAGGCCATGCGATTCCAGGCTATCTCCAACTCTGGCATTCACAATGAGAATATTAAGGTACAAACAAGAGCTCTAATGTACTCTCTGGCAGCTTGTAGGGAATCAGTGATTTCTCCATTGTGTGTTTGTATCGACAGGCACTGCACCCCAAACGCCATAGACAATGCATAGACACTTCACTGTAGAAGTTCTAGTGACTGGCTGGGTTGTAGGGACTTACTCATGATCAACTCAAAACTAGAGGAGCATTGGAGATGGCCTGGTAAATCAGGCAGAGACCTCTTTTACAGCTCTTTACAAAGAGCATCTATCGCCAGAGCTGTCAGTCTGCTAGCAGAAGTCAGAGCTCTTTGGGAGACAGAAATAAAACTTGTACAGAAGAAAAAAATGCTCCTACCTTCATGAGCTATGATTCATACTTTTCACAGGTTGAAAACCTGTCAACTCACTAAAAAAAGAAAAAAAGTGACAAAAATCCTTCTTCCGCCATAAACATTAGAAAGCTCTTTCAGAAATGTTTTTCTTTTTCTTGGTCATGCATTGGAACTTCAGTTTTACAGGGAAGAAGAATATTTATTGGTGGAAGAAGTTAAATGTGTCTTCATTCTAGACCATCAGCTACCAAAATAATAATAATGTCCTGTCCCAGCTGTTACAGGAGTAGACTGGTTATTTCCCATGACTACTTAACACAAGAATAGTGTAAGGATATAAGAAACAATCATAGCAACAGAGCTTCAAATGAAAATCGTGTTTTTCATCTGAACTACTTTACATCCTCTAGCTACATCAACCCTTATACAAAAACACTGCCAGTTAACAAATAAAACACAGCAAACATGTAAAAGCATGAGGCAACTTTTGCAGCTGTGTAGGATTTAAAGGGATGAGCTCTATGTTTACTGGGCTGCTGGAAGGGTATGGAGGTGGTGACAGAATATAATCATCCAGTCTGATGTGTGGCTATTGCTCTGGGGACAAACACATCCAGATTTATATCTGTTCTGGAATTTTGTGTATCTCAGGGCATGTGGCCTTGCCAGCAGGAATGACCACAGTGACAGAAAATGGTGCCACATCCTGGTCCACATGTTCCTTAGTGCCACAGTCTGCCATCCACCTCTCATGCTGGAACAAACCTGCTTGGCTAGTGAAGTCTGACAAGAACAGAATTGCTGTTCTGGAGAACAAAGGAGAACAAAACCCAGGCAATCTGTAATTTGGTATTACAGAAGGGTGATCTGAACAACCTTTGCTCAAAAGGAATCCTCAGCATTTATTTTCTTTAAAAGTAGCAGATTTTCTATAACTACTTAACTGAGTTTGGTGCTATAAACCTATGACAGACACTCTAGGAATGCCTAGGCAACAATCCTGTAGGTATGGAAACAAATAATGGAGTAATTAAGTAATAAGACTTTTTTTTTTTTTTTTACTTGAGCTCTTCTGCTTCCAAAAATTAGAATCTTTAATATTGCTGCTGATGTAACACAACACTTACAACATAACTCAGACTTGTGTCAAGGGAAAGTCAATGTATTAACTATTCTGTGTTTAATTTGGCAACATCTTTTTTTCCTGTCAATGAAATTTGCAGGAACTTTTCAGAACTTCCAGCTTCTGATTAAAAGGACTTCTATTAAATATTCAGTATTTCTGTGCAACCCAGGGGACAAGAAGTCAAAATCTGTAATAAAAAACTCAAGAAATAAAATGCATTTGGCAAAATGGCGGGTTTTATTTTTTAAAATTTTAAGTGTTTTTTTTTAGTTGTGGCCCTCCATTTTTGCAGCCGTCAACTGTGAGGGGCTGCTGCGAAGGCTGTGGAGACTTAAGGCATAATGAGCAGGTTAACATCCAGACCAGTTATGAGTACATCACTGTCCAATGGCATTGCCAAATGTTTAACTCTCTAATCACGGCAGGGCGGGTGGTGGTGGGGGTATTCTCCTTTAACAAATCGGCTCAAAGGGAGCTTGCAGCTTTGCTCTGTAAATGAATGACCTGGCACATGCTTGCTTTCTGTTCTGTGTACTTCTGGTTTTCCCTTCTGCCTCTCAGGATCAGCCAGCTTTACTGGCCAAGTGGTCAGCTCTGCTCCGAGGGAAGCCCCCGTTCCACCCATCCATCCAGGTACAAAACCTTCCTGCCACCCGGTGCCTCCTGGTCCATGTGCCTGCTTCCTCATCACCTCACCCACCCTCTTCCCCAGACAGCTTCACCCACCTAACTGGTCCTCCCATGGCTATTTCAGCCTTTCAGCAAGAGACGTGCTTTTTTGCCTAATGTGTAAATATTTTATTTCTAACCTAATGCTTCTGCATCCCAGGGATATCCTGGCCAGGATCACAAGAATGAGGCTGGATTTAAATAGCCCAGCATACTGCAGGCAGGGCTTTAATTGGGACTTGCTGGGGCCATCGTGTGGCAGAGCTCAGGTAAGGACTGGGATTTGTGTAGTCCAAGAGGACAACACATGCCTGGTTTTACAGTGCCATCCCAAGCCTTGTGAATTCTGGTGTTTCCTGGCAGGCTCAGGTGGTGGAGCCTCGTGGCCGGTGTTTGAAGGCATTCCCATAGCTCCTGCAGCTCTTCCCTTTGAAATGTGTTAGGCATGGAAGTCAGCGTGTTAGCATGGGGAGGAATGGTTCTTTATCTGACAGTGGGGCTGAGGCAGTGAGATGAACAACAACTCCATGCCAGCCGTTGTATTTTCCTTACAGAGCTTCATTCCTGAGCTGCTCATGGGGTTTCTCAGCCCCAGCAAACCTGAGTCGCACAGGTCAGCTTGGTCTGAAATGTTATCCTTTTGGTATCCTCCTGATTTTAGTTGGTTTGTACTTGTCAAAAGAAAGGCTTTTCTGGTGTTTTTTACTTCGCCATTTTTGTGCTTCTGGCTGGCCCCATTTTGTATTTCAAATCTCTGGCCAGAGAGCAGAGAACATCAGCTGCTCCCTATAGGGGAAGGAGCCTGAAGATGAGTGTGACAACACAAGAGCATCTGCACCATGTGCCCAAGTGAGGTAGGCCTATGGAGGGCAGCTGGGGTCAGCTGAGAGTCTGGACCATCAGCCAAGTCTGTGCAGCCCTCACCTAGTGTCAGGATTAGGCCTAGGCTGGTAATCAGGGTCACATGCAATCTGGTGATTGCCAGGCAAGTCTGTAGTGGCCAGGTAGGTCTGAGGCTAGGGAAGGCAATCTGCAGGTAGGACAAGAAGACAGGCATGGCTCTCGTGCAGATGGAGACCCGCATTCCAGTGACATATCCTGTGCCTGAGCTGGTGTCCCAGAGCCATGAGCAGGAGGTGTGGTTGTCAGTTCCATTAAAGCCTGTTAGTGCCTTCAGGGCCCTGGCACCTCTGCAGCAATATTTTAAATCAGCTGAACTACCAGGAAGGCTACCAGAATGTTTTGGATTAGTACAGGAGAGTGACAAGTGTGTGTCGTTCACCTCAGGTGTATCCACCTTGCAGCACCAGCTGTCACTTTGAATCCTGCTTGTGCAGCAGCCTCACCCTATTAATGTGCCAGCTTAAGTTAGGCTAGGTACCAAGTGGAGTTGAAAAGCTGCTTTGTCAACACAGTGAAAGTGTGGAGGAGTCTGAACACCCTCTCTGGAGCGACTATTGCCAAAATGCTTCCACACTGGTGTATGGAGATGTCTGGCTGTGCCCTGGGCCAATATGAGGCTTGGTGGTATTTATGTCGCCTTATTCAGTCTATCCATATGCTGGTTTTAACTGGGCAATGATCATTCCCAAAGTGAGGCCATTTAATTTGCTTGCAAACAAGCGAGTTTGAGGGCTTGTTATTCATTGGTTACTGTTTTCAACTTTACATTGTTTTTTGCTTCTGCTGAGCAGGAGATGCAGGTCCATACAGTACAGCTGGCCTAGACCTGAGTTTGTTTCCAAGAGTGCCACTACCTGGGTAGGCTCATGCATGTCACTTGCATGACATCTTTGTCTCTTAATGTACAGTCATACAGAGTGAAACACTTGTGAAATGAATGGGCCATAGCCTTGTTTTACTGATGTCTGCAGAGGACATTGGAAGAGATCAGAAGGGTGCACTTTTTGCCATAGCTACTACTACTACTGTCCTCTAGGCTTATCTCTAGCAGTGACAGTTTTGAGGTAGTAACTGGGACTATTTTGCTTCCTTTTGCTAGATCTCAAAATGTGGTCTCTGATGTTTTCCTGCTCTTGGGAAGCTGCTAGTTATTACATCTCATGCAGCTGCAGACTAGAAATAACAAGGAATGGGGGAAATCATGGCAGGTGGTGGCAGCAAATCAGTGTGCTTGTTTTCTGTGGGCCATGTCAGTGACATCAAACTCCTTCTCAGACAATTTCCTTTTAGTCTGTGTTCTTCCAGTGTAACTCTCAGACTTGCACGGAACAGGTCCTGGCTGTAACCAATTGCTCCCATCATACCGTAGCTTTTCCTTCTCTCCAAACCCCCCAGCTTTACCTCTTTCTTCCTTAACCCTTTTTTACTTACTCCAGGCTCACGGGTCTGCCTTTGTCTCCTCTCTTAATCTCTCTGTACTCTCGTAGGTCTTAGCACCCAGCCAGTTCCTCATCACAGTCCCTCTGCGTGGCCTGAGCGGGTACAGGGAATGCCAGGTACGGCACTGGCGTTATTACACCGTGCATGGAGCCAAGCTCCTCTCCTCCGTCAGGGACCCCGAGGAGCTGCACCAATGGCTAGAGGTGGAGCAGTTCTCAAAAAGCCTTCAGCAGTGGCATGAAAAGGATGTCAACGTCGAAGGAGATCTGGTTCCAGCCAAAGTCCTTATCATCTTCCGGGAGCTGGTGGAGAAGTCGATTATCTCCTGTAACCTCTCCAGTGAGTTTAGTGGGGACAGGTATAAGAGGAACTGTCTGTCTTCTGCAGCTGACAGGGGGGAAGCCATCACACACACAAAGTGTTTGGTTGACTGACATGTTCAGAAGTTAAAAAGGCACAAGCCCCTCCAAAATCAGGGAGCCTTTAGTCCATTTCAGTGATGCATGTAGACGTGCACTGTGGATAGAATTAAGTAGTCCTTGGCTCCTCATACTCAAGATGTTGCTTCTCTCTCAGGAATTTGGGTAGAGTCTCCAGCAACATCACCCTTACAGTTCAGCCAAGACAAAACACAAAGTTTAATAATATTTAGGAATATGTTTGAGAAAGTTGTTTTTTCTACTAAAGCAGCCCCAGTATGTCTAGACTAGCAAGGAAGATACTATAGGAAAACTGGATTACAGGAAAGGTGCAAAGGTCAGAGAAGAAAGTGCTTGAAGTTGTTTATTAAATTATTTATTTATATAACAGCAGGTGATGTTCTGGGCAAACCTTAGCTGCCCATAGCTTTCCAGCATGGAGTGGTAGGAACTAAGTAGACAGAGTTTTACTTCAGCAAAGTCTGTTGGACAAGTGTTCTTTTCCCTAGTGCCCAGGCTTCTCCAGTGCTCACCAGCGGATGTAATGGAATTTTGCTGTCAGGAGTGGTGCTGATCCCTCTGTGAGCCATCCAAAGTGCCTGTTTATTTCTTGTGGCTATTTATACTGGATGTGCTGATCACTGACATAATGCAATCAGTGGTGCATGCAACATGCCTTCATAGCTACAACATCTGTAGCAAGATGCTGCCTGAAGAGTGATCCTGATTCTTAATTCTTAGCATCCTAGAGGCATGCTATGTACTTCAGCTAATGAACACTTGGTCTAAGCTAAATAGTCTATGTCCATCTTTTCACAATAAGATACAGTGACAAGATCAAATCCAGCCTGTGGTGCCCCTTTGCATAGAGCATTTCCAGGATGACTTTACTCAGCAGCAGCCTGGTATGGGTTTTCTGTGTTCCAGAGAAATAGGAACCATTTCCACTCATCTGATTACACTCTGAATTTTAGTCACAGGATAAAGCATGCTAAAGTCAAGCTCAGCTAGATCATTCATTCTTCTAGGGAGTATTTGTTATCATAGAAGTGGAGAGGTTGATGGAAATGTAATTTCAGTATTGAGGCTTACAGAAAA
Source organism: Florisuga fusca (assembly GCA_038090715.1). Taxonomy (NCBI): domain Eukaryota; kingdom Metazoa; phylum Chordata; class Aves; order Apodiformes; family Trochilidae; genus Florisuga; species Florisuga fusca. Next base: position 50,987,961 of record JAAWXA010000004.1, on the reverse strand, counting down.
GATCAGATGGAGAAGCCATTGTGATGAAGTGAAAACCTGCCATTGTGTCCATCAGCAGTATCTCAAGTTGTTGAGCCAGGAAAGGTACTTTCAAGAGACCTGCAGAATGATGTTTGGTCTTATGTTTCTGATGCCTTTTTTGTAAGGCCGTCTGGAAGGAGGCTGATGCAGAGGAAGTAAGCTAAGATGAAGCCAAAAGGAGTAATTATCATTTTTGTTAATTTCTGTGAAGAATGAATTTCCCTTATCCCACATACAACTAATGTTACAGAAAAAATTCCCTGATTTCATGCTTCCCTATTTTTTAATTCTTTGAGCACCAGTAAGAGCAGAGTTTTTAAGATGCCTCATTTTTCATTGGTGGATGAATAGGTACCACAATTTTTGGAAGGTCTATGAATATACTTACATGCTGATACACCAGTCACTTCAATGCTTTTCAGCTGCTAGAGAAACCTGCTGAGGGCTTGGGAGCAGTACAGTTCCTGTTTTGGTGCCAAGCTTGGCTCAGGAGAGAAATAACATGCAAATTTTACCCAGGGTTATAAAGTTCTGCTTGGGATGGACTCCATTATTTCCAAGGTAATCTACCCTTGCACTTCCTGGAGGAGATGCTACATTACCACTGGGTATAGGCAGATACTTCCTCTGTAAGATTAGATATTCATCACTGGCCCCTTAAGTCTGTTGTTTGGGCTGCTTGTGGAAATGCTCGATTGCCAATGCCAGTCATTATGAGGTGGGTTAACACAGTTCTACTTTACCTGCTTGTGGTAGTCTGTTCCATCTGTTTCTTCAGTGGGTTACAACATAATCACACAATTGGCTCAAGATGGCAAAGTTGAAGGGACAGTGATCCTGCCAGAGTGACCATCTTCTATGAACACAGCTGGAAAACATTTCACTCTAAGTCTATTAGTTGCAGATTTTATTCTTTTCTGGTTTTAGAGCGTGTTGTTCCTGGAAATCAGCCATTCTTCTTTCCCCCACTTCACCATGGAACTAACTCTTTTTGACACTCAGCAGTCCCAGTGAGACAAACAGCCCTTTTTGTATGACTGCTCTGCACAGACATAAATTCTGTCACTGTCTTATGTGCAAGAGCATCTCCAGATTGTGTGTACCCCACAAAACATTCTGTGCCACCAGCAAGGGTAAGTCATTTGGTCTGATCATGGGTTCTGTGAAGGAATAAGGTATGAAGCACTCATCTGTTCCCCTCTGATCTGCAATGATCTCCTTGTTGTATTGTACCATTAGAAATGTTACATAGCAACAGCTGTCTGTCTGTACTTTTAAGAAGCTGGTCCTAGGATATAAGAGGACACACAAAGGAAAACAGAAGCATGGTAATTGAGAGTAAACTTGAGAACTTAGTTTTCCCTTCATCTTCCTGTTCTCATTCCCTAGAGCAAATAATGATTGCAAGGTTTTTTCTTGCATTCTGCTTATGGCATTCACGAGAAAGTGTTAAAACAGACCAATAGAACTGCAAGGCCCTAAACAGTCCCTTGTCTGGCTTGTGGAAAAGAACCCCTCCTTCTTTATTATCTTTTCTTGTTGTTCTTTCACAGGTAAAGTGACAATGCTGGAAAGCTTCAGCTCAGCAGTCCGGGTGGCTGTGGAGACATCAGAATCCCAGGTCGAGGTGGAGCTGGTCCCTGCTGTAGAGATTCCAACTTGCTGGCCTACGAAAGCCCGGTGGCCACGTTGCCTTAAGCGTTGGCCTTCCCAGGAAAAAGTACAGTGCATCAAGGTGAACAGTGTAAAAAGCACTGTTAATTCTGTGCTGGAATTTATCTTGCAGGTGTCTGACTGGTATCCCAGTTTAAGGACTGCATGATGATGGCAGGCAACAGTACAGTTGGAAGGTGTATTCTCTAGAGAAGTGGTATTTCAAAGTATTCTGTCAGATTTTATTAGGATTTTTTCCCCCCTTATGCTGATGAATTCCATGGAAGAAAAACTGGGTTAACTGTTTGTTGCATTAGCCTCTTGCACACAGCTCTGCCTGTGTGGCTCAGTCCTGACACATAATTCTTGCTGTTCTGCTCTGCCTCATGTAAACCTTCTCCACATGGACCACTTGCAGTTTTCCATCCAGCCTAATGCCATCTTTCCCTATGAAATCTATAAATCTGGCTCAGGGCCAGATTCTGGCACTCCAGCTTAGTCTGAGTTGCTGTGTTCCTGCAGGTCAAATTTTGCCTTCCAGTCCTGCTCCCCTCTCATGCCTGACCTTCTCCTCCCTGGCAAAGTGCCCGCAGAGCTACGCCTCTGCTTTAGTAGCGCTGCTGGGACTGAACCTGGTGGCTCTAGAGGCACATCTCCTGGGAGTAACTAATACCAGCACATGAGAAAAGAAAACATATTGCACAGTCATTTGACAAGGAATTAGCATGGGAGCATGGCATGTGTTTACTGTCTTGGCTAACCTTGTTTAGAATCCAGTGCCCCACTTTGAGAGATGTCACACATCATTTTTGTAACATCTCTCTGCATTCATAGAATCATAGAATCATAGAAAGTTAGGGGTTGGAAGGGACCCTGAAAGATCATCTAGTCCAATACCCGCTGCCTGAGCAGGGTCACACAGGAACACATCCAGGTGGGCTTTGAATGTCTCCAGGGAAGGAGACTCCACAACCTCCCTGGGCAGCCTGTGCCAGTGCTCTGTCACCCTCACAGTGAATTGACACACATTCTGCATTGCTTTTAAGTTTGCCCCTGCTCTGGTGTGACACTTTCCTTTTTGTCCACAGTCTCTTGGTTTTGACCTTTTGGCTCGCTCCAATTATCACTGGCAGTTGTGCTTCTTCCGTGCTGAGCATGTGCTCATGGAAGGCCTCGATGAAGACGGTGGCTGTCGCATGAAGTGCTTCAGAGTCATGAGGCAGATGAAGGAAGATGTCTGGTGTGCTGGAAATAAGCCTGTCATCACAGCTTATCACCTTCAGGTAGGCATCACCATGACACCAAAATACAGTCTTAGTATCTGTTGTAGGGACTTCATCCAGTAATGTCAAAATATGACAGAATAAATCAATCCATCTCCTCCTGTGTAACTCCAAGGTAATTTTCAAAACTGCAGTACCATTTCATTGCTCTACAGTGGCCAGAAGTTCAGTAAATATATGTTCCAAACTTCAAAAGAAAACTAGTCTGCAGGAACATTATTATTGTGGCAACATAAATAATAGGGCCCTTGCGCTGTTGTGACTTCACACAGGCATTGTAATACTGGCTTTAGTTGCAGTTACCTCCTGCTTCTTGACTACCCCAGCCGTCCATATCCACTATCTGCCTGAGGCAACTTGTGCTTTTGTCATTCTGGGTGTGTACTGAACAAACATCTCTTAGGTGAGCATTATTTCACGAATGAGATGCAAACTGACTATTCCAGTGTTTTTCTGCCTGGGGTGGGAAGGGAAGAAAGAGGTGAAGAGGTGTAGTAGCATCCTCCCTGCACATACTTCAGAGTTCATGATGGCTTCACTTTATAAACATTTGTGAAGAAGAGACAGAAGGTTCTGCTACAGCTGTGCACCCACACCTGGCAGCTACAGACACTGATGAGCCACAGGCAGCACCATCTATCAGACAGTTGAGCAATCCTGTTTTCCAAACTTCCATCTTCCTGGAGCTGCCAGGAAGAAGCTGTTCTTTTCTCACCTTGAAGCCTCAAACCATCAGGCTTCCATGGTAGTTATTGATCTTTTGGTGCCCCAAACCAGATGCAATGCCAAGATTTCTCCTAAAGAAAAGGTTGCAACCTTCAAATGCTGCTGTAGTCATGGGACTAATGTAAGTCACGATGGAGTCAAAAAAGAGTTGATGAGAGTGGTTTTAGCTTAGCAGAATGCAAAACTGTTCAGTGCCTATAAGAACAACCTGATGGAAAAACTGTCATAGATAGGAGAAAGTGAAAAACCATTTAAGCATTTGTAATGATCTCTTTCTCTGGCTCAAGGAGAAGAGGTGCAGGAAGTGCTGTTGCATGGACTCAATCAAAATCAAAAGCTCTTTAGAAGCTCTTCAGTTCTTTACTGTAACTGTACTTCAGGCTTTTACTAGAAGAGAGAATTGGTTTACCAGACAGGAGGAATGTTTCAACATTACTTACATTTAAAAGAAAGGAAGAAAAGAGAAACAGTCAGTGGAGAAAATAGCAGCTGAACAGAAGTCAGGTTTCTTCACGTTGCTATATTTCCACTCTATCCAGCAATTGTTAAACAAGACTCCACACCAAGAAGGCCCACTATGACAGCAGATATCCTTCTCCTAGAAGCTGTGAAAGCCTCAGAGGACTTAGTAAATGCACTCATTATACTTGCCTGCACAGGAATAAAGTTCAAGATCAGGAAGTCTGACCTAGGTGCATGTTGAAAGCTGCCAGCTCCGCATCTTTGGTAGACAGATGGCAGCCTGGGGTGGTTCAGTAAATGCTGGGGATAGATCACCTGGTTGGCAACTGACTGGAAGAGCACCTCTATTGTCCTTGCCTCCATTGTTGTATCTGCTGCCCAAGGATCTTGCTGAAATAGTCTTAGTGTGATAAAAGATAACTGCTCTGCTAGTCTCCAAGGAATAGCTCTCACAGTGAATTCCTCACTGTTTGTTTTTGGGTTTTTTTTTATTTATTTCCACTGGCAACATGAAAAAAAAAAACAAAAAAGCAACAACTTTTTGTGGTTATTGCAGCTGTGAACAAAAAAATTGTTCACATTTGAAAAGCTGTCTGATGAGAAATTTCTCTACAACTATTGCACTGCCTGCTGATGGAGAAAACCAAACAAGGCAATCCAGAATAGTCTGGCTTGTTTTGATGAAACTCTACCTCTGAAGAAACCAAGGCTCTGAAGGCTGTAGTTCAGTCACAGCATTCGTGGGTGTTTTCTTGTGTTACTGAATCTGCAAAATGAAAATGGGAATCAGAGCACATTGAAGAACTTAACAGATTTATTGAACCCAGTATCTAAGGCTTTGTACATTCAAATCTGATTTCAGGTTGAACTTGGCAGTCAGTTTGGTTTTCTTTGATGCAGAAAGTGTAAGTACCTCCAGAAAATTCTTCTCAAGTCATTAGAAAGCCTGTAAAAATGCAACATGGGCAATGAAAAAAATAATATGATAAGAGCAATTTATTTTAAAATCTTAATTTCTCAAATGTAAAATCACATTAAATAAACTTGGGATAAATTAACATCGTGCATGATGTTAGTATCATGTGTCAGAAAAACACAGGCTGCACCTGACCAGAAAGAATGTCCTGCACCTGCAGATCTTGGACAATCTGTTTGGGATGCAGATATGTGTACATCTGCAGTACAAATACAGCTGAAGCTAACAAATAATTACATTAATCTGATTATTCTTCTCTCCCTCTTTGCTCCTATTGGCTTCTACAATTGTATAATAAGCTATTTTCTGCAGCCTAAAATGCCTGGCATTTCTACAGAGGATCCTGCTGGAGAATGGCAAACAGGCCAAGATTGTTTTAGCCAAGACCGTTTTCCTTGCACTCCTGGTTCAGTCAATGGAGAGGGGCTCTTCTGAGAAAAGATCCTGAACAGTCATGTCAGAGTTGCTCTGCCTGATCATCATCGGAGGCTTTAGTTGTGATCCCGTTATCGCAGAAATGTTAACACAGGGAGATGGCAGTGCGAGTGTCTCTGATTTCCAAGGCTGTCAGCCATTTACCAGCACTAAAACTGCCTTAGTAAGCTATGTGAGCCCTCGACAGAACCTCTAACACCTCTTCTCTCCCATCTGTTTCTTGCAGACAGTGCTATTCTGGACGTGTGAAAAATACCCACGCACCAAGGATTGGCGCTGCTTTCCCGAAGCCTTTCTGAGGCTGGTGCAGAAGCTGCACAAGTGTGTAAGCCAGCACTTCCTCAAGCATTACTTTGTGAAGAACACCAATCTGCTCAAATACGCCAACACCAGTGACCTGGATGTGGTGGCCAGCAAGCTCGCAGTCTTCTTGGAGAACCCTGTCTTCTGCCTGGACTAAGGCAGGACAAGGCCTCCTCACCCCAACCCTGAGCTGATCCCCACCTCCTCTCCCCACCTGTGGCTGTTCTTGTCCTTCCAGTAGATGTTGCAGCTGGCTTTGTAATGCAGTTGGCACATGCAGCGTGAAAGAGAAGTGTCAAGCTGGCAGCGGTGGGCGGTGAAAACTGATGGGAGGTATCGCTTGATGCCCGGCTGATCTCATTTGCTTTCAACAGTGACAGACTGCCTGGAAGTTGCAGCCAGTGAAACCCAACTTTCTGTGTCAGTCAGAGCAGGCAACTGCCTTGCTCTGCTGCCATATCCAGTCTTATGGCACCTCAGCAGAAAGATGGTGCAAAGAACTCTCCGCTCTACTGCCCACCCACTGTGTAACCTAGCACATGTATTGTTGCTGCTGCCCCCATTCCCAGGAGGACAGTGGGTTTAATTCCCTGTTTACCTCACAGGCCAGCTCTGCAGAAGAGCAGAACAACATTTCTGAAGTGTACTGAAGCTTTCTCAGAGACACTTTGGTGCCTCCATCTCCAGTTAAATGGGATCCTGCTCCACTATGAAGATACCCGTGCTGCTGGGCTTGAAGAGTTGAAACGAAGCAAGAGGAGGAGTGGTGGTTTTTGCCTCCCCCTGGTTTTTCTCTCCTCCCCTTTAATTTTTCTTCCAGTTGCTTCAAATATGTTTTCTTCATGTTTACCTTTGCCAGTGGTGTTAGTGCCATACAACCAGAGGACATTGCCAGAGCAGATTTCACTCCCACCCCGGCTTCATTCTGTAGGCTGGCGGTAGGAGCAGGTCTTTCCCTAGTTGTTAGCACCCATGTATTTTTGGGTGGTGTACAGAAGAAGAGTATTTTTCAAAGGCTGTTATGTTAGCTCCCAAACCCCCAGTGCTTTCAATATTATGGATGTTTAAAAAGAAAAACAGCTTTAGTGTTTTAAAAGAACAGAGTTCTAGAATTAATATAGATGTTGGCTCTAATGTTATTAAATCGCTGAAACTAAACCAAAGTGGGCTCTTTTTTTTTGGTTTTTTTTTTGTTTTTTTGTTGTTGTTTGGTTGGTTTTTTGGTTTTTTGTTTTTTTGTTTCTTTTGTTTCTTTTCTTCCTCCTTATATCTGCTCAGGGAAATAAGTATCTCCTTTACCAGGGGAGGTGGCAGAGAAAAGATTTGCATTCTCTACTTCAGGGAGCTGCTGCAGTGGATGGCCTGCAAGATCCGTGGCAAAGCATCTCCCCCTGGTGTCAAATTGTGGTCTAACTATGCACCTTTAGCACAGCCTCTGCTTTCTGGCCTGATTTTCTATGCGTGGTTCACAAGTCCATGGGGCCTGATGGGATTTGTCAGAGTACTACAGGATGACTACTAGCAGACGCTATGGCAGGACCCCTCTCAATCATCTTCTAAAGGTCTGGGGAGGTGTCTGCTGACTGGAAGCTGTCCAGCTTTATTCCAACCTACAAAAAGGGTGTGATGGAAGACACAGGAAGCTACAGACCTGATAGTCTAACCTCAGTTCCTGGAAAAGTTATGGAGATTATACTGGGTACTATTGGAGGGCATTTAAAGAACAATGCAGTCATCAGGCACAGCTAACATGGGTTCACAACAGTAAAGTCCTGCTCAATTAATCTTATATACTTTTACAATAAGGTCACCAATCAAGAGGCTGAATGGAAGGTGGTGGATGTAGTTTTTCTGGATTTTAGCAAGGTTTTTTTATACTGTCCCTCAGAGCATCCTTCTGGACAAGTTGTCCAGCTGTGGGATGAGTGGGTTCACAGTGCACTGGGCAAAAAACTGGCTGAAGGGCAGGGCTCAAAGGGTTGTATTGAATGGGGCTACATCTGGCTGGAGAATAGTCACCAGTGCTGCTCCTCAGAGTACATTTCTAGGGGCAATTCTGTTCCATATATTTATCAATAATCTGAATGAAGGAGCTGAATGCACTATTAGCAAGTTTGCTGATGATACCAAACTGGAAGGTGCTGTTGACTCTCTTGAGGGACAAGAGGCCTTGCAGAGGGAACTAGAAAGATTGGAGCATTGAACAATGATGAATAGGATGAAATTTAACAAGTCAAAATGCCAGATTCTGCACCTGGAGTGGCTAGACAGCAGTCCTGCAGAAAGGGATCTGGGAGTGCTAGTTGGCAGCTGGGTCAATATGAGCCAGCAATGTGCCCCAGCAGCCAAGAGGGCAAATCCCAGCTTGTGGTGCACCAAACACAGATAACCAGCTGGTCAGAAGAGATGATTATCCAGCTGTATTCAGCATTAGTGTGGTCTCATCTCAAATGCTGTGTGCAGCTTATGAAGTATGTGAAGGTCCTTGAATATGTCCAAAGGAGCACAACAAAGCTAGTGTAAGGGCTGGAAAGAATGTGCTCTGAGAAGCAGCTGAGAACTTTGAGCTTGTCTGGTTTGGAGAAGAGGAGGCTGAGGGGTGACTTCATTGCTCTCTACAGCTTCCTGGGGAGAAGTGGAAAGGGAGGTGCTGATCTCTTCTCCCTGGGATCCAGTGATAAGACATGTGGGAATGGTTCAAAGCCGCACCAGGGTAAGTTTAGCCTGGACATAAGGAAACATTTCTTCAACCAAGACAGTGCCCAAACCATGGAACAAACTTCCTAAAGAAGTAGTCGATTCCCCAAGCCTCTCAGTGTTTAAGAGGTATTTGGACAATGCCCTTAACAACATGCATAGTTGGTCACCACTGAAATGTTCAGGAAGTTGGACTAGACGATCATTGTAGGCTCCTTGCAACTGAAATAGCCTATTTTATTTGCTTCTTTATCCTTCACCCAAATAAAGTAGGAGGCTTTCTTCTACAGTCAGTTCTTTAGCAGCATAGGTATGAGATCAAAACTGAGTGGTCATCCCTGCACTAGCCTCCTGCATCAGATCCCACTGTGTGCAGACCTGATTCTACCATAAAACCAACACCCTTCTTTCTAAAAACCTGGGAGTACCTTCTAAGTCACCTTTCCATATGGGTAACTACATTGTGTGGAACTGTTTTGACTGGTACCTTCTCTTGCTAAACCTTTGTTCCTAAATGGGGCACAAGTGGCAGTTTTGTGATGATATCCCCCTGTCAAGGTGTGGCTTTTCTGTTTCCAGCAAGCAGAACTGTTTCAGTAAAGAGCAAAGAGATGACAGTCAGCCCAGCAGAGTCAGGCTGCTGTGACTGTGAAGTAATGTCTCCTGTTTCATCTTGGTTTTGTCTTGTGGTTGAAGGGCTGACTTCTGAAACTGGAGGAGGGCAAAATCAGTTTGAAAGGACAGTGAAAAACATTCAGGGCTCTTAATCCCCAGTTTGATATTTTAGGGCCCTTATGATACATGATCCATCTGGGATTTAGTTATGGCTGTGAGGAATTAATCTCCCTTCTTAGCCAGGGCGAAAAGCATTTAAGTGGTGATAACTTAGCTGCAGCTGTGTACCAGAATCCTCTGTTGCCAAGGTTCACATCCTGCTCTGAGGGGAAACCATGGGCATGCACAGTGTGCTGCAAAGGCAGAAGGTGCTGCTGTTCTTCCAGGGCAGCAGCCTCTCTCAGCCAGGAATGAATCAGCAAAGCCAGTAAGTAGGCAGATAAAGATGGACCCCTGCTTTGAGCCAAGTCTAATCTTTTTTTTTTTTTTTTTTTTTTTTTTTTTTTTTTTTTTTCTCTCTTTTTGTGTTGATACACAGGCAAATGCATGAGATAAAATATTCTGCTGCAGGAACTTTGATCGTGACCATCAAAAACTAAAGATCTGTCCTGGAAGCTACATTACCACTGACCACAAAGGCACAGAATGATCCCTATCTTTTTCTCTAGGACAGCAAGAAATTACACAACTGGCCTCTAGCAAAGGGTGAGGAAAAGGGCTCTGGAGGAAGAACTAATATGTTCATTGAAGCAGTTGAATACAAGAAATAATTCCCCCTCAGAGGTAGGTCAGGGGTATACTACACATCGTGTATCACCCAGTGTAGGTCTGGTTGAGTGTGAGGAGCTTTTTTATGAGGTAGTTTTTTGTGGTCGTGAGAGAGTTGTATAGATGATATCTGATAGAAAGCCTTTAATTTGATTGTTGTATTTCACCGTGAACTTTTTGCAAATAGCTTTCACTTATACACCCAGCCTGATGCCTGATGGCAAAATCATACACTTATCCCAAGGTTTTCCTCCAGAAAAGGATATGAGATTGTGTTTTGGCTACAGAATAAGTTTAGGTTTCGTATTTTCTATTTTTCTTTAAAAAACAAAAAAAGGGGAAGCATCTGGACAGACTTTCTTTCAGGTATGTTAAATTTAACCAAAAGCTCTATCTTTGTTCAGAGCATCTGGAAAGAATGTTATCACTGTTTGGTCTCCCTCTTTTTAAAATTGCTTTCATGAGCATTTGCTGACCCCCAAAGGCACCAGAAGGGAAAGAAGAAGAGAGTTCTTGACTTCCACAATTTCTTTATGGTTGGCTGTGCCATTTTTCTTCCTGATCAGTTTTGTGTTCTCTCCTTAACTGAATCATTATCTTTAAAACAAGAAGGGGCAAACAGTAGCCATCTTGCATGCATGTGGAACACAGCACTCAGGAACTCAGCACTCAGGAAATTCCCAAGGCATTCACATAAGCAAAAGAAGGAGAGCTTAAAATGCTTTTTTTTCTTTCTTTTTTTCTTTTTTTTTAATGAGACATGGGGCACAGTGAGTGTTTACGCTGAATCCTCTATTCAGGAATTATGAAACAGCAACTATGAGAGAATTTCAGCTAACTTACGGCCAAATTCTTGGCCACTGTTGCCTTTGCACAAGGTGGTGGCACTCGGGCTCTGTGCTAACTGAGGGTGTTTTCCAAAGTATTTGAAAGGTAGGTTGTTCAAGGTACCTTGTTTGGAGCTGCTGGCTAGGCAGGAGAGGTGTGTTGTTATCCTCACTGTTGTGTCAGGTACTGGAGCTGCTGGGACAAGGGACACTGAGCTGGCTCATGGTGGGTGCTAAGGGTCTCCTTACAGCTCTGGGGCATTCTCAACCCTCACTACAGACACCACTGCTCCATCTGTCCGAAACTTCAATTTGAAATGTGTTGATCTGTTACTGTATAAAAGTTTATAAAACCCTTGATGTTTTAGTTCTTTTACACTGTCTGCTTTTAGGTCACTAGAGGGCAATGTCTCAAACACAAACACCGATCCAGGATCTCTCTCTCTTTTAAAATCATCATCTTTAGTTACCATTGAACTGAGATTAAAAAAACTCTATTAATCTGATGCTAAATTCTTTTGCCAAGAAGGAGAGAAAGAAAGAGACCATGGGAGAGCTATCTAATAAATAGCAAGACTCAGGGAAAAAGTCTTTAAACTCTGGGAACCACTCCAAGAGCCAGATTATGGATTTATTGCTTTCTGCAGCAAAAGATGGGCTTACAGTAATTCCCAACAGCCTTTGGGGGGGGAGAGCACCAACAGGCAAAGTGCAGACAGGGTTCTGGGAAGGAGAGAACTTGTGGGAATAGACACCCCCTTGTTCCACACGTCCTGCCTCTCTCCATGGGGCTGGGCCACGAGCCCTCTGAGAAGGCAACCTTGGCAGTGACTTCCACGTGTGCCTACCTCCCAGGCACCTCTGTCTCTGTCTTTGTCTCCTCCTGCACTCCTCCTCCTACCAAGATAGATTTTATCTAAACAGGCTTTATGATGCCATCCCTTTGGCAGTGCTGGGAATGGTCATTCCTGAGTGCACAGCATCTCTCTATTGTGTCACAGGACCCAGGTGTACACAGAAGGTATTACAGACCATCTACCCCCTCCTAATGCTCTATCTTTAGTTTGGAGTGATGCCCAGCAATGAAGTTAAAGTGCTTTGAAAACTATGTTCCCAGCAGGAGCAGTCTGGCCTCTCTGAGAAAAATGAAGCACAGGCAGTGATAGACAAAACAACAGGCTAACTCTGCCTTCACACTAAATATTTCTGTCTTTACCAATGCTAGGACTGCTGTTCTAAAACAGCAATAAAACATAGATTTTATTTTTATTCCCCTTCCTCCCCCCTTGCACCTCCCAGGACTTTCACCAGAGGCCCTCGCTGTATGTCCTGGTTTGGGCCAGGACAGAGCTAATTTTCTGTCTTGTAATTTTGCTTTCAGCTAAGTCTTTTATAAGTAGCTGTACTTGCTGAAATTAACAAGTTTCTCAGTCGGTGTCTGCTTCTAGGACTGATGATGTTTGTTGTCCAGTTTCTGCTGTAGGATGCTATGCAGAAGCAAGGACACTGCTCAGTTCTGAGCAACATCTTGGGCTTCGGAAAGAGAAAAAGGATTAAAGAGGTCGCACCTGCAACCCTCCTTTAGGGAGGAGCAGACAAGATAAATGACCAAAATCAGCCAGAGTATTCCATCCCATACACATCATACTCAGTATAAATTTGAGGGATCATGAGGGTCAAACCCCTTCAGCATTTTCTCTTCTCCTGTCCCTGTTTGCTTTGTCATCCTGGGAGGATTCCATCCATTCACCTGCCTGTGCTCCTGATCCATGCCAGCCTGAATCTGTGTGTTCCTGCCTCCAGCTCCCGACTGCTCCTGACTCCAGGATTCCAGCCTGGACTTTCCCAGGGCTGCCCTGCAGCCTCGGCGGAGATATGAGAGTTACTGGGCAAAAGGGGGGAGGAACATGGTATCATTTTCCTGTGTATTTACATATATTTAATAATTTTTCCTTTTTATCATTTCTGTTTTCATTAAGCTGCGTAGTTCAGTTTCCAACTCAAAAAACTGTTGCTCATGAGACAGTGAGTGACACAGCACCAATGCTCAAAACATGGCATGAGGTCCCACTTACCCTTTGCCACCTTTTGCCATCATTATAGGTGGTGACTTTATAGGTCTGGTATGCTTGATCTCTTTGAGGTCTGACTTCTCTTTCTGGAGGATAATATGTTGAGCGTCAAAGGGAAGCAAACAGCTCCAGGTAGCAAATATATTTTAGCCTGTTCTGACCCAAGCTGTTGCAGCACAAAGAAATGGAGAGTATTTGTCAGTTCTGCTCCAAGCAATGCCTTTGTTCTGATAAAAAGGATAGGATCAAAGCCTGGCTTCGAAAGCATCTCCTGGTGGATGGCTGGTAAGTAATGCACAGATGCTAACAGAGGCTAGGTCTGTGGAGAGTGCAGAGTGTATTTTTCACAGGAAAGATTCTCTAATTTACCCCTAGCATCCTCAGAAATAGAAATTATAAGGAAATGCATCAAGGAAAGAATTAATCAGATTGAAAGGCTTTGTAGTAATTAGAAAAAAGAATGGCATCTTCTCAGGCTCCCATGGGTGGTGGTTATTACCAGCTGCACAACTGCAGCTCGTGCAGCTCAAAGTTTTCTGGATTAAAAATCTAAACATCTTCTTGTTTCCTTTCTTAGAGAAGCCATTCTTGGAATCAGGCAGCTATACAGGCCAACAGCATCACAGAGATGCATGCAGTCTCCTTCAGCCTGGCAGGGCACCACTTGACATACAGGGAGGTCCAGAGCCTGATCCCAAGTCATGGCTCAGTTGCATCTGGCCTGTTGCATTTTGCTGTTGTCTTGGAGGAGATAGGAACTGCTTGTTTTCCAGCAGCTTTTGCAAACAGCCATACCTCTTCTGCTGCAACTGCAGGCAGCCTCAGACCCATCTGCTACATACATACTACACCAGGACACAGCCCATTCTGGTGCCAGTAGTGTCAGTGACACAGCTGGGAGACCTGGAGGGCAAGGTTGCATGCAACTGAAGGGGTCCAGGTAGCTGTTTCCAAGGAAGATGTTTTATATAATTTAAGAGGGCTTATGGAAGCCTGGTTCCATGCTAATAATGAACCAAAAAGAAAATGCAGCTCAGGGGAAATTAAAAAATTTCTGCTAAAAAGAATATTTAAGGAAATGTATGTCAAATGGTGCATTCTTGTGATCCCCTTTTAAGAACAGTGAGGAGATAGGGCTGGGAGGGATCTCATCAACCATCGAATCCACCCAATGTTCTTTCTGGTTCTTTCCCCAAAGTGAGCCGATAGCTGTTTCAAAGATAGTTAGATACTTTGTCCCTGGCTTCTCAGGCAAGCAGACTTGTTTTGGACCCACAGAGATCATTAGGAGCCTTCTTTGAACTTTCAGCCTCAGTGTGTTCAGCCAGTGTTGTCTGGTTTGGGCCAATACAGACCAAGCTGCTGCTCTCCCTCTGTAGGGTTTGCTGTCTGTGCAACCATCACAAGGGTAATCAGAAGTTCCTCTGGCTTTAGCTGAGAGTGACTAGATATGCCAAACTCTTATGGTCTCTTTTTCTTTGATAAAACCTCTGTTCCAGTCCTGCTCTGCACCTTTTCCAAGTGTAATTAATCTCAGCATGGATAACCAGGGTGGTCTGCCATATTCCAGATGGGGTCTCACAATTATCTCCTTCAATAGCACATCGCATAGATAGTACTAATCCACGCAGCATATCCCCTGTGCTGGAGGGAAGCACACCCAAAGGTTAAGTTGCCTTTAAAAATAACTGCAACTTCAAAGGAGAAGCCACTACCGTCAATATTTTCCTTTGGCAAACCAGGTTAGGCTGGCTGAAGGGCTGGCCATGCTGCAGTCGTCTTAGAAGTGAACTGAATTCCCAAGGCTGTGAGCCAACAGATCCATCATCTCTGTGAGACCTGAGGTCAGGCCAGAATCAATGAGTCTGTTTCAATGTGTTCCTTGCTACCCTCCTCAGTCGACAGCCGGCTCCGGGCTGTTTCCCCCTACTTCTTCCCCTCAAGTCAGTGGTAGATATGGTCCCTCCCTGTAACACAAATCTGGCTTTTTACCACTAAGCTGAAGAGTTTGCCTGTTTTCTAGCCATGTCATTAAAATACCATAGACTGGAGAGGCAACAGATCAGTGACCAGAGCTAATAGCAGCAAAAAGGATTAAATGAACAATAGGTCTTGAGTGTAATTTATGAATGCTATTAGCCCCTGAGAGAGAATTAAATTATGGCTGTTGTTCTGAAGGGGGAAGGGTGGGTCTTATCTAAGCAGGAAGAAAAAAAAGCATCTGATTGCCACTGGATTAAGAAGCAATGATATCGATTCACTGTGTGATACATCTCAGGCTGTAATGTTTAGATCAGATCTAATAACATCTGAACAAAGACAAACCACGTTTTCTGTATTTTGCGTTCAGACCTCCATGGCCAGCAAACATTGTGTCCACATCTTGGCGCTCCTGGTCACTCAGCATCCACCACCCTGCCTGGTGATGCCTGGTTCCATCAAAACTCTTGCAGAAAGGCAGGTTTTCTTCACTTCTGTAAGAGGCACTGCATCATCTGCATTTTCTTGCAGACTGAGCACCATGTCCCAGGGATGGGACTGAGAAAGCAGTGCCTTTGTTTGCAGCATCTCCTCCACCTTTTGTTTGATAACCAACACACCAATCCTTAAACTGGGGCAATTTGTTATAGTGTGATATGAAGGATCACAGCCAGATTAAACCTCAGGATAATATTGTGAAGGGAGAGATTAGACTGGGAAATAAAGTGAAAACTTAATTTTGTGTGACAGTGCAGAGTTGCCTCTATTTGGGGTGGTGAGGGGGGGAGAAAGTGATTGCAGAGGCTCGAGCTAAGGAAGATCTGTTTCAGTAGCTCCTTGCTTAGTTTTGAGCAGAGGGGGTTTAGCACTCACTTTGAAATACAGGGAAGCTCTGCAGCTACCCAGCTACCCTACCAGCCCCCCATAGGGTGTAAATGAAGCCAGAAGCCAAAGCTGCATGTGTGCCAAAATGAGGTACTTCTGTGGGGGGCATGCCCATGGCACTAACTGCTTAATTCTTATTATCTCTGTGCTGGAGGCCCAGGTCCTTGAGCTGAGCTTCTGTTCCCCAGCTCCTCCCCACTCCAGCACAAGTTAGTACAGAAACTTACAAGTTCTCCAATAAGAGGGAACAGAAGGCACCCTCCAAAAGTCAGAAGAAGCCCTGCAGTGTGAATATACAGCTAGAAGGTCTTCTGTGAGCTCCTCTAAACAGATTTGACTAGTGTTAAAAGCAGCAATAAGAGAAGAGTTGGCAGGATGGGTGAGCAGATAAGATTCTGGCATCTCTGCCACCAGAGGGAAATGTGACCATGGGTCAAAGCAACTCTGGGATTTGTCCTGAGTTCGTTATCAAACAGGCCTCATGGAGACACCCCCCCAGATACCACCACCTTCAGACATGATCTCGGCTCTCTGCAGCTCTCTCCATGGGCATTGAAATGGGCAGCAAGTATTTTTTTTTAGATGTTAGATGCCATAATGCAGCTCAGGAATCTCTGTCACGTATTTTTTCCCCTTAGACAGTGAAGAATTAAAGCCAATGAGGGGGCGCTATCTGTAGAGAGAACTGCTTTGGCTTGGTGAAGCTCCAGGTTCAGAGGTGGTACATGCACTCATATAATCACAAGAACATCCCATTGTCACCAGTGAAACCAGTAGGAATGTATAAATACACCCACTTTAAAAATGGTGGCTAGGCTGAGACCTATTCCAAATGAAGTAAACAGCTGGCAAAAAAGTGGAGACAAAAATGGGTACAGAATTTTTTAAAACTGTACCTAGGAACATTTTAAGCTCTGTTCCCACACTCCCACTCTTATTTGTCCGGGAGATACATTTAATGAATAATATATTCTTTCATCAGCTTGATCTTTTGCTCAGATGTTGTACACTCTTCCTTCTCCTTTGTCTGCTCTCTATTACCAAGAGACTAAGTACTTTAGGGCAGGAGCCTGGCACAGAAAGATCTTCAGTTTCATTGTGCTTCCTGAAACCAAACACAATGCAAACCCCTTGCGAAACCTCGGGGTAAGGATGGAAATCCTGATTTAAACAGCTGGAAAGCTGCCAGAGACTTTGCAGCTACCCAAGACAACTCCTGGGGTGATGAGAAGAGGCCCTAAGGGGGGAGCAGATGGATGAGAAACTCAAACTCCTCTCTACATGAGCGCTACAGCCGTGCAGATCACTAACTACGTCCCCTGCTTTGGGATGATGAAGTGCCAGTGTGCAGGGGATGGCAGTGCCAGATGTTTGGTATATGGCTTTGGGGAACTCGCATGCAACATTAACAACCAAAAAAAAAGAGGGCAACAGACTGTCTTCCCCTCCTGGTGCCTGACAGAAACTCAGAAAGGCCACTTGCACAATGGGAAAGCATAAATCTAGCCATGACACTCTTTAACCTTGCAGCAGGATGGGAGGATGCTGGCCCCAGGACCTCCACACAGTGTGTTGATTTTGGGCAAGCTCCTGGCCCATGAGGAGCTGAGGAGGTTGCTCTGGAGGCAGAGCTCTTCAGCAGCACTTGAAGGCTTTTTTGCTCAGCCCAGAGCAATGGTGGGAGCAGAGAAGGGGCAGAAACTCTCCTCTGTCTGGCTGAGCCTGCCTTGAATGCCATGGTGGTCTGAGCCTGTGGTGCACGGGGGTGAAAGCAGCTATGTGCTTTCAGGAGCTCCTCCCTCTGTGGCACCACACACTCCCCAAAGCACCCCTGATGATGAAAAAGGTTGCTCTCAGGAAAAGCCAAAGATTTTAATAAGTGATGATAATCGTATGCCATATAGTATATGTACCAATCTAACCAGACCTAGGCTGTATTTTCCTCCAGCACCTTCTATAGGTACAGGGGCAGAGCCCAAGCTCTCTCTGTCTGTGCACCCACCTGGAACTGAAGACTGCTGCCCCTGTAAAGCACATTGCAAAGCACAAGGAGGAGACTGACCCCATCAAATGTTGTCCAACTATTGCCCTGGTGACTTTGCCAGATAAGGTAGCCTGTGCCCAGGCTCTGTCAGTTCTTATATTAAAGGCTCTTAAAGGCAGTGCTTTGCTAAAGCCCCTCAAGCAGAGAAGCCTTAGTCTTTATTAGTCTCTTGGAGCGACTGCAACGAAAGAACATACTTGAAAATGGCTTAAGGTAGGTTCCACCAGGTACTTTTCCCTGAAAAAAGGGAATCTGAGGCACAGCAACAAGACATAGCAGTTGGTAAAGTCAAACCCCATGACACATGTAGATTTGGAGCCTGTGAAAAGGGGACAGCAACACCTAAAAATATGAGTACCAACCTTCTGGCAAATTAAGTACTTCCTGAGTTGTTTAAAAGACTCAAAAATAAAGGAAAAAACCTGAAATGATCCCTTGTTTTCCTACTGTGCATGCAACAACCACATGGCTGTACTGATGGAGGCTGCGATGAGAAGGGAGTCAGGATGGTAAGCAGGTTAGGAAGGTGTCAGCAACCTCATCAGGCAGCCTGGACAAAGCCATTAATGTGACTGCAGCACGTAGAAGCTGTAGCAAATGGCTGCCCTCATCTGCTAGGGCTTAATGAGAGCAGAGTTTTTCCATGCGAAGTGGAGGACCACATCCCCATTGAATCCCTGTTAAATTCCTCTTTTTACTTGGGAAAACACAGCAAAGGTCACTTGTGGTATTCTCAGATTGAATCTCTTTGAACCTTCAGCCTACAATCAAAACAAGAAAACAGAAGACAATGCTTTAACAAACAGTCATTGTTTCCATCCAAAATATATGTAATTTATGAAAAACATGCTAGCATCCAAGACAGTGTCTTCTCACTGAGCTCTGCATAACATATGGTTAGCAAACAGGAGGGCAATGGTGTCTGGATGTGTTTTTCTGAAAAGGAGATATCTCAAAAAACAAACAAAAATTTTGGCAGTACTCAGAAGTTAAAGCATAGCCTAAGGCAAGTCTGGGAAAGCCCTAATACACATTTCTGGTTTACACTGTGTCACAGGCAACACAGACATAAATCTTTGAGAGGCTGATTGGGCACCCTCAAACTCACAGTGCTAAGCCTACACTGAATTTTTGCACAAACCTCCAAGTTGTGAACAGGTGTGTCCCTTTCTTGGTTCACAGAGACTGTGACTAATAATAAAGGAAAAATACAATATGCACCAAATTCTGGGGCTTAATAGACAGAAACACTAATGTGAGCTCAGCCAGGGTGTTGTAATACAATAACAGAGTTACATGGGTATGTAATGGTTTTTACCTACATACATGGTACAAAAATACAGTCTAAATATCACTCGATCAGAGGCTGCAATTCAAACTTAGCTTTTATTGATTTTTTTTTCAGTGCTCTGCTCTTAGGAGCTGGAGAAACTCTATTAAAAACAAAACAAAACAAATCAGGTCAAATGAGATGCAGATGCTGGAGTCTCACTTGAAACACTTGTGATTTAAAGCACCTGGTAGCAATTTCAAAGCAGGTGACCCTTAAATCACCTGGTCTCCCTCTTGTTCTTCCTTCCATTTCCCTTTAATTTGTCATGTCAACATCCCCAAAAACATCCTCACAGCCTCTCTTCTCCCTGGCCTGGGCAAAACATGAATGCCTGGTGAGCACCAGCCCACCTCCAAGAGCCTGCAAAAGAAGTTAAGGCTTGGGATGTAGGACTTTTAAGGTGGGGGAGTTGTAGTTTCTCCTTTCATGCAAGGCCATTTGGCACAGGTAGTACTGTGCTTTGTTTTGGGAAGGGGGAGAGAAGTGTGACTGGGGTGTTGAATATTCTAGGGTTCTTCTCCCTTGGGTTGTTGTATGAGATTAAGGATGGCCAATAGCTAGTCTGAAGTGATGCAGAAGCTGGTGGGAGAGGCAGACCTGGACCCAGCTCTCTTGGCCTGACTCCTTAGCATGTGCTGAGCTCAGAAAAAGTCATCTGTGACAGTAGGGCTGCTTGTGTATGCAGACAAGCTGCTGCTGTTAGTGATGCTGTGTTGTTTTTCCCTCTGCTGTTATTTGATCTTCTTGGTATGTTTTCCTTTCTGTTTGTTTGTTTAAATCCTTCTCAGCGATTACAGAGCCATCTCTTGTCAAACCACAGAGCTCTGCCTGCAACATTTCTTGTGCCTTGGGTGCAAATAGCTTTCATTAGTTTCAATAGTTTCTGGCTGTAAATGCAAGATTGTCATGAGGAAAGCATTATTTATATTGTTGCCCTGGCTGCTGCTTAAATGTCAGGCCTGCAACAGGGCAGTGACTGGAAAGGTGGTGTTTCTCAGACTGACCAGAAACAGCAGTATTTTCAGTAATTCTATTTCTTTAGCCTGGGCAGGAAGCTCCTGAGTGGAGTATCTGGACCACTGCTGTTATCAGCCCAGAAACACAGTCAGTGTGTGGACGGATGCTGTCCTGTTCATCCACTGCAAGGAGGCAACCCTGCTTTGCTGCCTGCTCCAAATGTCTTGGGTAAGAGCCCTGCAGTGGGCTGCCTTGTATCTCAGCCCCATGAAAACACTGGGGCACTATTGTTATATTTAAGGATAGTAAGGATACTGATAGAGCTGAGAGTAAGGATACAGCACAGCAGCTGTATCTCCAGGTGTGTGGAGCGCTCCTTGTATTTATTTCTCCCCCATCCGGAGCATGGGATTGTTCTGGTGTCCCTCAGGGTGGCAGTGGGTGTGCAGCTCCTGAAGTTTGAGCTTTTCCCATAGCCTTCCAGGAAGAGCCCTCCCTGCTTTCCTCCTCCTTTGCTCCCTAAGCTTGTAGGGTCTGCTGTAGGAGCAGCTCCTAGGAGCTGGGAAGGGGGCAGGTAGGCCATCCATCTGACTCCCTACAGCCCATGTGTGTGCCCACTCACGCCCTTTAGAGTGCTGCAGGCACCCCTCACAATTCTTCCCCATGCTGGAGAGAGCCATTGGTGCTGGGGAGAAAAAGCTGGTAGGACTCTGAGTTGCTTCAGTTGTGTTCTCCCTCATTCCCTATGTCTCTCTGGGGAAGAAAGTGCTGCTGTTTTACTTATTTTCAAGCACACACGTAATTTCAAGCACTGCGGGCAGCCCCTGACTCCCCAAACCTTGTTCCTGTGGTGCTGGTGCAAGCTCTTCCTTTGACTTCAGAGCCTCACCGTGTTGCTGGAGGGAGGCTGAGGCGGCGAGGAAACAGGATCACGTTCAAAGAAGCTTTCTGGCACTGAAGCGGCGTTAATACTTGAAAAGGTTTTCCTGGCAGAGGTGCCGGTGGCGCGCAGCAAGGCGCCGGGAAGGGGGCAGCGGGGGCAGCGCTGGGGCCTCTGCCAGCGGGGAGGACGCTCCAAGGGATGCAGAGGGGAACCCCTTCCCCCTAAAACACCTGCCTGTACAGGTCACCCCGCGGTCTCGGACTGCGGGGAAAGCAGCGGCCACTGGGGAGCACTGCAGCCCCGCTGTCCCTCCCCACCGCCGGGCTGGGGCTGGCCTCGGGCACCTGCCTTCGGCTGCCGGCGACATCTTCGCCCCCGGCTCCTGCATCCAGGAGCCAGCAGGATTGCCGAGGTCTGCTTGAAATTAAGTGCACAGACCTCCTTCTCCATCCCACCTCCCTGTCCACCCCAATAACCTGCTTGTGTTCCCCCAAATCTGATGATCGCCGTCCTCTAGAAAGCGTGCCTGGTGGGGAGTAGGAGGCTCCGGGGCAGGTAGACCTGATCCTCTGTCTTGCCCCACTACCTGTGCTTTAAGCAGAGGGCTCCTCGATTTCAGCGTAATCAGACCCGGAGTCATCCCTGCCTGGGTTGTCCAAAAACCTTCCCTCCTAGAGCAGATGCCATAGCTGAGTGTGTCTGCACTCCTGGCCTGAGCTTGCCCTCACAGAGAGGTAATGCAGACCATTGCCTCAGGCTTGAGCAGCTCGCCAAAACACCAGAAAAGCCTCTCGTGCATTTTTAATTTTCGCCCAGAGATGTAGGCTTTCTTTTTTTTTCCCCCACCTGCTCTGATCCAAGCCTCAGTTTCCCTCTGCGCTACCTCTCGCCAGCACGAGTGAGCAGGCTCAGGCTCCCCCCAGGCTGTAAACGCGCCCATTGCCCTGTGCCTGTTCGGGCCAAAGAACATCATGTACCTGCTGGTGGGTGGTGCGTGTCAGTGCCTCCACGGCACTGTTGCTCCTCAAGCCAACAAGCTAAAAGTTGGCTTTTTTTTTTTTTTTTTTTCTTTTTTTCCCCTTTAAATGAGTGTGCTAGATTTATTAGGCAATGGAAACTTTCCACTCCAAATGACTCAAGTTGTGCTGGAAACGGAAATATTTAAATACTTCTCAGCAGCCTGTTACACAGCTCCCTCCTCTTCCTTCTCTCCGGAAGAGCTTTTAAACCCGCAGATGAGCTGGGGGGAGGAGGAGCTCCTCCCCGCTCCCTCTTCCTTCCCCCAGACCGCGGAGCAGGCTCGGTGTTGCTGAGAACTGCAGCCCGAGGTGCCCTCATCCAGCGAGAGGGCCCAGATGTAGCCAGGCACTTTGGATGCAGTCGCCAGTCCCAACACCAGGACTAGCGCTGCGATGTGCTCCTGCTGCGTGTGCCTCCTTCAGATCCTCTGGGTCCAAATTCCTTCCCACTCGCCCAGATACCACTTCATGGAGGCCGCTGGTGCTGATCCAGCCTGCCGGGAAGCCCATGCGTGAGGGCAGCTGATTTAAGGATCTCTGTAGCCCTTCACACGGGGGTTCTGCCGTCCGGCTGTATACTGAGGCTCCCCTGATCCCACGTAGCAGTCCAACAAAGTCAGGGTGATGCTGTGTGGAAAGTGTAGGCAGTGGCTTGGCATCTGCTTTTAAGCCCAACTTGTTTCAGAGAGCTTGTCTATAAATGGAGTTATTTCAGAGTAGGGGAAAAGCACTCGCTCTTCCTCCACACATGGTGTTACTTAAGCAGAATGGTTAACATGAAAATGCTGCTTGCATCCAAATTAATTGCTGAGCAAGGGCATGCCCTGTGTCAGCAAGCCAGCCCAACACCAGGAAACGTGACTTTTGAAGGCAGCGCTCCCCGGAAGGGGTGTCCCAGGGCAGAGGGAACAGCAGGCAGGCTGCTGGTGTCGCTCAGCCCCGGGGACAGCTGCCCCCCTGCAGCCTGCCGCCACAGAAATCCCTCTCCCTGCCTTTAGCCCCAAAACCTGCAGCAACCCAGCCCCGGGTTGCTTCTTCCACACCCCCTTGCAGCACAATCTGCCAGCCCTGCCTGGTGAGCAAGGTGATGGGGTGTGGGAAATACGATGTTGGGGGGACTTGTCCCCTCTTTGTGCCCCCTGCTCGAAGGAGCTGCAGTACAAGGCACACTTCCCGGCTGCTGCTGGCTGCTGGTGGGGAGGCAAGTACCTCTGGTGAGCATGCCGGCAGTCCCCCCGGAACACCCATCTCCTGTCCCGGGAGGCAGACATCTCCCCATGTCATCACAGCCTGATGCTTCCAGCTGCAGACACCAGAGGATGAGCAGGGCCCGGGGGGCAGGGTGAGAGGACGGCCTGCGTATCTGAGCCAGCTGCGGGGAGCCCAGTGCTCTCGGCCTCACGCTGGTGTGACCAAATGACTCGTGTCACCCCGGTTTTCCGAAGAACAACAGGCGTCGGCAAGCCAGGCTGAGGCTGAGTCATTCTGGCGGGAGCGGGGGGGTACGCAAAGTGCAAAAGGCCATCTCCCATCCGTCCTCGTCCAGAGCATCGCTGTAGCCAAATCCGCACGGCCGTGGGCTGGGTGGGACCAGGAGCAGGGGCTGGAGCGATGCCGCAGCGGGAACAGCATCGGGTCAGGGTGCTGCCTGTTGCAGCACGGCTGGAGACTTGGCTCTGAGAGAGAGGTTAAAATAATCCTTCCCCGTCCTTCGGGCGGGGGCTGGATTTCCACTATGAGAAACATCAGCTTGGACTGGAGATTTCTGACTGAAATGCCGCTTTGCTGCAGTTCTGCAGGGCAGTGGAGAGGGAAAATCGTGCCTATTATTTTTTCTCCCTTCCTGGCTCTAGCACCGCACATGCTGTTTGCTGCCTTCCCCTCATTCTGCCCCCAAACCTTCTGCTACGTCCTGCTGGGGTTATATCTATATTACCCAAAGGTAAAATTTTAAATCTGGGTAGTTCCCCTCACAATAGTGTTAATTTTTTTTTTTTTTTAAATCATTTTCAGTTTGTAGTGTCTTGTACATCAAGCCTGGATCAACAATGATTTGTAAATTACTTATGTTGTTTCATATTAAACACTACTTTTCAAAGCCCTCAAGAGAAGACCTTGCCCTTCACCTTAAATGTGGAAATAAGAAGGTTTCTGTGCAGGTGGGCTGCACTGGGCAGCACTTTCAAGCACTCAGAGTAGTTACTCCAGTAAAGCCCCAGAGCTTGGAGCCATGGAATTATGAAAGACATCACATTTCCATTTAAAAATAATAAAGTATCTTTCCACGCCTGGGGTGTGTGTGTGGGAAAGTGTGAAAAATGAGCCTACAAGCCTCACATTTCTCAAGCTAAGCGGCAAACAAAACCCCCACAGATTTCTTAAAAAAACGGTAATAATAATTTTAAAATCCTGGCTTTTTTTTTAGCCATCTTCACAAGACTTGAAAGCCTCATATATGTTTTTTTTATTACTCCCCCACCCCTAAAAGCTGAGGAAGAACTGGGAAGAAAAAGGCAGCCATGAATCCACCTATCAAGTGGTTCTGAAAATATAACACCAGGCAACATAGCTGAGATGGATGGTGGTGCCAGCTAGCTGTGTACATAGCCAGGGAGGAGCCTTCTATATTTTTAAAAGGCTAATATGGTGGTTAGAGCAGAAAATAAGACAAGTGAGTCCATTAAATAGGAACAGAAAGCCTCAGTCCCTGCAGCTCTGGTACAACATCACACTTTCCTCCAGCCCTTAGTTTCCTCTCCACCCTGGTTATTTCATCTTTCTGGTTCATCTTATATACGTCTGAGACATAATTATGATGTCTCAGAGCAAGGGCTTTTCTTGTCTCAGCACATCAGGGCTGTCAACTTTAACATCTTTTCCTCCTCTTCAGGTCCCTAAAAGCATTGCTCAGTGATCCCCATAGTAAGTAGCAATAGATCCCACAAGTGCTCTATGTTAGGTGAGATGCCTTTAACCTTGGGGTGCCATTTAATAGCAAAGGATCATGTGGTGCCAGCATTAGCAACCAGAAGATGATGTTTCTTTAAAGTATCAACTTCCAAAACTTTTGTGTAGCCAGCGTCACGACAGTGTTCTGCTTGATCAGCCTTGAAAAAGCCAAAATATTTGACCTTCAAGATTTCAAAATTATTGAGACGTGTATCTTCTGGCTCCATGTGGGACTAAAGGAGTCGTAGCAAAATTTGGGAGAGCAAGCACTGTTGTGTTGATTTTGGCCTGGTATTCGAAGCAGGAAGTGCCCGAGGTCTCAAGAAGCCAGTTTCCACAAATCCAGCCTAATTTTGGCAAATTCAGGAGTCTTGGAAACAACAGCCAGCTCTTATATGACCTTAATCACGTGCAGGCAAGAGGGTGAGAAGATGTCTGATTCAGAGTATTTGAGAGTTCCCTCGCTGCTGAAAACCAGCCCAAACTGTACACAGCAAATGCTGCACAAACCTGTCCCAGCTGGTCAGAGATGCTAAATCTCAGGTTCCATGCATGGTCCCTGCTTGAACATCTGCTGTGTGTGTCTCCCAAGCAGCATGCAAAGGTGATGGTGTTTCCTCATGCCTACATGCTGGGTATCACTGGTTAGCCTCACCTAGCATGCCTTTTTTTGTAGGCTAGCAAGACCTGTTTCCCTGCTCAGGGAAAGGGTGTCTTGGGCCCATCCAGCAAAAGAAAAGTCTGGTTTGTGGCTGTTCTGGGAGAACATGGTGGAAGGGGACTATCTCCCCATGTCACATGCTCCCAAAGGCTGTGCTGGACTACGCAAAATAGGAATTCCCTGGTGGAGTCACAATCAGTACCATGCTCCCGCTGGCTGCTTTGTGTTGTTCCACAGCTGAGAAACCATCCTGCAGCAATCAGTGAGGTGGTTTGCCATCGGAGGTCCATTACACTTAATACCAGCAATCTGTAAAGCTCTCTGCTCCACCTGCAGCCTTAAGATATCTGTTCTCCTTAATAATTCAGTGCCTCTAGATATGCACAGTAAAGATTTGGCTCCTTTCAGTGGGGACTTTGCTTCCCTGCTGTGGTAATGCTGCCCTTTCCCTCTGGGATGGGCCTGCCTCAGCAGATACCAGAGGCAGAAATGCAGCTTTTCCTTTGGCCCTGGAGAGCTGCCATCTCCACCTGAACTTCCCTGGCAAACAAAGCTGTAGGCCTCCAGATTTGCTTTCCTGCTGCAATTGATGGTGGAATCCAATATGGGGCACCTCAGGGCTTCCCAAGAGTGGGGGCCAAGTGTGGGGCTGCCAAGGGTGGCCCCACAGCCATGGCAGCTTCCTATGGCTGGTGGTGCTGAGCTGATTTATCAGCCATGGTTCCCTCTGTCCTGTGACTGCTCCTGGCTGTGCCAGCACCCGGCATGAAAGAGCCTGTTGTTTCCCTGCAAAGGGTGTAGTCTTGCCAGGTATATCATGTCCTCATTAAGGGAAAGCTGCTTATCTCCCAGCCTCTGGTGGAGAGTGCAACATGCCCTTGGTTATGTCTCTGTCCAATGGTACAAAGCAGCCAGGGCTGAGGCTTGGATGTGGGGAGCATGGGGTGTACACAAGTCCTCCTTCCCCACTGCTAGCCAAGGGCTGGGTGACCTGCATGCTCTCCCACACCAGGCTTCTGCTCTGAAACACAGTCAGCTGAGGAAATTTAATTAGATCACAAGAAACAAGCAGCAGGCACAGGGAGTTGAATGGTTGGTTAAGGGAAAGAAAAGTAGCGAGATCTTTTTAGCCTTGTCTTGTGGGCAGTGAAGATGTCCCCTCTTGCTGCTGTACCTGAGACCACTCGCAGCTGCAGGCATCCCTCTCTTGACCCGTAGCCTTGGCCACACTGATTTTTTCATATCTCAAAATAACTGCTAGTCATATGTGAAGAAAAGCCAGAAATAAGCAGAAAATCTAAGCTGCCCACCAAGTGATGTGTCCAATGTGATCAGGAGCCTGGGATAGGGCTCCTGGAGATGGTGGGAGGGGAGCTGGACACTGCTGCAGAGTTCTGTCTGTGGCTTTGCTGCTTTTACTGAATTCCCGTGACCATCAGCAGTGCTGGAGGGGAGCAGGGAGGGGATGGGATGGGACCAAGCACACTTAATTTAGTGTCCCAGCTGAAGGAAAAATGGCCAAACCCTGCTGCTTTCTGTCCTGGTGGGCCTCACAGGCTGGTCTGCAGGTGGATATCCCCATGGGGAGGTAGCAGCTAAGGAGGCTGATATGCATTGAGTGGTACCCGAGCAGAGGAGCCAGCTGCTCCTGGCTGTGGGGTCAAGTGGTGCCTGGAAAGCAATGCAGGGAGAAGGGTGCCCAGCATACACTGGGTCTGGGTTTGGCACTGCCAGGTCAGAGCATTGCCCAGCAGCACAGCCCCTGTGTGGGGCACCACGGTTGGTCTCACCAGCCCCTCCATCTGACCCGTATGCTGCAGTAGTTTTCCATCAGGGAAGGCGTGGGAAGCTGGGTATTTTCCAGAAAGCAAGACAGAAATGTTGACATCTTCCAGGACTCCCCTAGTTGTCAGCTAGGTACAGCTGACTCATTTATATTTTCTGAGGGCTGTTCCTGCCTCTTTGCCTCTTTGTCCCTCCTCAGCCCTGTCTCACCTCTGCACAGATGCTGCTTCACTCTGCACTCATGAACACTGCCAGCATTGCCAGCACCCTGGCATGGCCCTGAACACTTCTTTGGCATATGCCATGCAGGAGTCAAGAGCCAGCTTGCTCCATCCTTCCTCCCAGCTACATCATCAAAATCCTTGTGGGTCCCTTCCCCCACCCAGGGTTTCTTGCCTGGCCTCTCTGCACCTTCTAATTTGTCTCACCAGGGTCCTCTGCATATTCTAAGATCCCCACAGCTGCTGTAGCTCCCCTGCCCTTTACTGGCACTTGCAGATGCTTAATCCCTCCACCCCTTCGCTGCAGCATCTTCCATCCTCATCCCCCAACTTTGCCTCACCACACCTATGGGCTAGGTAGGGAAGTCCCCACTGCAGGTGGCAATTCAGCTGCCACATGGTGTGGTGGCCAGCATTGTTGTGTGGGGGACAAAGTTCTAGCCAAGTCCCTGTAGAGGTCCTTACAAGCTAGGTTGTGCGGAGTTGGCAGCCCTTTCTTCGAGAGAGGGGGAAGTAGTAGTATTCCTATTTTAAATGGCCTTAATTGTTCACCCCACATTTTTCTGAAATTGGAATTTTTTTTTTGCCTTTCCTCTGCCTTTTCCAGACTCCTGCAACCCTCCATTTTGGCTGAGCTCTGGTGTTCCCCCTAGCCTTGACACCCATCAGGCCCAGAGGGGAGGGAGCCTCACAACACCCTTGCCTTTTCTTGTTTGGGAGGGTGAAGGAGAGCTGTGGTGCTTCTCCAGCTCTATGGCTTGGAGCTCCATAGGCATCCAGCTTTTATGTTAACAAGCAGGCTTATCTCAGGATCTTTTCCATGAGAGCTGTGCAGAGGCAGGAAGAAAGAAGTCTGTCCCTTAGGCCTTTTCCAGCAGCCCTTTCTTGCTGCCCTTTCAAATTCCTCCTGCTCCTCCGCATCCCTCCATCCCAGTGTGATTCCATCCGACCTGGGTGCATGTGGCTGAGATGCACGTGTCTGCCCTGTTTATCACCATGAAAAGAGTCAGTGGAGGCAGATGGACAAACACAAGCAGAGATGCAGGCAGGCACAGGGAGAGAAGCACATGAGTGTAACTGAGCAGGAAAATACAGATGCACGTAGATGTGCAGACAGACAGTAGCCAACCTGAGCTGTTACAAGGAGTGAGACGTGCTGGGGCTGAAGGAGTCACACAGACTTGGGTGTACATGGAGGCAGGAACATGGGAACAGGACAAATGCCTAGGAGGAGAAAGACAGACACAGCCAAACAGAAAAATGCCAGGCAGGTAAAGGAGAAGGATGGGATTGCATAGGCACGTGGAGGGGGACAGGGGCAGGAGCTGCTGGGCGTGCGCCCAGGCGTGCGCCACAATTCCTTTTCCCAAGGGAAGGGATGAGTGTCAAGATGAGTCCGGCCTCCTCCCTCCTTTCTGGCCAGATCCAGACTTTAGACAGCAGCTGCTTTCAGTGCCGGGACCCACCCGGAGCAGTCGAGCTCATTTACAGACAGTTTCCTGTCCTTGGCTGCCTTACAAAACCTTGCAGCGAAAATTACAGTGAAAGAGGCTTTTTGTATGTTGACTACTGACCTACACAAGCCCAAACCTGATGGCTCAGAAATGTGGGCTCATTAATACCTCCTTGCATAATTAGGAGAAAAAGTAAAATCCTTAGTTGGTATTGAAATTTAGAGGCTGTCTGCTGGCTGGAGTAGTTGCTTGGCAGCTCCAGCCTCTTGCTGTAGACTTGACACAACTAATCCTTTCCCTCTTGGCTCCCCTATCTCATCTCCCTGCCCCAAGAAGTCCAAATCTCCAAACAGAAGGTTTATGGAGCCCCCCGCAGAAAGGGAGCTCCAGACCAAATAAGAGCTGTGAACGGGGCTGCCCAGAGGTGCCCTTTCCAGAGGTCACCTCTGATGCCTTCTTCTCTTGCTGCTCTGGCACTGCCAATGGGAAACCAAATCCCTGTCACTCCCTCTCAGCTACCGTGGTCTGCTCATGGTCACTTCCTGGAGACAATGGCTTTATTCCTTGGACCATTGGATGGCTTTTGGCACAGGAGCCAAATCAGTGAATGGAAACATCCTCCCTGCAAGCTGCAGTGACATCCTGCTATTGTTGGCACCCCTTGGCAGGTTTGTTCAGCTGCTTTATACCAGTTGACATCTCCGGGCTTTCATCAGTGTGTCGGTATCACCGTAAGGCACATGGGCTTCCTGACCTAGTGCCCAAGGAAAGCCCTCTTCTCCTGTTTACGGTCAGGATGTGAAAGTAAAGGAAGTTGGAATGCTACGCAGGAATCCACCCCGGGCTTTAATCAGTACTGTCACTGCTAGAAGACATAGGGAATGTTGAAAAATAATCACCGTGCTTTGTAATAGGATGCAGATGTTCAGGTTGTGATCTATCCAGACACTGTGACCTCCTGGCTACTGGAAGAAAAGCCCTAATCAAAAATCTGGAGTTGAAAAAAAATTGCTCCCATGAGCCTCTAAGAAATTAGGAAAAGGTTTGTGTCTCATTAGTAAATGTACAGCGACTTGGCCAGGACTTTGGTTGGGGCAGGACAGGCCACCCTGTCGACAGGAGAGTGTCAGTGGCCTCTCCTGGTTGTGGCATTGCTGCCTGGGGGGATGGACAGGAGTGCATCACTGCCCAATGATGAGGTTTCACCACCCATCACAGCCATAAACACAGAGCCACAGAATGGTTTGGGTTGGAAGGGACTTTAAAGACCATCTAGTTCTAACCCCCCCTGCCATGGGCAGGGACACCTTCATCTAGACAAGGTTACTCAAAGCCCCAACCAACCTGGCCTTGAACATTTCCAAGGAGGGGGTAGCCACAGCTTCCCTGGGCAACCTGTGCCAGTACCTCACCACCCTCACGGTAAATAATTTATTCCTAGTATTTATTTAAATCTTTCAGCTTAAAACCATTCCCACTCATCCTATCACTACATGCCTTTATGAAATGTCCCTTCCCAGCATTCCTGTAGACCCTTTCAGGTCCTAGAAGGCCACTCTAAGATCTCCCTGGAGACTCCAACCCTCTCAGCCTGTCTTCATAGAAGAGGTGCTCCAGCCCTCTAATCATCTTTGTGGTCCTCTTCTGGACTTGCTCCAAGAGCTCCATGTCCTTCTTATGTTGGGGGCTCCAGAACTGGATGCAATACTCCAGGTGGAGTCTCACTGATGCTATTTAAGGGATACAGGGGAATCTTTTTGCATGATGCTGGGATGTCCCTGGTCACAAATGACTGGGTAGAAGTGACATTCCCACAGTGGCACAACATAGGCCAGCACAGGTCATCCACAGCTGGAGCTGGTTTGGGAAGGCTCTTGGCAAGACAAAAAAAAAAAAGTTAAAATTATTAATGTCTTGTAAGCTATAGGTTGTTAAGGAATATACCCTTATGTGTGTATATACACAGAGCTCTACACCTGCATCTCCCTGCCAGGGGGGAGTGGGCTCCTTTCCCATGGTGGAAATGTGGCTGCATTCATCCTGTGCTGGTTTTTCCAGTGCTTGAGCTGGCTGACTGGAAGTGGCCAGGGTGGCCTTGGGAAGAACAGAGGAGAAGGAAACTGCCTTCTCCTACAGACTGTTGGGATCTTGCCATGCCCCTGGGAAATGAAGTCATGCAAACCTTCAGTGACCCTTCCTGGAGCCATGAGAGACCTGGGAGAGAGCTGGGCTGGGGGAGAGGAGGTGGGCATGGCACCTCAGTAGCTGGCTGTGCTGTCTTACCCGTCCTCTTCCTGGTGTCATCTGCACCAGAAGCAGCTGTGGATGGCTGAGCCACATCAGGCAGATGGGCACTGTTCTCTGAGGAAGAAGAGGAGGCAGAGAGGTGGGGATCACGACTCCCTCCTTCATCTTCCCACGGTACCCGAGCCTTGTGGTAGCAACTGATGCACTGCCCAAAAATACCAGCCGAGCAGCACAGATGCTCTCCCCTCCATACACACATCATCAGTGCAGACAGCTATGGCAAATCCAAAAATAGCAAGGTTAGATAAACACAGAGGAAAGAGTTTACAACATTTCCAGGAGGGTGACAAATGGCAGTGCTCACTACAGAGGGGAGAATTTTTTTTAACTAGAAGTTTTTTTTTCTATCTGCAGATCCCTTCCCCACACAGAACAGAAGATGATTTACTTATAAAGCAAAGCAACCTGAAATGTGAAGACTGTTTGATTAACATAAAATGATGAAGGGGGCTGTGCTGCAGCAGAGAGAAAATCTGTGGCAAATATGTGCCTGCAAGACAGAAAACAGCCTGAGCCTCAAGTTTTCTCTTTCACAGCTCCATCACTTTCTGCCCACGGAAAGCCTGAGTGAGTAGCTATTTAGGAAGCATATAGGAAAAGAAATAATTTAATCTAACTGAAGCAGGGAACCAAGATGCCTGCTTTTTCTCCCAGCTCTGATGAAAGCTTCCTGCGTGAGCTGGATAAATTGCCTTGCTTTGATGTACCTGCATGGAAACAGATCGTGGTAGCAACTTCACCAGAGTCAGTGAGGCATGATCATCTGCCACTTAAAGTCAGCAGCACCTGGAAAACCTTCACACACTGCAAACAGACTATTTTAAAATCAGTAACTTTGGTCATATCTGATTCTTGTGCTGTAGTTGATGAGGACAAGGGAAACTGCCACAGGTTGCTGCTGGGGATGCACCATCCCCTGCCCATGCTCCCAGAAGGCTCAGGGGTGCAGCTGCGTCTTGGGCAAGAGGGGAGAGGGGCTGCACACCATCTTCATTTTACTGACAAATCAGCACTGAGTGCTGTCAAACACCCTGGCAGAGAGGACAAAACTCCTTCAAGAGCTCCTTTGCTTTCAGTGGCGGTGGCACTGGGAGAGCCAGCTGCTGCACCAGGTACATGGCAGTGCCAGGGACACTTGCCCAGCTGAGCCGGGGCTTTCAAACCAGACTGGGTGCACTGGATGTACCGGAGACCCTGATGGTGCCCCTTTCTGAAAGGAGCATTGTTATTCTACGGAAATGACCTTTGGAGTCCAAATGTCTTTATTTAAAATGAAACAAAACCAACCCTAGCCGTGCTTTAAGCAAAAACAAATTCGCTGTTATTGCTGCACAGCTCTAAATACACTGTGGTAATCTTCCACTCTTCTCTCTCTGACAGGTCTGTCAATACGTGGTGCTGCCTTAACTCATTGCTGACGCTGCTCCCACGCAGGTGAGAATGGTAGGGAAACTGGGAGGTCTCTTCTCATGCCTTGTATTTAATTTCCCCTCAGAAAGAAAGATCTTAAAATGACCAGAAAAAAGAAGGCAGTTCTGTTGGTTTGAAACTGTTGAGCAGGAAGCAAAAACCACTGAAAGTCTGAAGTATATTATTTTATATTTTAAAACTAACCACTTTTGTCTCACTAGGGCTCTCCTCTTTCTTCTTCCCCAGCCATGAGCTGCTGGCTTTTTTCAAGCATCTCCTTTTACAGTCACTCCAGCAGAAGGTTGCAGGAGCTCTGCTTCATCCACCTCTTGGCTGGGTGGTAAAAATGAACTGCAAAAAGGAATTTTGGAAATCAGCTGCTCCAGATGTACGGCTTGTTCTCTTTCTTTTTAGAGCATCTCATTGCTGTGTCCAGAGAGAATGAAGCCAAACTTTAGGGCAGCAAAAAAAGGTGTGTGTTCCTATTCCTTCTCTGCCTCCCTCCTCTTGTATAGCCCCGGCCAAATACAGTTCATGTTAAAAATTTGTGACCCTTGCATGGTATTTTTTGAGCCTTTCCAAGCCAAAGCCAGAGACTTTGCTTCCAAACAAACTTGAATTTTCCACTGAGAGGTGGATAATCACAGTGCAGAGGAGGACACTAAAACCAGAACTTGTGCTCTGGAGTCACATATGTCTGTAGCATCCCTCAAGTAGGAAAATCCCAAAAGCCTACTGAAGGGTATGCTGCTGGCTGTGAGAGGTGGCTGCTCAAGCAACCTATTTGCCTTGAGGATGCTAGTATATTAGCAGCTATTTTAGGGAGCAGGAGGGGCTGCCCAGGGCATCCAGGAGAGGAGGGCAGACCTGTGGAGTTGACTCTGGCATGACTGTGCTACTGCAAGCATGAAGCATCACCAGACACCAGCATCCTGGCACTGGAAAAAAAAGCCCCCTGCACCTCAGAGAAAATCTCTGCGGGTACTGCTTTTTGGCCCTCTGGGAGCGTGAGCTGAAGAGGGGCAGTATGGAGGGACAGGGAGCAGGCAGTGACTTTCTGCACCGGGTTCTGGGCAAGCCTGTGTCCGTGGCAGAAGGAGAGTTCCCAGCCCGGGCAGACACTCTGTCTCCTCTCTCTAATTGCAGCCTTGTGCAGGGCTCGCGTGTCCCAGAGTGGGAGCTGGCTCCTTCCCCTCCATCGCATTGTCTCTTCCCGCAGCCTGACTCCCGTGGGGCTCACAGGTTTTCCTCTCCAGCTCCTAGCTCAGCTCTGCCTTGCTGGCTCAGTTTCACATCTCGGCACCACCTCCATTCCCCCTCCTCTTCGTCCAGATTTTCCTTTGTTTTAGCCCCCACTTCAGTCTCCTCCCTTAGACCGTTTTCTGCACCTAAAGTCCAAAACAAGCGGTGGGGCCGTGCTGAGGAGATGCAGAGGTGGTCTGCCTGCACCAGAGGCTCGCCTCCATCCCCTTCACCTTGTCATCTGTTCTGCTGGGCCACAGAGGTCCCGACCGTGCCTGCCTGGTGGGGATGAGCGGCCCCAGAGCCTGGCTGGACAATAGCAGCACTGTGCTGGAGAAAGCGGCTCTGTCCAGCTGCCACCAAGCTCTGCATCCACTGAGCAAGCGGGAGGGGATGGGTGTCCCTCTGCTCTCCTGCAGGATGGGCAAAATCCGGGAGAAGATAGAGGGGTCAGTGCCTGAGACAGACATCATCATATTCCCCTCTGCACTGCCAAGGCTGGTGCCACTTTGTGGGAACTACAGTGGCTCCGCATTCCCCAGGCACAGGCTGAGTCAGAGATTGGACCTTTGCACTGTTACAGGTCCTAGGGAACCTTGGCCAGGTCCTTTGGGCCATGCAGGTGCTTTGTTATCCCTGCAAGGCACTGAGGCTGCCCGTGCCAGCTGTACAGCCAGGTTCCTGCAGCTCTGCACCTGAGATAAGGCTAGGGACCCCTGGCACAGAGCCATGGTGGTGTGTCCCAGGCCCTATCCAGAACCACACACAAGGCCATGAGATGCACCAGCTCAGGGGTTGCTGAGGTGGCTTCATGCTGTGAGAGTTGGCAAGACCCAGAGACTTTCCCTGTGTCCTTTGCTCGGGGGCAGTGGAGGAGACAGCAGCATGGCTCCACATCACAGGAGCCATCAGATTTTCTAGATCCTGGCTGCTCGTCTGACATCACTGCTGGCCCGGTACAGAAGGTGTTTTTCTCAGCCCTCTCCTCGTCCATTAGCACCTCACAAAGCAATGAGTAACCGCAAAGGAGTGATTGCAGCATCAAAATAACATTGCTGCCACTTGCAAAGCTGCGGTTGCTCCCAAGGCCCCAGAGGAGAGCAGGGGGAGGGAGGATCCAGCTGCAAGCCCAGGAGGAGAGCTGCTGGTCACAGCTAATGGCAGACCACAGCCGGCAGTCAGGGCTGACTGCTTCCCTCTGTGGCCTCGCAGCAGCCCTAAGAGGGATAAGAATCTGGAGAAGGGCTTGCCTACAGGTAGGCATTCCCAGCTGTGTGCCTCACCTAGAGAAAGAAAAGACAGCTCCTTCCAAGCTCACCAGTGCATTGCTTGCCGTCATTAAAGAGGGAAAAATCACAACTTGCTTCCTTCTGAGGTGTCCCTAAAGTGTAGTT
This sequence comes from Florisuga fusca, assembly GCA_038090715.1. NCBI lineage: Eukaryota > Metazoa > Chordata > Aves > Apodiformes > Trochilidae > Florisuga > Florisuga fusca. Next base: position 50,952,599 of record JAAWXA010000004.1, on the reverse strand, counting down.
TGCGCTGAGGGAGAGGTAACCTTGAAAAAAGACTTTCCCATCAGAGCTGTAAATCCCCTTCAAAGCCTGACTAGGAAAACAGCTCAGATTTCTTTTCCTTCCTCTAAGGTTCTCACAGTAAAAATCATTTGCAGAACTCTGCTTCACATCTCCGGGCTGTAACATGGTAGTTACAGAACAGAGAAGGATGGTGCCAGGCTTTGTTAAGCCGGGGCCCTTCTGCTGTCCCCTGTTCCTCTCTGGCTTGGCTAAGGAAGCAGTGGGTTACTTTGATGGTTCCTGGGAGAAAAACTTCTCCTTGGTTATTGCAGGGTAGATGGAGATCTAGCAGATGGCTGACCTGTAGGTGCAGATTTATTATTGCAGGCTTGCTTTCAAGCATTGCTGTCTGCCCACTTGTTTAGTGTGTGACAGTGACAGTCTGATGATGGATGAATCACTGATACTGATCTCCCACATCTTCCTCTTTGCTTCCCACCTCCTGAAGGCCCACATAAATGTCTTTTGGAGAAGGAGGAAACACAAAGTGCTCCATGAGCCCATGGTAAGGAAGTAAGGGCCTGTTTGGGTTTCCCTGAATGCTCCAATTCCTTCCATGAACACCCATGTCATGCACCCATGCGTGCACACCCATGTCATGGGCAACATCCCTACTAAAAAGCCTCCGCTGCAAGCTTTCTTTTAGATATTTGAGAAAGAGAACATATCCTTTGCTTCAATTCATGTATTGAATTGAAATTGTGTCTTTCTGCTTCTCTCCTGCAGGGTCTCAAAGTCCAGTCTGGGAGGCAGAGAACAGGAAGAGGTGGGGGCATTATAGAATCACAGAATGGTTTGGGTTGGAAGGGACTTTAAAGACCACCTAGTCCCAACCCCCCTGCTATGGACAGGAACACCTAACTCTAGACCAGGTTGCTCAAAGCCCCATCCTAATTGTCCTTGAACACTTCCAGGGATGGGGCAGCCACAACTACTTTGGTCAACCTGTGCCAGCATCTCACCACCCCCACAGGAAAGAATTTCTTCCTAATGGCTAACCTAAATATACCTTCTTTCACCTTAAAAACATTTCTCCCCATCCTATCACTACATGCACTTGTAAAAAGTCCTTCTCCAGCTTTCCTGTAGACTCCCTCAGGTACTGGAAGGCTGCTATGTCTCTGCAAAGCCTTCTCTTTGCTAGGCTGAACAAGCCCAACCCTCTCATCCTGTCTTTGTAGGAAAGGTGCTCCAGCCCTCTGGTCATCTTCATGGCCCACCTCTGGACTTGCTCCAAGAGCACCATGTCCTTCTTGTGTTGGGGCTGTGGTGGAATGACCCCCTTGCAGCTGCAGGCATGCGGGGAAGCTTGCTCACATGGGGCCAGCATGGCTCATATTGGGACATCCTTGGGCCAATTCTTCCTTTGTCCTCATCCAAATGGGTCCAAATCCAGCTGGCTTCCCAGCAACAGACCTAGGAAGGGCCTGAGCAACCCTCAGGCTGCAAGCCAGTCACTTTGTAATGGCATGATGCCTGGAAAGCCAGGTTCCTCAGCTCCAGCAAGCCCTCTGTCTGGGACAAAAGCCCCAAAACAATGTCCCCGTGTCCCAGCGGCTGCTGACCCAAAGGGCTGAGGCAGTCAAGCAGGCAAGGATTGATGACAGCTAGAGGAAGCTGCTCTCCGGCCACACTGCTGTGGGATTCAGCAATACAATAGCCAGAAGGAGCACGTGGGCTCCTCAGCTTTTTCTCAGGGCCTGGGTAAATAATCCCCTTCCATGGGACCCATATGGATTCTCATAAAGCCGAATAGCAGTATCATTTCCCAGGCTTATTGGTAATAATCATTGTTTCCCAGGCCACATAATTATTATTTTGACTGTCAGGAACCTGGGTAGAGAGCACAGAGACAATATTTTCCCAATCAGCTCATAGCAAGCAATTTAACTCTGCTTAAAAGGAGCCAGCTGTGTAACAGTAAGCACAGGCTGACCCCTGAGAGAGGACCATGGCTGGTGCCCATGCCTGGGGCTGCCCCCTGAGCTAGTGAGGACTCAGGGCTAATGGCATGTGAGGGAAACCACATCTCCACATCTCACAGATATGTCTCCTGGGTCTCCAATGCCACAAAAATGCTTTGGAAGTTGCTGCAGGGAAGAGCAAAGCAGGGAGAGAGGAAGGAATGTGCTCCACCAGGGCAGGGGAAAGCACTACAGCTTCTGTGCAGGGGCTAGGAACAGAGTGAAGGGCTTTTGGGACCCAAAGCCCAAATATTTTGCATGGTTGGCACAGGAGAAAGCATCTGATGGGCGTTTGTCCGCAGGCGAGCTGGCAGCATGGGTCTCTCCATGGAGCTGGCAGGTCGGGGGCTTTGAGAAGGGAGAAGAGGAGGACAGGAATCCCAGCAGCTCTAACATGGGCAGATGGTGCAGATCACCAGTTAGATCATGCTTCTTGGTTACCAGCAAATTAATTTGCATGGCTAGTTGAAAAAAAACCAAACCAAACAAAACCAAAAACCCGATGCTGTGGGCAAAATCCTGCTTTTACAGGTTGGAGCAATTCCTCAGGCAGCAGGGGTGGGATCAGCCTCAGACTTCACCCATGAGGAGATGAGGCATTTCAAGCCTGCTCAGTCCCACCACACATCCAGGAACACACAGGGCAGGCCCGTGCAAGGAAACAGGATGCACGCCCTGCCACTCACATGTGCCAGAGCCACGCAAACCCTGGCTCTGGGAGCAGTGGGGCTCTGGCTGGTGGAGAAGCTGGCTCCACAACAGGGCATGGCATGCTTGCCAGGACAATGCACAGTGAGGATTGCAAGCTACACATTGCCCAGCACCTAATCCTCTCTGCCTGGGGGCTCCTGTGTCTGCATACTGCCCCAGCCCAAGCTGGGGTAGCATCCGGAGAGAGAAGACACAATACAATTCAGTGAACAGGTGGCTGAGTTGCCAACGCTGGGTGCCAAAAGATGACATTTGAAACATATGCAGGGTGAACGGCGTCTGTGCGCATCTCATGCCTGTTGGCTTTTCAGTCTCATAGAATCACTGAATGGTTTGGGTTGGAAGGGACCTTTAAAAGTCATCTAGACTAACCCCCCCTCAGCAAGCAGGGACATCTTCAGCTACATCAGATTACTCAGAGCCCCATCCAATCTGTCCCTGAATGTTTCCAGGGGTGGGGTATATACTACCTCTCTGGTAAACTGTTCCAGTGTTTCACTACCTTTATTGTAAAAACATCTTCCTTATATCTAGTCTAAATCTACTAATTTTTAGTTTAAAACCATTACCCCTTGTCCCTATCACTAAAGACTATTAAAAAGTCTGTCCCCATCTTCTTTACAACCCCCTTTTATGTATCGAAAGGCCACAATAAGGTCTCCCGGGAGCCTTCTCTTCTCTAGACTGAACAACCCCATTTACCAGCAGTGCCATCACCTTGTTGTCCTGATCTTCCCATATTTCATGTCAGAGATGGTCCATGTCCTCTCTCTTGGGACATGTGGGTGTTTGTCCCAGTGATAGGAGCCTCCCACCTCTATGTCCTTTCACATCCCCCTGCCAAAAGGGTTTTTGCCTCCTGCATATTGTGAACCACTTTCCAGTGCCAGACCCAACTTTGGCTGCTCAGGTTACAGGAGGATTTTAGGAACTATTTGCAATGAAGGTGCAGCATTTAAAGGGACAAGCCCCAGAACCACAGTCTCTGCTTGCGGCAGCACAGCTGCAAAATCTGCTGGCTAAATGCAAAGAGGGGTATGTGCTCGGCTTGGAGATGAATCCGCGTTCTTGGAGAGTTGAAGCAAGATCAGAAAAGGTTACTTTTAGCAGGCTTGAGGCACAGGGCTCCAAGGTGACTTGCCTGAGGTGACACACAGCAAGCAGGTTGTAAACAGCTTTCTGTCTGGTGTTAGGACCAGGGTGCTTTTGTCTGCTGTCAGGTTTCAATACAGTTTGTGGCGGGTGTTGCTTCCAGAGCCCTGCTAAGGAGAGAAGAAACGTTGGCTTTTCAGCTTCCAGGTGTGAGGAAGCTCTTCCTCACCTTCAAAACTTTTCTTATGGGCAAACACAAGTTCGTTTTGAAGCTTTGTAGGGGCTGCGATTCCCTCAGCCATCAGCAGAGGAACCACCATCAGGGGACAGACCAAGGAGTCTGCCTTACGCTCATTGCCAGGCCAGTGTCATTGCCAAAGACAGAACAAGAAAGGCCCTTTCAATGGATCCAGTTCTAGGGTGGATTGGTTGTCATGAGTGAGATTCTGACTCAAAATGAAATCTTCTCCAGGGATTTTTCTGTCGTCACGTCCTCTGCAAACCTTTCTTTGCAGACCGTGACACTGTCATGGAAATGGGCAGTTGAAGGTGTCAGGCTGTTGGAGTGAAGCACGGATAACCCATGTGCTGCAGCACTCCTGCTTCACGGGGATGGAGGGAAGCAGGTGGTGCGGGAGATCTGATGGTTGGGAAGCATGAAGCGGTTTGCCTGATGGACACATCAGGTCTCTGAGCCCCTGGCTCATCGAACCACTTGGCAAGGGACAGGTCTCTTTAGGGGAGGTAAATGACAATGACATTCAGCTTCTGCCAAGGGCAGTTTGGAGGCAGTGCTGCAGGAGATGTGCACTTTCTATCCAGTTTGAGCTTTGAGCAGCAGCCTTGTCCATGCTTCACAAGATGCCAGGCCCCTCCGAGCAGCCAGAAGCTGCTCCCAGCAACACAGACAACAATAACATTCCTCTTGCCTTTAATTGCTGTCGTATTTGAACCATTGTATCTGTTGACAATACACTGTGGGAAGAGCTGAGGCACTTCCAAAAATGTCTCCACAGAGCCAGCCTGAGAGCGATATAATTCTTTGCCTGGTATCTTGTTGAGGCAGCAGTGCAAAAACATCAGGTCAGTACCCTCAGTGGCAGTGGAGGTGAGATGCTAGAGAGAAAGCAAGAGCTGGGGTGGGGATGAAAGATAGAAAGATGGAGACTGTAACACAGACCTTTCTTTTCTGCTGTCTTTGATGATGCTCCCCTCCCCTGCTTATAGTGAGAAAACCTGTTTATATTTTGTTTCTGTTTTTTTTCTCTTTGGTCTCAACAGAAGGAAAAAAAAAAAAAAAAAAAAAAAAAGCAGTAGATGCAATGGAAAAATGAAGTGAGAACAGCAATGCTCCTAGGTCACCCTTTTTCCTTTCCACTGTGCTTGCCAAGCACAACCCATTTCAGTCTCTGCTGACAATGCTCCGTGCTCCTCTGCAGCATGCTCCAGCCCTCCAAGACACGAGCTGAAACAGAAACTCCTGGCAGCCCCCCTTGGAAAAGCTGTAAAAAGGAACTCTATAACCACCACGAGACAGGCTGTCATTGCCATGAGATGTGTGTGTCAGAATGCTTTGTAAGAGCTGCAAATGCCCTAGGAAGATACCACATCCAGCATCTGAGTGAACAGCCAGTTACATCTCTGGGTGCATGCGAAATGGTGTGGTAGTTATGATGAGGTTGTTCATGAGCCCCAGGGGAGTTATAGACGAGTCTGTCACTGTAAATAAAAAAGACATTTTTTTTCCCCTCTGCCCCTCTGCAGTCCTCTCAGCTCTGAACTGCTTGCTCTTTGATGTGTCTTGAAGAAGTTAAAAATACAAATTTCTTACTGGGAGCACCATCCAAGGTAGAGCCCCAGGCAATATCATGTTCAGATGCCTGATCCCTTGAACTCGGTTTTCAAGATCTTAAATCTGAACCCTCTTCAAGAAAATTACTTTTGGCTTGTGGTCTGCATACTCACTATTTCTTGTGAAAGGTAATTGAGGAAAGCAAGTCTTTTGCTGGCCAGTTTAAATTCACCAAATGGGGCCTGTGCCTTCAAAGGGAGAAAATCCTGTGAAGATTTATGATCAGAAAGTTTGAAAGCCACCAGGTATCCAAGAAACTGGAGGCACTTGCAGGAGAGAGGGCTGTGCTGGCTGTGGTGTATCTTTTTGTTCCTAAAGGGAAAGTTTTCCTTGCTTTTAGAAAGCACTGCAAGATCTGATTCCTCTCACAGTCCTCCCTCAAGCATCGGCTACAGAGTAAATGGAGGATTTTTTCCTTCCCTGAATATCTATTTCCTTCCTAAATAAACCATGGGTGAGTATTTTGGGTTGGTTTGTTGTTCTTTTTTTTTTAATGGAAGAAACACAAACCTGCAGGGAACTTATAAAGCATTTAATAGCTACATTTGGTGCCTGGGTACCAAGACGACTGCTGAAATCTTTGAACGCAGAATAGGAAAGGACCTTGGAATTGGCTAACCCATCCTTCTCCAAGGCAGGATTACCTAAACCTGGTTCATGACTGAGAGATGCTTTTTTGACGTGCCTTTAACAGCCTTCCCATCATCCAGCCTACTCAGGAAGTGATTCACTCACCTTATTTAGAGACGGTTCATGGTATGGACCCAGGCCTTCTCCCTGTTGTAGCCATATGAGTTTGACTTTTCTCCAGTGGGAAAAGAGAACAAGTTATTCCCTTCCCTTCTGCAGTGACCTTTCACATGTTTGCAGCCTATTACTGTGGCTCCTCTCAGTCTCCTGTAGGTTGGGCAAAAACATAAACCAAGTGTTTTTGACCTCCCGTCACAGTCTGGAGGCTGTGATGGCACAGCAGCTGAACCTCCCTTTGTGCAATTCTTCCACTGTCTGTAATGGTGATGATACAGAGGGAGTGGCTAAAACTAGTACAGGTCAAATGTCACCCGTGCCCTGCACACACAGAGCTCAGCTGAGAACAATTCACGTGCATCAGAACCAAGATGCCTTTTGGCAAACCATCCAAAGGCCTGAAGGTATGATTCTGCGGAATTCCCCTTGTCCTCATGAGTCACAGGATTAAAGGAGCTGCTGGATTTGGACTCTGTTACCTGGTCTGTACCTTCTGCTGATATGAACTCTCTGATTTCTTCTGCTCTGACTCTTACTTCTTACACCACTGAGCTTCCAGAAAGGCTTGGACTGAGCCTCAAACAACCCGCTCTGCGTGGGCAAGTTCAGACACAGGTTTTTGCAATCAGGTCTTTGCTTCACCCATGGACAATTTTCATTGGGATGGTTTGCCTCCATCCCCATCTGTTATTGTGGCCTCACACATACAGCTCATGGCTTGTTCTTGCCTCCTGCTCCTTGGCCTGCTGAAGTCCCATCCCTGTTGCAAATATCATAGCCCTGAAGCATCCAGGTACCATGCTCCTCTCACGTCACAGGAAAATCAATCCTTTTCATTCACAGAGAACTAGAACTGCATTTACCTATTTTCTGAGGAAATGCCACTCTTGAAGCTAATGAAATGTCAAGATTTGGTCCGTGGCTTCTGCAAGGCTGTAATATGATAAACGTAGGCTGATCTCTTCTATGTAGGTGAGGCCAAGTTCTGTTTATGACAGGACATTGCTCCATATCTAACCTCCTATTGCTTGGATACACTTCCTATCCTTAGTGTTATTGTCTAACCCTCCCACAAGTAAGATCCACTGTCACCCCATCAATATTGCAGTGGGGTGCAATATCATCTTGCTGTTTTCAGCAAGACAAACATGTTTGCAGGCAGCATTTCATCAGATCTCCTTAGCCAGGATGGAGCCTGGGGCATGTTTATGGTGTTTGGCCGAGTAAGCACAGATAGCTTCACTTTGGCATGCTGATAGGACCTAACACTGTGGCCACGTCCTCCAAAGATTCCCCCGTAGCTGCAGCACAGCACCACAGCATCCTTTCTGCCACCACACAGACATACCTGATGGCATGCCTCGGGCTTCTCCTGTGGCCAGGACAGTGGCCTGTATCATCTACATGTACTGGTAACATCCTCTTTCATGCACCCAGAAAGAGGTACTTCTGACCCACTGACAGTGTGATAGTGAAATGATAGGTTTGGTGATACAGGTGGCCTGGGATATTCCCAGCTACAGGATTCCATCTGCCAGGTGCTTCTTGCCTTTAGCAGAAGACATTTTGCCTGTGAAGATAGATACAGCTGGCATGGAAATGCTACTGCTGGGGGAGGTTCTGCCTGTAGAAGGCCCTACAAAGCCAATATAAGGCTCCTGTGCTGGGCATGTTGCTGGGATACACTTGTCATTGTACCATAGGCCTTTTTCATTTCCCTCAGTACCTACTATTTCAAGTTTTCAGGAGCAGGTGAGAGTTTTTCATGATCAAAGAGTAATTCCATGCTGCAAATCAGTGTGCTTCGTGATGGTGGTTGGCTGCCTCCTCCCAATGGCAGGTTTTAGTTGGTCACTGACACATGCCATGACCCGAGCAATTGGCACAGCAGTGCCTCTGACAGCTTGGCCTCTCTGTGCTCAGTGCTGAATGACTTCACCTCCATCCCCAGAGCAGCTTTCACTGGCCTTGGAGCAGTAGTCAACCTCACAGGTCTCTGCTTAGGCTGCATGCAAAACAACCTCAAAACCATAAATGATCATGTATTAGTTTTATTGAGGATACAACCTGGGCTCCCTGCCCTGAGACAAGAGTTTTCCAGTGGAGATCTGTGCAAACATGCAAACTCTGTGCAAACTCCTGTACCAGTCTGCTACCCACCTGGGGTCTGAAGGAGTCACATCTCTACTGCAGAGATGCAGTTGCCAATACTCCTGAGGCATAAACACTAAACACTGCCTGTCTTGCCACGTTTCTAGCTCCAAATGATGATTTTTTAAAATCCCTGGCACAATTTACTCTGAATTAATATTCTAAAAAGGCAGAAACCATTCATGCCTTCCCTTATCCCAGAAGAGGAGGAAGAGCTTTGCTGCTGACCTACCCCTTAACATGCTACTTTTGTTTAGAGGGTTTATATACTGAGAGCCAGGTCCGATGCTTGCTCAGCTGCTCTGACCAGTGTGAAGACATGGTATTATGTGGTTGTCAGAAAACCATGATGAGGCTTGTCCATTTGGGAAATTTCACTGACATAACTTCTTTGGCTGTATGAATTATGCTGGTGTAGCTAAACAGATTATAGATATGACCACATATTATATGTCATTCCTTAGCTAACAATGCCATGCAAAGAAAATGTTGCGGGCAATACCCTGTTTTGGTGTTTCTGGCCTGCATAGACAGTGGCTTCCTCAGCCTGCAATCAATTCCCAAGATTGCACAAAGGTTATGGACTGCCTCCAAGCTTCAGCTGGGGACCACTGCAGTGTGTAGGGGTATAGTAACAGCTAAACTATATAATTACTTCTGATCACATTCACATCAGAGACTTTAGGACCAGGCCTTCACTACATCTGCTATCATTTAAAGCTGTGAAGAAGCATGATGGTTCATCTGCTGAGCTGTGTCACCAAGTCCCTGCTGCATTGTACACAGAGGAGTTGAAATGAACTACAACTGGCAGGGTAAAGCCCCGTGTGTTTTACTGTGCAATACAGCAATGAGAAGGAGTTTCTTAACACAGACCTGGCAAGAGAGTGGCAGCCAAGAGAATTTTGCATTCAGCAGCATGCAATCAGCCTCTCCAAACACTTGCATGACGAAAGAGAGGACAAGGAGTTGGTGGTCTGAAGAGCAGCAGAGGTGGGTGTTGAGTCCTTCAAAGTCCAGGCAGGGCTTCGATCCATGCAGCGAGTTGTTCAATAGCAAAGCCTGCACCTAACAGCTCTCTGAGCCCTGCCTGGATATTCCTGCCCATGGATGCCTTGCCAGCACAGAGGGGAAACAGGCTCCCAGCAAAAAGAAGTGAGATACTCCTCTTCCACACCACTCAGTCCCCGGCAGTACCCATTTCTTAAATGCCACCATGTCAGCTCCATCATGTATACAATGAACCATTCTCTGGTGCCCTCAGGAGTGTTCCTACACAGAGATGCCCATTTCCCTCATGCATGCTACCACAACCACATGCAAGTTAGCCATTACACACAGTTGTGCTCATACACAACCATTTGTTCCTGTGACAAATACAGCCTGAACATGAACCTGAACTTCTGAACTGGTAAACTCCTTAGCAACTTGAACTCTTGGTACTAGACTGACTGAGCTGGTGAGCAACACTTACAATAAAAATCATGTTAGCTTCTCTTTTGGCTTCCCAGCCATACAATGAGGAAGCCTGGGAGTCATGTTAGGTCAAGCGATGTAGAAGTCGGAACTAGCTCCAGCTGCCTCCAACAGCTCTGGAAGGATCTTTGTTCAGTTTTGATCCTGCTTTAATAGGCAAGAGTGACTGGTTTCAGGCAGCAGGCAGAATCGCTGGGAAACCCATTGCCAGAGCAGACACTTGGCTTTGTCCTGTGCCTGGGCACCTCACACAGAATGGAGACTTTGTGTTTGCTTTTGGAAGATAACTAATTCATATAGGAGGTTCATGAATATTGAGCTTGTGCTGAGGGTTGGAGAGAACAGTCCTTAAAACAAAGAGGCAAATTCTTTTACCCTTCACTTGGGGGAATGCGGTTCTCAGCCTACAGCCTTGAGTAGCCTGCAGTCCCTGTTTGTCACAGCAGGATCCATTAATGACCTGTATTTTTCCAAACCTGAGCATGCACTACTCATGAAAAGTAGATGCAGTCAGTGAGGGCTTGGAGTTAGTGTTTCTGGATGAAGGAGAGTTTGGAGGTGAGTCCAAGAGCACAAGGTGCTAGGTTGAAGTCAGTCGACCTAGCTGGTGTGGCTTCTCTGTCTTTGTCCCCTTTCTGTGGATGTACCCGTCCTGGTAAGCTGTAGCAGAGAATTCTCCCAGCAGTGTGGACAGGGCTCTTTCTGCACAGCTGCTGTAGCTATTTCCCCTCACAGTGAAAAGCAACCAGTGAAGATTTTTCAGTAGCATGCCATTCCCAAAGCTGGATATGGCTCCTCTCCCTTTTGCTTTGCACAAGACACATGCTAGAGCTTAGACATACTGTCAAGATATTGATGCTCACAAACTATTAACCAACAATGACTGTAGCTTTTTTGTTCATGTTCAATGACCTGCAACTGCTGTGAAGTCCAGAATTCCTGCCCATGCAGTGAGCAGCTGATGAGATGGAGTTTGTTACACCACAGTGACCTGGATACATATCTAGGCTCTGTTATGCATCTTCTCCATACAAAGCAGTTGTTGATGTTGTTTGCAGGAATTTCCAAGTGAAATAAGCCTTCCTGGTAAAAGTGCAATAAGCTTTCCAGGCAAAAGTGCTCTTTTGCAGTGGAACTGTACCTACCTTGTGTTGTTACTGCCCTGACAAAGTGCTGCTTTCCCTCGTCTTCCCAGCTCCCTTCCAAAATGATTACACTGGTCACACACTTTTAAGTACAGCCTTGTTTACCTTGTCTTCATCAGCACTTGGACTCTCCGGGCTCCTGTAATTGTTCCGTGTTGTCCACCCGAAGCAGTAGAACAAGTTGGGTGATCACTGTGTGAGGGCTTGCCACCAGGCAAGGGGGAAGGCAAACAGTTGGGTATGGAGCTGGGCATAGCTTCCACCAAATGAAGGTGGTGTTACCTTTATGAATATCTGGCCTGGTCCCAAAACTCTGTTTCAGTGGTGGCAGGTGAGGACAATTGCTGAATGTGTTCATCAGTGTCACCTCCTGGGTGTGTGAGGCACCTGCCCAGAGACGCACGTGCAGGGAAGGAGGATCTGTGTGACCTCTCATCTCTGATGTGTTTTACCACTTGCCAGGAAATGCGTGCAACATCAGCTCCCATCACCAGGCCCTCCTCCATACTTCCACCTGATGCCTTGCTTTTGCAAGGGTGTTTGTGTGCTCCTTTCTCCCCTCCCCTCTTCTACCTCAGGATCTCCACTTTCTCCTGCTCAGCTTCAGTTTTCTAGCCCACCTTATACTGCAACCATTCCCCCTGCCTTCCTCCAATCCTCTCTTCCCTCATTCCTCTTTTTCTTTTCCTGGGAGATGGGACATTTACACTGTCTATCTGCTAACCAAGGAGGATGAACAGAGATGAAGGACAGACAGTTCCTGGACAGCATGACCTGGTGCAGCATAACCACATGCTGCTTTTGCTGGGATCGGTGATGGAGAGGGCTGTCACGCGTTATTGTTGTGTTGGCATGGCAAAGGTGGGAGGGAGGGGGCAGGGCATGAAGGGGAAGGGACTTGAAACTTTGGCTGCTCCTTTGTCTTTTCACCTCCTCCGGTTTATCTGGTGCCCTGTGGAATTTATGATCCTCCCCCCCCCTGCAAAGGGCTGTTGTATTTCAAATCAGAGTGCCTTCCAGCTGGGTGATAGGCCTTGTGTTGTTCAGCCAGCTTGCCTTCTCTTTTACAACCTTGAAGGGCTTAATAATCAGTAACAAACTTTCTCTCAGCAATAGATTTGGGAAGGCTGATTATCTCTGTTTAACAAGTGTGGAAACAGTGTTGATCCAGTCCAAGTCTCTGTGGTGGAGCTAAGCAAAAGATACAGACCACGATTTTTCATACATTACTCTGAGACTACTAATGATCACTTGTCCTTTCTCCTGCTCCACAGTCAGATGGAGATTTGCCCGACTTAGAGAAAATAAGGACATTAACTCTTGCCATTTGAAGAGGTAGACAAGGGTAAAACAGAGGATAATGGGAGCGAGTCCAGCAGAAGTCAGACAGAAAAATTCCATCTCAACAGCAGGAGCTGTCATCTAGGTATTGCTTTTCAGGTAACCCAGGTGAAGGGCCTCAGGAGTGTCAACCTCACCTGCCTCTTGTCTCATTGCTATAGTGTGTTGCAAAGGGGTCAAGAAGTATGGTTTGGCAGCAGATAGCCCCTCTGACTTGCAATTGAAAATTACTCTGCCAGTGATGGTTTTACTGACCAGCCCCCCAGTGAAGTACCAGCATCAGCAAGCACAAGGGGCAGCCTCCTTCCCCATCATTCCATGTCAGATCACTGGTCAAGGGCCACCTCCCCAGTCCAGGCAAGGTCATATATAGCATGAGCCCTGGCAGCAAACTCTTCCCAAGCACTATGCCTTTTTTCTGATTAGTGAGACACAATTGAGAGGCACTGGGAATTAGATAAGTACCAGTGTTGCCCGAAACACACTAACAGCACATCTCCTGACAGCCTTGTATAACATGGAAGGGGTAGATGAAGAGGATTTCACACCCCCTGTGCAAGGTTTGAGGCATCCCCAGCTCTGGAAGAGGAAGGTGAGCCCTGAGCACCTGGGGATATGGCAGGCTGACCAGAAGCCTGCTGAGGACATTGGTGGGTGTGTATGCAGCCACCTGGATGCTGGGTGAAACACCAGGTGCCCAGCTCCTGGAGCAGGTGCAGGGATGCAGGGTATCGTGTTGCTGGTGGCTCTGTTCCCCTTGTCAGCTCAGCCAGGGGTGGAATACTCAGCTCAGCCAGGGATACTTCAGGCGAGCAGGGCACCTGCCAGGAATAGATTTCTCTGAGCATTACCAGGCTGCCTGCTTTGCATGGGGAGCCACCTGGGGTGGCTTTACTGTACAAAATGCATCTGCACCAGTGCTGCTGTGTGCTTCGGCCATCACTCTGCAACCCTCCCTTTTCCCCTTTTCCTTATGCATGAAGTAGCCCGAGGGCCCCATCATGCTCCTTCTCTCTGTCTCTGCTTGTACAGTGCCTTCAGGCTGGAGTAGGTAGCCATGAGACTGCTAACTCCTTCCTCCCTGTCCCAAGAGGGGAAACACACAGATGCAGTCACGCCAGGCAGAGCTCCTATGCTCCTGACACCCAGATTGCTGCTTTGATAGCCGTGGCCTCCTCTGTATATCACCTGGCACTCCAGCAGCATCAGTCATCCCCCTGAATGCAAAGTTTCAGAGGTCAAGCTGATACCTGTGAGATTCAACTCTTTTGTGGTCACTTCCCTACACGTGGTTTCTCAGATTCTCAGAGACAGGGACAGGTAAGCTGCAGACTTATTGGGTCTGCATTTATTTTGTTTGGGGTTGGGTTTTTTTTATATTCACAAAACACGAAGGCCTGTTACTCAGTAATCTCCAACACTGCTGTACTAACATCCTCTCAGTGGGATTTGCAACCGGATAGCTGATGGACCCCATGTTTCTTGGATTGATTTCAGCTTGCCTTCCCTGTGGCTCTGCTATGGCTTCTCTAGTTACTCCACGTAGATGTGCTGAAACCCAGATCAGTAACACACACACCGTGCCTTCTGCCACCCCTGCTCCCAGGACAGAGAGAAGGAAAGGTACCTGCAAAGGCTCCTTCACCTCTGCAGCCATGGAGGAGTTTTGCAAGCCCCAGTGCTAAGACCTGCAACTCAATCCATGAGCACAGCCTTCTTGGTAAATCAAGCTGAGTGTCCCAGGTTTCTAATTCTCCTACATTATTAATGTTTTGCTTAGGAATTCATGTGGGTCAGGCTCTGCTTATGTGTGCTTGCTTCAGCTGTAAGCTTATCCAAAGTCTAGAGATGGCAAATGGCAGGTTTTTGGCTCAGTCTTTCTTTTTTTAAAAAAGACCCAATTAAGTTATGACTCAGGAAGAAGTGTCCACATAGATGGATGGGACCTATGTTTCAGTTTGTTCCTGTTCCCTCACTAGGGAAACTGTGCATTAAGGGTCATGGGAAGTGTTATGCTGGAGTCAGAATCCAAACTAAGATTGCATTATATGGGGTTAAAGACTTGAAGAGGTAAGGAAAACTTCAAGAGCAAGCAGCAAGCTGGGCAGAAGGCTCAGTAAACAACTTCTGAGGAACATGTGATACAGTCTGGCATGGTTTTACTCCAGACACAATTAGGGAGAGACCAGAAAACCTGCCCTTTTGTAAAAGTTGCAATGCATTATTCATGGAAACAAGGCAGCCCTGGCTTGACTTACTATAAGGATGATTTATGGTAGGCACTGGAGAAAAAATTCCATTTTTTTAAGGGTTCTTCATCCTCCAGTAAATACCCATAGCCCCTGCTGCTGGGCTACCACCCCTCAGTTCTTAAAAGTCTCCACAGTTTGGGCAGGGTGGGGGAGGTTACTCCTTGCTCCTGCCCCAGAGTAGTGGGTGGATTAGATCAGAATGAGCTAATCAGTGAGGCAATTTGGGACAGCCCATTGCCTTTCTCCTTGCAAGAAGACAGCATTTGGGATATGCATTTAGTCAGCATCCCCTTCATCCAGCTGTGTGCAGCTGCATGATGGGACCCAGACATCTCCATATCACTGTAGGAGAAAGCATAGGTGAAGCTTGTATGCAAGTGCATGGTCCAGTGAAGACCTACAGTTTTCCACTTAGGAAGTGGCTGGAGTTTCCTAGGCTCTGTCGCAACCCCTTACTAAACATGTTTTGTACATAAGTGTGGCTAGAAGTGGGGTGATGCCTCTGCAAAGAAGCTTACAGCTTGATCTTATTCATGGTTCAGCTCTAAATCCTACCCTTCAAACTAAACTATTCTTTCTCCTTCGTATTTAGGGTAGAAATCTAGTCTCACAGTCAGACTGGTGTAAAGGTCTAGTTAGAGTGAATAACAGCTCCACAGAATTAGATGCAGAACTTTGATTACCTTTTTTATTACACTACAATCTTCCTTCAAGGCATTCTGTTTTATAGTGGCAATGACCCAGTTTCATACTCATTAACTAGGATGGACCGGCAGCAATGAGCTCGGCTTTCCTGCCCCAACCACATCAAACAAACAAACAAAATAATCCTGCATCAACAGAGGCACAAGCACTACTTGCCAGCAGGAACCAGAGACGTAACCTGCAGCCACTTGCACAGTTGTTTTCAGCCTCAGACTTCTCTGACCATTACATTTGCTAATGGTGTGGAATCTGTAAGAGACCTTTTGCAATCTATTGCACTGTTCCCAAGCAGAGGAAATGACGGTCCTCATGGCTCAACAGTCTGGAAATCTAAAAAGCTGACAGCACAAGGTGAAGAACCAGCTATTGACAGGTTCCTCTGCAGTCCTGAAGATCTTCAGGTGAAGAAGAGGAGCTGATGTCTTTCCATTGTGCTCCAGCTTGCCACAGCTGCTTCGTGGCACGCTGCCTGGGGCCCCACTCTGATCACACACTGTCCTTGGTGTGCTGTGATTTATTTTTTTTTTTCTCACCATCTTACAAGCTAATTTCAGCTTGTCACTGGATGGCCACAGACCATGAGGGCACCAATGCTTTGCTGTCAAGGAGCAAAAGGAGCACTGCTAGAATCTAGCTAATCCTTGATACACTGCTGCCTGTGTTAGCAACATGGGCAAAAAGTATTTCCAAATCTCAAATGCTGAGTAGACTGACTATCCCTTTTTTTGAAGAGCAATAAACAAATCTCCCCTCCTCTTTCACCCAAACTATTTTTTTCCCTTCCCCCCCTAGTTCTCAGGAAGTTTTGCCCTTTTATCAAGTTCTATGTCACCTGGGAGAGGCAGAAAACCCAACATGACAGGTCCACCTTCCTTAGGGTGGCAGCTCTCGCAAAAGCTACAGCATATTCATGAAATCCAACACCTCAGAGAACCACCCACTTCACTCATACTAAAACCATTTATTGAAAGATCGTGTGAAACAGTCTGTTGTGCAACACTCAGAACATCAAATAACACCCTTATTTATAGTATATACACTTACAACAGTAAACCTCCCTTTTGGACTGCATTGGCCAATATAGATTTAAAAGGCTTTTCCTTTTAATCAACATCTCAATTTGTTGTTTAAGCATTCAGTGCTTTGGCTTCAGAGGAACTGATCTCATGACTTCCTGTAGGACTAGTTGATTGGGTTTGCAGAACCTTCTGTATCCCCCACTGTGGTTCTCTGGAAGAAGAGGGTACCACTCCTGTTTAGTAATAATGCCAACTTCTTGCTCAATATGCTCTGCTTACAGCAGGAAGCCTATGGTTTGAGTTTGGAAGTATACCTGGGCAATGTTGACTAAAAATGAAGGAAGAGGAAAAAGGGTAATTCCTCAAGCTGTTAAGCAAGATTAGGAAACATCTGTAAAATGTTTTCTAAACATTTAGAAAATGTTTCTGTAAAATCTGAGAGGCCCTTTCTGCAATAGCTCCAGCCTGTAAAGCATCAGAGCACCAACCACTTGCAAACAGTCCCTGGGCAACAGCAGCCAGGCAGCTCAGGGAGTACTGAGCCAGGATGAGATCCTTCTGCCCCACTCCCCCATCCTGCTGGCCAGCACAGTGGTTTTGGCTTCTCCTTCACCCAGCTTGTTCCAGCCTCCCTGTTATTTCAGTTAGAGAACAGCCAGTCCCCTCCACTTCTTCCTCAGTCTTTTCCATTCCTATTGCAGGTGACTTCCTCAGGGCAAGGAAAAACTCTTTTTACGAGTCGGTACAGTACTTAATGAATGATTTGCATGCCTTTTTATGGGTGGTTCATGCCCTTGCCTGGAGGAGGAAAAGAGGATTGCATGGGCATGACGTGTGTTAGCTCTTCAGAACATACCTTGGGGAGGCCTTCTGCTGAGTTTGGCGATGCCCTTGGGGAGGCTGGTGTGCACACTATAGGGTAATAAGCTGCAAAGAATTAAGACAAGGCTGGTGAAGTTTTTTACTGCTGTCTTCCTACTCATTGGGGTACAAACAGTGAGGAAGCTCCCACTGGTTATGTAGGAACTGGAAGCAAGGCACAACGCTCTCACCTGTCCATCAGGATAGACTGAAGATGACTCAGGCTGTTTTTCTCACTACCTCTTTGAAACATATATATATATATTTATACATGTTTACTTCAGCAAGGTCTAATTCTTAAATTTTCCAGGTGTATTCCAGGAGAGCTATCCCAGCGAACCCTTCTCATGGTAGTCCTGCTTTTGCTGTCACAACAGTTCTGTTGGTTTAGCTGATTTTGATAAGTGAAATAAAAATTAGTCTATACTGTCAAAAAAGGCTCACAAGTAAAAAAAAAAAAAAAAAAAAAAAAAAAAAAAAAAAAAAAAAAAAAAAAAAAAAACACGGGAGGGAAAAAATATGTTTCTTATCAATATTGCTATTCTGGCACCAAAAAAATGTCTTTTACAGAGGTAAAAGGTATTCACTCAGTTCATGATGAGCTTCTTCTCACTGAGCACTATCACAGTAGACACCAAGATTGAAACAAATCTGGAGCATCCAGAAGTCCTGAACACTAATGCATGGGAACAAGATCTGAACTCTGACACTGAGCCCTCAAACCCAAATAAAATCCTCAGGCTCTTTAGAACTGGGAAAATTCAGCCTTGGTGTTTTTTCCTTTTATCTGCCACAGAGGAATCTGCTGGATCTGAGCATTAGATCAGAACATCTTGAGGCTTAAGGGTGGATCTCAGTTATGCAGCTCAAGTCTATCACCAACCGTAATGGGCTCTCTGCATTGTTTCTTGAGGACATGCCCGTGCAGACAATAGCTATGTGCTGGCAAGCCAAGGTCGAGAGCTATATAAACACTATATAATAATTTTTTAAAAGTCCCAAACACACTGGGGCAGAGGGAACTGGGCTGCTGCCCTGCATGTACTTGGCAGATACCCGTGCACTGTACAGAGCGATGTCACTGGAGGAGCAAAGCAAATTCTCCTGGAACATTCTATTCCTCAGAGCTGCTTCTCTGGTCTGCCATCTCCACTGTAATTACCTCTTGGAGTGCTACACGTTAATGCCATGGCCCCAGGGAAAGCTGCTTTTTCAGCAGCCTGTGGGAAAGAACAAAGAGGGTGACAGAAGAATTTCCAGAGCAAAGCACAGGGGTAGGCACCTTGTTCTTCATGGGGGAAAACCCCAGGCTACAAGTCAGCAGATTTACTACCATTTCAAGAACTGCTAAAATTTGATTGCAGTCCTGGTACAAGCATGTGTTGCATGAAAGTAAAGCTGCACTTGCCAAAAGCAGACAGTGCTAGAAAGAAATTGAAGAGGACCATTAGCTCGTGGTGGAAGAACCGATATCCACCTAAGCAGAGGCTGGGCTTCTTAGGTTAGCTTGGAACTAGGATCCCAGGCAGGATGTGGGCAGATCTTAGCTCTGCCATGAACTTTCCAGGACGCCCAAGCAAGACAAGTTTTGGTGCAGTTCACTGCGTCTCATTCTATCTTATTCAAAAATCTAGGTCTTCAAACAGGACCAAAGTTAGTGGAGAAACATGGGGACTTCCAGAGTGATTCACCTCTCTCTAGATTCGCTGGTGGATGACAGTTGAATGAATTGGTCTTCAGAGAGGTACTCTCAAGTGAGTACAGAAACATCACAAATCCCAGCCTTACTCCTCTGTGCTCTTTCTGCCTTCCTGTACAATGCAGATATTGGCAGGATGAGGCTCTTAGTTTGGGACTACGCTTGGAGACACAGTTTGCCAGTTGGGAAAATTCACAAGTGGTTAATGCAGCACATCAAAGCATCTCTGAGAGCACAAGCGAGCTCTCAGATGGGTGTACCAAGCGTACCTCTTGGTACTTATGGCAAGTGGGCAGCATCCTACCCTCAGCAGGCATTGCCTTGGGCAGGAAAGGGAACTGATGCATTATAAATTCACATGATCTTTCGCAGCAGTAACTTGTTCCTATGTGCATGGTCTGTGCTCTTGCCAGCTGCCAGCTTGTACTTCAGACTTTTGCTAATTTGATTGAACCCAGGACCACTTTTTCTTAATCTCGGCATAATCCCTCAGACAGAGCCTATCACAGCCTCTGGCCAATGTACAATTGTTTATCTAGGGCAGCCAAAAGCACTGCCAGAAACACTACCCAGGAGCGTGACAGCCGCGTGATAAGTCTTCCTGGTACAATGGGGTGGAGATGGGTGGCCCTGGTTGGGAAGAAAGGACCTGCCACCCTGTTCCCTTCAGCAGCACAGATGGACCACTGAGGTGTCTTGCTGGTGCAGGGGAATGCCTGGAGCAGCCTGAACTTTTTAACACAGAAGCACATCTGAACAGATAAGTGGGAGCAGCCTTTTGGAAGTCTGAGCAGCTCTGGAGAAGGGCTGCAAATCCCCTCAGCCTGCAGAGCCCCAGGATAAGAGAAGGTGGAGGAAGAAATGGAGCAGCACCCTGCCCAGAGATTCTCCTCAGCTGGCTCTGCCTTGCCAACAAAGACCCTGCAACTTGCACGCCTGGAGGAGACCACGCAGGTCCTTCCCTGGTTTGAGCCACTGCTGCTCTGCTCAGATTTTTGGGAAGACAATGATCTCCTGCAGCTCTGCAGTCAGACCACAGCTGTGCTCAGAGTATGGTTGCACAGGGGTGCTATGCTGGCAATGTCCAGACACACTCCAAGTGGGTACATTGTACATCTGTGCCCATTCAAACCCTTTCTTGGCAATGCATGCTGAAGCTGATTAAAGTACAAGAGCCTCCATGTCCTCTGGTCTTTTATACAGAGTAAGCAGCAATACAGACAACACTTGCTAGGACTTTGCTCCAGTTTTCCTGGATCTAACAAACTTCATCTGCAGTAAAGGTGAAACAGCAGTTTATGCAGGTTCTTTCTGAAAATGTAGGGAAACTGTATCTTGCCCTTCCTCTTGCAGTAAGCAGCCATCCCTGCCTTATTTTAAAAATGAAGTAAATATATATACATGTGTTTGTGTGAAACTGCAAGAAAAAATCTTTGGACTAGCAATTATCCTTGTGAGCACCAGCAATCCCAAGTAATGTCAGTGATGGAGAGGGGGTAGGCTGAGCTATTGTAACAAAGAACAGACTGAGTTTCTGAGTATTCTTTTTTACAGAGATGCTGTTCCTCTCTGTCATGCAGAGGAACCCCTCTCAAGATCTCATTTACCACTACTCAAGGCTGCTTTTAGGCTCTCGTTTGAATTCTGAACACATTAACAGAAAACTTTTTAAATTACATTTTTGTAAAAGCCTACAACCTTGTCAACTATGCCTGTCATCTGAGGTCTCTCTCTCACTCATCAATTCTCTGCTTGT
This sequence comes from Florisuga fusca, assembly GCA_038090715.1. Lineage (NCBI taxonomy): Eukaryota > Metazoa > Chordata > Aves > Apodiformes > Trochilidae > Florisuga > Florisuga fusca. Next base: position 50,931,789 of record JAAWXA010000004.1, on the reverse strand, counting down.
AATTAATTTCCTTAATTTTTCCATTTGGTAATATTAGAGTGTTGATAAGCAGCTTTTTTCTTTTGCCCCAGAACAGCGATCACTGCAAACAGGCAGGTTTTAAAATCCTTGAAGAGAAAGATGGTCTGCAAACAGAACTTGTACTGAACTAAACTTGTGTTGCAGATAAGCAAGACTCATAAACTTGAGGAAAAAATCTATGACTGGTCAGTGCTTTGCTTGCTCATTCCTGCTGGAGTTGCTCTGGGCAATAAACACTCTGGGAATACAACACATCCTTGGGCTACAGCCCATCTGCAAAGAAAATTTTGCTGCTGAATATGCATTTCTGACTAAGGGTAACTGCTCATCTCAAGGCTATAATGATACTGATGCACTCACGCCATGAACTGCAACCCACTGTTCTGGCAGTTCTCTTATTTCCCCACCACAAGAGTTGGAATGAATTGTATTTGTTGGTGAGGCTTATTTTTGCTGGCTTTCTGTCTCAGGCAGTAGAGGTTTTAAGGAGCTATATTGTCTGTTTCAAAACCTTTTTTCAATCATCCTTTTTCCCAGCAGTTACATTGTCCTGAAATAGCCCTGTATATAAACACCAATCATGCTTCATGTTTCCCAGGGTACAAAAATCCCTCTGCAAACACAGCTTAGGAGAACTACTGTGAGCCTGCACCTCCTGGCCACCAGGCTGGCTGGCTGTGGCTGGTACAGGTGACATCCTTGATGATTCCTAGACTTCTTGTGCATCTCACCTAAGGAGACAAGTGAGATCTCTGCATGTAAACTGCAGGGATCAGGAGTACTTCTAAGCATCAGGGATCTCAGACTGTCCAAAATCCATGCTGGGGTGAGACTGGGTGTTTCCTAGTCCCTTACCCAGCTCTGTCACTTCCTATTTGAGGCCTTACCTCTGTGCCTCAGGGAGACAAGAGCATCTCCTTACTAGGAGGGACAGTTGCAGGCAGGATGCTCACCAATTCCAGGTGGGCAGGATGCTTTTCCTAACAGCTGTGAAGCACTTGGCTATTATAATCTCTGGGACCCATATAGGATCTCGATTACCAGCACATCTAGGGGCTCCAGGCTCTCACACCGTGGTGGCAATGACAATTTACAGCAATGCTGCCTTGCGTGGGCTCTGCTGTTTGTGGAGACCTGATGTGAGAGCAGATCCCCAAATAATAGACTCCAAAGAAAAAAAAAAAAAATGGGGGAGCCGGAGGGATGCTTTCTGCATGTCTGTGTAAAGTGCAATCAAGTCTCCAACCTGTTTCAGTGTTTGTCCTCAGCACTTGGGCCCACACAGCTGCTAGGAGAGATGGAAGTGTCAAGGCAGCAGAAGGATGGGACAGGGGATTATGGTGGTGAGACAAAGCTTTTACCCTGCTACTTCTGATGAATGTTTTGAGACAGCCAGGCACAGCCCCAGACTTCTGAATGATGTGATTAATCTCCTTTGTTTTTCATGAGACATTCTTCAAAGGTACTTGGGGTATAAGCGTGTTGCTTTTTAGACACTTACATAGAGGTACTAATGAAATGTCTGCTCTGTAGTGCTTGCCTTATCACACTACCTAGTTCTGTAGCTTTTTGCAAAAATCTTCAGGGGGGCCAGGATTACCCCAAAAGTGAAACTGCAAAATGACTTACTGCACTCAGAGCCCAATGCTTTCAACTTTTTATCTATAATACTGAGCCTGTATCAAAGCTTCCCTGCTTTGAGGGGAAAAAAAAAAAAATATGAGTTCCACTTCTAACCAACAACTAGTTCCTTCCCAGAGCTCAAGCACCCCCATGCCAATTTGATAACTACCAGATGAAAAATGTGTCTGATGGAAGACCCAGAGTGAGAGTCTGGGCCTTGAGAACAGGATCCTAATCCATAACCTATTACAAGGTACAGCACTTGCCAAGAGGGCCCACACAGTGAGGCAAGGTGGCACCATGCTCTCTCCTTCCTTCAATAAAAAGCGCCTGCCCTAATGAGAAGCAAGTCCCTGATTCAGCAAAGCACTTAAGTGTTTTGATGAACCAGGGCCAGACTGAACATCTTGTGCAGAACTCAGTTGTCTAGAGAACAATATCAAATATTTTATTGATGGATGCAGACTTAAATGAAAATTAAAGATGTGGCTATTTAAGGCTTTAGGTGCCCAAACTCATACTGTTCATTTTTTATTTTATTAAAGTAATCATTCGTACGGGAACAGGAGCAACCACCTCCAGAAAATCTATCCCTGTCATGCTGGGAAGAATATCCTTAGTCCTCCTCCAGTGCCCTGTCAATTTAATGTCTTGTGTAGCTTGTTTAGAGACTCAGAACATTCAGGCTATTTCAGATCAACAACATCCAGCCATATCTTCTCTTTTTGTAGCAGAAATACCCAGCTTTAATATCCCTACTCTCTGTGTATGATACGGGGAAACGATGCACAGCCTCCTGTAAGCCAGATCGGATATTGGAAGGTAAGATCAACATGGTAGAGCACTACTAGACAGATCTTAAAGATTCTGCTGTCACCCTTATCTAGCTGTCACCCAGCAGAAAGGACACTGAGCTCCATGATGACCTCAGTCTCCGATACTGCAGCTTGCAAGGCTCCCCATCAGCCTTCTCTTCTCTAACATCTCTGTCCATCCTGCTAAAAGCAACTCTTGAACCCAGAGAATGTGTCTTGGAAAACAAAGCATTCCAGCAGGTGAAAGCAAACCTCAGTCTATTAAAGCTGTCTCCCCTTCATTCATCTCATGGTGTTTCACCTTGAAATGCTGGATGTAGCAGCATGTTGTAATTGAAGGCTGCACCACCGTGCATGCAGACAGGTAGAGAGAGCAGAAGTTGGCACATTCGGACTCCAGGATGTTTCTATTTGGAAATACTGTATTTTTCTAATGCAATTTTTAAATGCAAAGTTACCTGTATTTTGTATGTTTGAAGCATGCATCTGTAGCATAGTAAAATGCCAATGGAGCTTACTTGTTTCTGAAATAGTGACACATATTCTACACTCTCTTCTTGTCCATCCTAGAGCAACAATCTTCAACTTCCTTTTGCTTATCAATAATATACCCACTCGCCCTCTCAGCTAGGTAAAAAACAGTGCAAGTATGGATTTAAAAAAAAAAAAAAAAAAAAGAAATATGGCATTTTCCACCAGCTTGTATATACTTAGATGCAATTATCTCCCTGCCACGGAATGCAGGCAGGTGCAAATCAGGGTAGGGGAAAAAAAAAAGAGTACATACATACATTTATTGGCTCAACCTTATGGTCTTTTAGATACACGCCTATACAGCGAGTAGCACTCAAACAGTTTGCAGAGAAGGCGTAAGTTACATGGCACTTGGTTTATCTGCTCTGGAATGGCAAAGTGCACACACAGATATAGACTATGGTTCCAAGGAGTCTAGTGATTTAAAAGCTGCTTTATCTCCCAGATAATTCACTGGCAAAGAAGGGCAAACTAAGAACAGCATTGGTAACCAAAAACGGAATGACAGATTATGCTTATGGGCTTAAAAAAAGAAGTGTTGATTAAATGCATATTGAAGCTTTGTCCAGAGCAAGAGTTTAATCCTTTATTTCTTTGATTTGTGGATTCCTAAACAGTATTCCTGGGGAAGTGCAAACCCTTGAAAAGTGTATTTGAATCTATTGGCAATGGCATTGGCTTTCCTGCTCTCACATCATCCCCCCTCCAAGTAGTCTGCGGGGATTTGCAAACCAGTAGTAAAAATCTGTCTCCTAGCAGTTGGACAGAAACCATGCTCTCCTAAATACCACAAGTTGATCTGATTCACTGCATGACTCTAATAAGCCTCCGCCTCCACTCTAGTAAAACACAAAGCCCCCTCATTTTTTAAGTTGTCAGGCTGAGGCATTTTGAGCTTATCCTTGAGAAAGGCTGAGCAGACACAGTTCCCACCTACAGAAGTGCTACATACCCAGGACTTTTATACAGGCATAGCACTGAGGCACTTGAAATGATGGGAACACTGTGTGATTTCTGCCCCTCGCCTCTGCAGCCCACAACACCATGGCACGGAGGGAAGGTAATGCTGTTTATATGCAATGGCAAAGGCTGGAGCCCTAATTTTCATAGGGCCTTTGAGAAGTCTTTGCCATGTTTTTGCAACAGTATTTGAATGACTGAGTTGAAAGGCTTCAGAAAAATGCAAAATACTGTCGAAAATGCAAAAGGTTTGTATCCCTCAGCCAGGGGGAGGAGAAAAGCACAAGAAGCTTAGCCAAGCCTGACTGGATCTTGATCTTTGCTCACTCCATAGTTAGATATTGGTCGTCCCCCCCTCATTTAATGGAGTCACAGCCTTACCTCTTAAAGTGATCTCGTTAAAGGCAGGGTACAAGCCATCAGGGAGTGTGAGACCTGTAATTACAGACGGACGATCGATAGAAATACAGTTACATTCAACCACCTCTGGGTCCCCTACTGAGGGAATTCCCCTTCAAAAAGCACAAATCCCTTCTGACCACCATTGTGAACCACACTGATAGAGACCTGACGGTGGTGCACACCTCAGTTTATCTGCACTGCTGCTGATTTTGCCTGCTTTAATCTGCTATAGGTAACCCCATAGTCTGAAGACTTTTGAGATAAAGTACAAATAAACGGGGGAAAATAGCTTATTTGCACCCAGCTCCACTGGTAGTTTTTTTTTTTTACTGAGTAAGTGGGAACTTCTGCTGTGAAAGGCACTGCACTTTCCAGCAGCAAACGGCCCCAATGTGTGTGTGTTAATTGCCACTGAAGCAGGGGCTGTGTTTTTCAAGGTGAAGGCCAAGGCAGGGGCTGTGTTTTTCAAGGTGAAGGCCAAGGCGTGGCTCACCTTGTGTTGCATGTGTTGCAACACATGCAGAACACTGGCGAACATGGGAAATATCTCAAAAAGAAAATAATAGATGGGAGATTATATTATTTCCTCTTCTGGGTATTATCTATCCACTGCTGGGATCCTAGTTTTCCCAGCAAATGAAGGCCTAGGCTGTGGCACTTGCAAAGGAATAAAGATTTGCTGCTCTGTGTCAAGCTACATGCAGCCTGTTACTGGAAGCAGGAATATGCTTGAGCAGAAGCTGTCATATCTAACAGCAAGAGCAAAGGGCTTTCAGACCCTTGGACTCTTAACTAGAAACTACTGAGGTTTTTCTGCATGCCTGCCTTCCCTCTCTGTGACTTTGTTTTTCTGTCCCTAAAATGGCGATAATAAAGCTCCTTGCTGTAAAACACTCGTGTATCTTCTTTGAGTAAAAAACACTGCTGAAGGGCTGCATGATGTCCACAGCAGCAGGCATTCACATAATGCCCTTCTCTGTTTACCTAAGGCCCACCCTTCTTTCACTGCATCCCAGGCTGCCTACTCTTAAATTCAACTGCTGTTCAGCAGCCCACAACTGCACTACAAACAGTGAGTGGGTCTGAAGGGAAAAAAAGAGGTAATGCTGCAAATCTGCAAAATAAGGATTCACAATTATTCCTGGCATGAACTGAGAGGGACACACAAGCTAAAATGCAGAAATTTTCAGCTAATAAAACCTGATTCGCATCTGACCCATTGGCAGGAGTGCAGTTTCCTGTGTGTTATCTCCCAGTCACCCTGTCAGGGTATCAAAAAGAGTTTGTAATTGCTTGCAGATACTGAAAACAGAGCTCTCTCCTGGGTTTTCTTAAGCTAATCTCACTGAAACCTATTACAGGAGAAGAACACAAGTACTGTACCTTCCCTGCCTGGCTTGACTTAATAAAATTTCCTTTGACCCATATGGATTTGCTGTCTGTTTAAATCACTGCCAGTAACAGAACCAAGACATATTTTTACTCCTGGAAGGGACACTAGGTCTGAGTTTACAGGATCACAATTGAATGCTGGTTTCATGTTGTGAATAAATGGCTACACATCAGCTATTCCATGGCAAGACGGATAAAACTCATAGTGTGCCAAATCACCTGCACTGGTTAGGTGGCACTTCAAGGGGCAATATGGCTCAGCAGCTGTCTGGGGGTCTTCTGTTAATGTCCTGTTGATTAAGCTTTACTGACACACAGAAAGACCCCCAGGTTTACCCCCAAGTTTTGTGTGTGAAAATGCTGTTAAGGAGTGAAAATTAAATTAATAGATCATTTCAGGCTCTGAAATTTCTACCCAGAAATGATAGCTAACTGAGAGCTCTGCCTCGGGGTCAAGCCTGGGAGGGAGACAGCTGCCCAGGTACCATGTATTTTCTAGTTACACCAAAAGCTTCGGTCTTCCAATCCATTAGCACTGTGTCAGGTCCAATAAAGACCATCAGAGGAACCAAATGGAGCTTATGGGTAAGATTAAAGAAAGTGTCTCTTGAAATGCTAGCCTGCCAGCAGAAATGGCATCTGATTTCACTGCTGGGGGTTTTTTGTTTGTTTGTTTGTTTTAAAGATCATTATGTTTGGTCCCAGAAGCATCTCAGTACCGAGCAGGTCAAGCTGTATCTAAATTCAGCTAGAGTCATAAATATTGAGCATCTTGCACATCTGCAAGCCCCGGATCCATTGGAACCTCTAAAGCCAGGGCACAGCAGAACCAAGCTACACTACTAGTGTGGGGCCTCTACCACCTTTTAAAAAAACCACGATGGTAGCAGCATTCCTTCCCCTAACATACACGTGCCTGTGTGCAAACTGATGGGCAAGCTCTTGCACAGGATGTGTAAGGCCTGAACTCAGTTCTCTTCTGCAGAGCAGTTTCAAGCCCTGCTTATCAGTAGAGTGCCCTAACTACCTTCCTTCTCTGCAAGAAAGTTACTGAGTGATTTTAGGGGGCCTCGGAAGGTAGAAGCCTCTCCTCCTGCAAAAAGAGACTATTCGAACACTTTTCTCATTTCCAAGCTCATACAGGGGCTTGGAGGTTCTACTAAGCTGTCCAGAATGAAAAAGGAGATGATTTCTTTTGCTGGACAATCTAGACAGAAGTAAAAAGCAAAGTGATCCAGTAGGCAGCTACAACTTCTGTGTATATCTTATTCAGCATTTTAAGCCTAAGGGAAGGACAGTCTCCTGGCAGAGGGCACAGAAAGCCACCCTGTAGCTCTTCACCCAGTCCTGGATCACCAAGCGTGGCCATTGCCACACTCTGAAGCAGCTTCTGGGAAGTACAGACACATCTCCCAGTAAATGGAGCCCGCATTACCCTCGGAAAGCCTGAAGCATTGCGGGTGCCGTGCCACTTTTGCCTGCCCCTCACAGCCCAACGCAGCCCCTACACAGCGGCTTGGGTGGAAAGACCCCTCTGGGGGTCTCAGGCTCCCTGGGACTCTTGTGCCCCTCCGTGAGAGACCCGCGGGAAAGACAACACGGGGCAACCCGCGGCTTCATACGGCTGCGACGGCGGGGCTGGCTCCCTCCGACGGATCAGCCACCGAAACCCTCNGCCCCGCCGCAGACATGGCCGCGGGGGTGGGCGGCCCGTGCCGGTGAGCCCGAGTAAAGGGGTAAAGGGGTGGTCCAAACCTCGGCCGCCTTCCCCTTAACGACGAGTACCCCCGAAAAAGGGCCTCTCGCCCCCCCCAGCCCCCCGGGTGTGCGGGGCCCGCAGCCCCCGGGGCGTGTGTTATCTGATGCCCTTTTGGAGCGGAGTGTGGCTGTTCCCCTCGCTCCGAAGAGTACTTTAGACTTCTTGAGACACGAGGGCCCGTGGATGGGGGCAGGGAATGCCAGGATTGTTAATGTTTGTGTAGGGCTAATTTGCCTATTGGTAGCATTGAGGGCGTGATGGGAGTTGGTGGTGGGAGGGATGCGATCGCCCCTGGCATCTGCCCCTGTACTTGGGGTGACAAAAGCCTCCCAGAAGACCCTGCAGCGTTTTCTGTCCTGTACCAGCCTTGCTCCTACACAAGGAAGAGAAGCCCTTAATTCAGATAATATCTTTCAACTAAAGAAAAGTGTCAGTGAAGGCTCTTGAAAACCGGAGTGAAGAAGTTGGGTGTTGTGGTCAAATGCCCGTGTATGGAGCAGAAGCACCTCGTGGGTTGCTCCGATTTTCTTTAGTGTTGAAAAAGCAAAGACTTGTTTCGGTGTTTTATTGTTTGGATGTTTGTTTTTTTCCCTCCAAATACTTCCCTGTGTGTCTTGTATAGCTGGAAGTTTGTAGACTTTTATTTACTTTTGTTTTAGACTCATTCCTGGAAAATTCCCAAATTTCTCTGCTTCTCTGGAAGAGCTTGACGGCACTTGAAGTGCAAAGGTGGTAGCCTTGTCCCTGCCTCCAGGTGTTCTGGGTGCTGTTCAAACATTGACTTGACTTTGCATTGTCCTCATGGGTGCGGTACTACAGCGGTGATGTTGACATAACTGGGTGAATAGTAGGGGAGCTGCAAGAACATGACTGAATGGACATTTACTTGGAAAAGGGGACTGAGGAGTCTGTGGGGTGGGTTTCCTGGATATTTTTGTGTGCACTGTATGGTTTTTTTTTTCCCCTCACTGGTCCTTTGGATGCTTTGCAGCCCAGCGTGGTGTTCTAAAGTATGATGGGCAACAAGCAGCTTGCACAATAAAAAGTCACTTAAGAGCGAAAGCATCGAGGGAGAATTTGTTGTTGTTACAGTATTTTGGATGCTTTAAGTCACTAAAGAAGCCCTAAAGTTGTGTGTGTGTGTATGATACCAGTGTGAAAAGCTTCAGCAGCTTAGTCTGCTTGTGGCTGGACTAATGGGAGGTGCAGATGCTTTCTAATATAAAAGGCTGTTAACTGCCTCTGCTCTATTTGACATTTTATAGGTTGCATGGATAATAAAGCAATTGCCTGGAGACTGAAGCACCAACATGGGGAGTAATTTAACAGGGTACAGGTGCCTCAGGCATTCTGGTAGCAAGTCATAAGATTTGTTAGTTTAGCAATGAGAAGTCGTGCTGATAATTGGGGACCCCCTGAAAAACAGGGATGTGAGAGAGCAAAACTGTGAAAAAGGCAGTGTGTGGTTACAAGACTGGCATGTGGCTGCCATGCATTAAGGTGCCTGAAAAGGAAACCTCTTTTCCATGGGAGCACGGGATGGAAGAAAAAGTAAGAGTATGAGAGAAGAAGTTCCATGTTGCTGTGTCAGTGAGGAGAAGCTGAGTTGTGCGTCTGTTTTACTTTAAATGGTAACAGGACAAGGGGAGAGCTCTGAGCTGCCTGGGTTATGTTATTGAGCCTAAAAAGCAGATTATTCGAGGAGGTGTGTGTAGTGGAGTAAAGTAGAGGGGGTTTTCATTTCTGTTTCGAGCTCCCAGGAAGCTGTCTGTAGGCAGCAGCAGTTCTGTTTTGCTCGCTGCACAGGTGGGGAACATAGTTGTTAGTGAATGCTTTGAGTTGCTTCTGGAGGTCAGTGCTAATGCCTAAACCCCAGCTAAGGGATTTTTTTTCTTCCCTGTCAAGAACTAGGAAGTCATATTGCATAATGGACCATGGGGAAATTATGCAAATCAAAGCAGTCCTTATCTGGTGCAATAAGAAATCTCCTCCCCCATCTTTTTCATTCCCACTTATTATTACTATGGCTAGAGGATACTTCAAAGAAACTCATGGCTTAGTAAAACCAGACTTCTGCAAAAGTGGTGTTAACAGGATGAAGGGTCTCTGGCAAGTGCTCTGTATCTGCAGATTGCAGTCGTGTAACCCAATATCTGATCCTGACCTGAAAAATGGCAGAATGTCAGGCCTTTTCAAGGGGTGGCTTTAATTCCCAGCGTCTTTAGCAGAGATATTTCCAATCGTGATGCCTGGATTGATGGTAAAGATGTGCTAATATTCCAGGCGAAGAAGTGTGGGACATGATGCTCCGTAATTGGTGCAGCACTGAAAAATCAGAAGAGTTGTGCAGCTATGGCATTTGGAAAGACTGCTTTGCACTTGGGTCTTTAGCAGCTCCAAACAGAGATATTGTACTAACTTCCAGAGAAGACTTAAAGTGTTAGGTGTTTGTGTTTTTACCCTGATGATAAAAGCCCTTGCAAGGTTTAGATCCATTGTCATGGGAGGAGATGTTGTCCTTCCATAATTTGGGAAGCAGCAGACTGCTCGCAATGAGCAATTACTATCCCTTAAGTAAAAAATGCTTTATGCTCTCTTAGTTGCTGAGAGTCTGTTCAATTGATGCAGTTGATTAGACTTTTGATTAAAGATAGGAGATAGAACACAGGTCTTGGGAGGGAGCGAGAGGGATCAAGAGAAGGCATTTGCATCACTTGCTGAGATTACGTAGGGCTGTGGAGCGGTGTTTGCAGTCCAATAGGCATGGTCTGTACCATGACTCATCTGGTTAATATATTTACTGAAGACTGTCTCATGAGGCAGCAGGACAGTAACTTTTCTGTTTTCTCTGCACAGTTGATTGTAATGACATAAGTACTAGAACAGACCATGCCTCCGGAGACCACGTAATTTATTTTGGCGTAATTTATTTTGGCGCTTACTTGATTTCTTGTTGGATTAGGTGATTTTGGAATCTGAGCTTGTCTGCTGATTTGCACCCCTTCTGTTTCCTGGTTAATCATTACTTGCATTGAGAACATCAGTCGTGAATGGCTCAATTAGTCCAGAGTGGAAAAGCTTAAGCTGTGTCTGAAAGACAATAGGATTTTCTGGGAGCTGTATAAAACTTACACTGATGTGTATTAATGTTATGTTTAAGCCAATGGAAAAAAGAAATCTTGTATGGGGAAAAAAAAAAAGCTGTGTTTTTTTTCTGTAGCTGTTTTGATGAGTCAGAGTTCTTAGGCCAAGTCAAGTAACAGGGGTGACATTTCTGATGAGACAGACCTTCCTTTGTGTTCAGGCCATGTGGTTATTCTCGATAAGATGTAGGCCTCCTTCTCATTTTATGGAAGGAAAAGGAGGGGAGAGAAGGGAAATGCTACAGTGTTGAGAGATGGGATGAACCCCCTATTCCCTGGTGGCCCAGCCAAGCCAGTACAAGCCTTTGTTGAACAGTTGGGGCTCATCTTGCCAGAAGAGAGGCAGTGTCCCTGAAGGCACAGATCAGGGGCAGAACTTTGATCTGTGTCAAGTTCAGATTTGAATGATGGAACAGGAAGTTCAGACTGCATTAAATGATCCTATAGCAAGAGCTGAACTCAACGTTACTGAGATACTATTTGCCTTCCTTTCTGTTGCTTTGGTACTGCATCCCACCCTTTCAGGAAGGGATATTGTATGTATTGTGCTTAATTTTTTTTTTCGGTAAACTGGGGAACTCTGAGCACCTCACTAAGATGGACTCCATTAAGACCCAAATACTTGGGTGCTTAAAGAAACTAATAATTCCATCTGCTTTATGTCCTGACAGCACCTGGTTGCTAGGGGTTTTCTTCAGTTGTTTTTTTGGGGGGGGGTTTTGGTGTGGGTTTGGTTTTTTTTGGTTTTTTTTTTTTTAAGCAAATCATGCTTGAACAAGGGCAGTGAGCCTTTTCATGTTTGCACACTTAGAGGTTGTCTCTGCAGCTGAAAGAGTTGAACACTTGTATTCACGGGCTGTTCACCTCTGCCCCTGATAAGCTGGGTAACTGTACTTTTCACTTAAGTTTCTAAAAACCAGGAAGTTCTTTGCAAGTGCTTGCAAGCTGTTCTGGGGGAAATGGGTGAAGCTGAAGATGATGGACTGATAGCCAAGGTACAAGGCCCTTCATCTTCATTAGAAATCATTTCTCATCTCTAGCAATAATCAAGTAGACTGCATTTTGTCCAAAACTGTGTTTGGACTTGTCTGTCAGATCTTTAGCAGAAGTAAAAGTTGTTTCCCTCAGAGACTGAAAGAGGCACTTCATGGTGACTTGTTCTGAATTGCCCCGGGGCAAATTCTTTCAGTGCTGGAATGTGAGGACCTTGCTGGTTTAAGTTCCATGGTGTTCACTTCTTTTTTAAGAAGTGAAATGGGAGTTTGGGTGCAGGAAAGAGAATGCTAGGAATGCTGACAATCTGTAGTTCTGTGTCCTTTTCCTGGAGTAGAGAGGAGGCAAGCAGTTTGGCTCCACTCCACTTATTAAAAGCTGTTTCTATTGCACAGCTCTGTACCTGCATGCAAAGATATGGGGGGATGCAAAGCCTGCCTTTACTAAAGAGGGCAAGAGAGGGCTTCCCTGCATGTGAAATGTATGACACTGGCTGCAGAGTGGTGTGCACAGAGTTTTCTCAGGGCAAGAAGATTATTTTCTAGGTGCAGCTGACATGTTCATTTGGAAAAGATGTGAATTTTTTTTCCTTTATCTTCATGTAGTTTCACTTTTGGTTTTGGCTTCTACTTCTCTTGGAGTGAATAATAAAATTTTCATGTGCTTAGTGTTCCAGCAGGACAGTTCTTGGATCCTAACATTAGTTCCTGTGTCCAGATTGCTCTCAGAAATCCAGCTTGTGATTTAAGTGCTCATGCAAAGATCAAGCAAGGCGATGCCTTTGAAACCTTCTCTTAATCTTGTTAACAGCTTGACTTTGGTGCCACTAACTGCTGTTTCATCTCAAAATACTTCTCAGGGATCCCATTGGTTGAGAATCTCCCTGCATAAAACTTGTCAGGGGTGTAATAGGTCCCACGGGGAAGGGAAAGGAGGGAAAAGCTGCTAGTGAGGTTTTTAAAAATGATTTGAGTATTTAATGAAGAGACCACATTGTGAGGCAATACTGACGCCTGGTTTTGGTACCTTTTGGGGTGCCTTTTGCAGTTTTGGTATTATGTCTGCCTGTAACTGTTCTATACTTTTTGGTCTTAAGTTATGTTTGTGTGTGCTATATCATAGCTTGTCCTTGGATGCTTGTTTACCCCATCATGACAAGATTCAAATCTCTGCATGTTGAATTAACCATAATGAAAGTGAATATAAAAGCACCTGAATAAAGACTTCAAGCATATAATCTGCTCTGTGGGGTGTAAGCATAGATTCAATCTGCAAAAGTGTACTCCTGCTTTGTATACCATTCTCGCTGGTCAAACAGCCATAAATTAAAAGCAGATTTCTGTTGTGTAACCAGCTAGCTACAGTGCCAAACTGAGAATGAAAGTGTTGGAACTTGTCCCCAGATTCAACTAGTCAAGAGATACCACTGCTTATTAATCTTAAGTTCAGAGGCTGCTCCGTTGCCAGAGGATGTTAAAGACTAAGAGGGGGAAGGAGGAGTTAATGCCTTGAAGAGAACATACATATGCACTCAGGAATTGGTTTCATATGCTGTTCATCACTTTTTCATCTTGAACTGTTGCTTGCACATTAAGACTGACTGAATAGGCTGTATCTTACTTTCCTGGTTACTAGACTTGCATAATGACTGCCTGTAATCTGTCTATTGGGGACTTGTCTGCTCAACAGCTCCCTTTTTTTATTGGATATAGTGGCATAACTTTAATAAACTAATAATTCTGTCTACCTGGCAGTCTTGTGTGTACAGTTCATGTGTACTGTAGATATTAACTGTAAGTCAACTTCTAGAACAGTAGTTCTAGAAACAGTTTCTAACAGTACTGTCTTCTCTTGCAGGCTGGAAGAGACAAGTATGAGCCCACTGCTACATCAGAGCATGGCGCGAAGAAGAAAAAGGGGAAGAAGGAGAGGGACATGGATGAGCTTAAAAAGGAAGTTGTAATGGTAAGAGTGTAGGGCACAGGAAGAGCAGCTTTAAGAATATTCAGTAGCCCCAAAGCTGTGTGTCTCATGTGACTAAAAGAGATCATGTACAGACTGTATGGTGTGACTGAAGTACTGCTCTCCCTTCATGTCCCCTCTGTCTCCAAGCTAGGCATGCTGCAAGTGTTTCAGCATCAAGACAGCCACATGATAGGCCCTGAAAACATCACTTCTCAAAATGTGCTTGACACAGAACCCAAGCTTCTGCTTGCCTGTCCTCCCTGTAGCACAGTGTAGCTGTGTTAATTGCCCAGGCAAGCACTGCCTGGATAGCAACACTTCTGGCTCTATTGTGCTGTCATATGAGTGAGACTGATGTTTTCATTCCAGTTGAGGAGTTTAGTCTGTACGGCTCCATTTGCTACTGGCCTGTGCTCAGACTGACCTTGTTATTACTTCTTCTAATCATGTTTGAGGCTGTGGTGGGAGTGTCTCCCATTGCCATCTGTAAGTGTTGGATAATGCTATCTGTCTGTGAAACAGCTTAGACCTACTCTTGGAGATGATGCAGTTTTTGTTTCTGTGATGTGGATTTGAACCTGGCATTTCCCATTTTTGGGCCCTCTGTTAGGGGGAGGAGATGTCTGGAGCTTGCCCCAAGATGAGATTTTGTGTTCAGTAGTGCTGTTAACTGAAAGCGTCTCATCCCCTTCACTACAACCTTTCAAGTGCACCAATGTGATCCAATTGAAAAATATCTTGGCTGTTGAAAGGAGCCTCATTTGGGGGAGAGATGGTGCTTAAACTGGCGGCCTTACCTAGGAGTGTGTGAATTTACAGGGTTAATCTTCCCTACATTTCTACCTTTCTTCCTAATTCCTTTCCTTTCCCCTCTTCCTTCACCCCCTGGAAAAAACAGCTCACTGAAGCCTCAAAGAATTTGCTGGAGGCATAAAGACTGAGCTGAGATGTAGTGAAATTTTGCTTAAAAAGCTGTCATGTCATACCCAAACAGTCACAAGAATGCTAAAGATGAAACAGCTTTGAGTTACAGAATGAGATTAAGCTGACTCTATGTCACTGCTTAGCAGTTTGGGAGGGCCTAAAAACAAAGGACAGCATTATTCTCTATTATCCCCTGCACCCCAAGGGAAGATAAAAGGGAAGTAAAGATGAGAGACTTAAAGTTGGAAATTAAATAAAATTACAAACGGATTTACTAGAACGGGAGAAAGGTAATAACATACATTTGTATTTCCATTCTTTATTCTGTATACTACAACAGCAACAACAAAATATATATAACCTGGTCTCAGTTCTGGCAGGAATAGGTGTCTGAGGGCCTGTTATGGCAGGGCCTTGACTCAGGAGAGGGCCCACCGCTGATGTGGATTCTGAAGACAACCACATGGGGATTTGGTGGTAAAAGAACACAAGGGAACTACATCAAAGCAAGGTGTTGATAAAGGAGAGGGCCTAGTGGTCTGCCTGATCTTGATGAATTATCGGCAGGGAATGGGAGGGAATAGACCCTCTGTGTTCTGCCCATCTCAGTCTGAAAGCCCTCCTGCTTTAGTTCCTCATACTCAAACACTAATCTCTTAACACTCACCAAACTGTTACAGATAGGAAACCTGGGGGCTGGGGGGAGGAGGAGGAGGGAGTGTGGAATTGCTGAATTCTTGCTGATCAGTATGCAGGGACTGTGATCTCTTTAACCCCCTTTCTTGTCTTTCAGGATGACCACAAGCTGACCCTTGATGAACTTCATCGTAAATATGGAACAGACTTAAGTCGGGTAGGTGGACTTTGCTTTTGCTCTCTCCTTGCCCCGATCTGAAATAGAACAGTCTTGTATCAGAATACTTCACAAAGGGAGATCTGGGTGGTCTGGATTTTTTGGTTTTTATTTTTCCCTTTTTTGTTTACTCTCACCTCCTCCAGTTAAGTTTCCCAGGCTTTGGGGGAACTGTTGAGCTTAGAAATATTTGCCTTTGTCCTCCCACTGTACAGCCTGGTTGTAATACTTCAGTGACTCTGTTTCAAAGTCAGTTATCTGCCTTTGAATTGTTCCAAGGTCAAGTAATTCTTGGATTATTTTTTTCCTTGAGGAGCTTGTAAAAAAGGCAAATGTTTGTTATATTGTAGATGTAGTCTAATGAGTTAACACATGCCCAGAGGCTTTATGATGGATAGTAGTTAAAATTTCACCCTTTCATACTAAGAGGTGTGCAGCTGTCCTAGCTAAAGTCCAGTGCAGAAGCACTGTAGTGGTTTTGCACCTTTGCTCTTGTTTGCTTTGCTTAATGCATGTTTTTTTCATGATTGCATATAGCAACAGGTCTGTTCTTACTCTGTAACAGCACAGAGACTTGTATATTTGTCAAAGACCTTGGCTTCTGAAAGCTGAACTTCCTGGAAGGCCAGTCCAAAGTGTCATCATCTTTATAGCCACCAGCTTTCACTTGTTCCATAATTTGATAGGATAGATTGTACTGGGCTGTTTCTCAGAGCTCAAAGTCTGCTGCAGTAGCCTTCTTGTCCTGCCCTTTTTCAGTGTTTGTAGCGCTCTGGGCTTCAGGCTTTTCAGGAAGCATCCAACATCCTGTAGCTTCTCTTTTGGCATACGGTTTTCACATCCTTCATTTGTATTGCAGAGCCCTGGCAGCTGTGTGGAGATCTCCATTACCTGTTAGCATCTCCTTGTTCCTGTGGTACGACATGAGAAAATTGAGAGCTACCTTTCCAGTCAGTCTTGCCACAATACCTATAAAAATAACTTCTCTTTTAGGGTTTGACTTCTGCACGTGCAGCTGAGATTTTGGCTCGTGATGGCCCAAATTCCCTCACACCCCCACCTACCACTCCTGAATGGGTCAAGTTCTGTCGGCAGCTCTTTGGAGGATTCTCACTCCTGTTGTGGATTGGTGCTATTCTGTGTTTTCTGGCTTATGGCATACAAAGTGTAATGGAGGAGGAGCCCAACAATGATAATGTAAGTAAAAATGTCTGGTTTACCTCAAAGGCGGGCTAAGCAGCCTGTTTGGCTCAAAGCAGATTAACTTCCTCTAAGCATTCAGTCCAGAAGCTTTTCCCATAATCATAGGAAATTCAGTGTGTGAGCTTAACATGTCTTGGAGTGCTTCCACCTAATGAAATGAACAGCCGACTTCCTTTGTGTTAACAACACTAGCTTGTGGATGGCCTTTGTGTATAAAATGTACAGAGACTGCAAGTCCCTCCATGCTTTGTAATGGGGCACTTAAATACCAAGCAATTTATCTGGACGAACTTGGAAGCCTTTCAGGCAGATCATCCTATGACTCACTTTCTCTGCTCTTTGTAGCTCTACCTGGGTATTGTGTTGGCAGCTGTGGTCATCATTACTGGCTGTTTCTCATATTACCAAGAAGCAAAAAGTTCTAAGATCATGGAGTCCTTCAAGAACATGGTGCCTCAGGTATGGAATACCTTACTTTATTGATATCTGCCAAGCTGTACCTTGTTCGAGGTTATTAACTGTTTTAAAAATCAGCTTCAACTGAAAAAGGCCTGACTGTTAGTGTGGGTTAGCATTTAATTTCAAGGGGTTTATGAGACTCCTCCTTCTTGTCCTCCAAGTAACTATGCCAATAGGCCAGGGTGGTTTATTGGGCCCTCTAGAGTTCCACCACCTTATTTTATTAACACTGGTAGGACACTTTCCCAACAGTATGGGTAGTTCAGGATCTGGTGTGGTGTGCACTAAAACTCAGTTTCCTTCACGAGCAGTCTGTATTGTACCTAACTCTATTATCCTTGGCAACAAGGAACTTTAATAGCAAGAAAATAAAGAGAGCTGTTTTTTTAAAAATAACGTGTATTGAAGATAAACATGCTAAGTACAAGTAGAAACCTCATAGAACTATAGCACAACTATTTTAAGATACTCATTCTCAGTCTGTTCTTTTGATGCAAATTGTTTCTGTACTCTCTTGCAGCAAGCACTTGTAGTCAGAAATGGTGAGAAGCTCAGCATAAATGCTGAAGCTGTCGTAGTTGGAGATCTAGTGGAGGTGAAAGGAGGAGACAGAATTCCAGCTGACCTGCGGATCATATCTGCCCATGGCTGCAAGGTACAGCAGTGACAAGCGGTCTGAAAACTACATTGTGAAGGATGATGCATTTCAAGTCTGGTTTCAAAGAATGTCTTCTGTGCTGTGAATGGGTGGTGGAATGGAAGGGAGGGGGGGAGTGCAGTGCCTGGTGTTTTATCTGCCTTCATTGCTGAAGGTATCTGACTGGTTGTGCATGACAAAGTACTGTCTTCCATGTAGGTGGATAACTCCTCACTTACTGGTGAATCAGAGCCTCAGACCAGGTCTCCAGACTTCTCCAATGAGAACCCACTTGAGACCAGGAACATTGCCTTCTTTTCCACCAACTGTGTGGAAGGTACACAACCTTTTCTTACTTCCCCATAGTATTAACAAAGCTAGGAATTGAACTTCATAGGTAAAAAATAAAGCCATGCAGGTTTAGTGTATTTGTTGGTAGTCTGCTCCTACCAGTGCCGGAGTAGGCTGGAGGTTGCAAGCAAGGGCTTTGCTCCTTCCAACTGCAATACTGTACAATGTGCAAAGAAGACTAGAGCATCACTGCTCTGTTACAGCAGTGTTTAAGTGCAGGTAATGTGAACCAACATGGTGAGGAAGAGCTACAAGAAATATTACAGCTGCTGCAGAAAGCAAGAATTTCAAACATCACTGGCAGAACTCCCTGCTGCAGCTCTGGGTATGGTGGTAGGTGCTCTTTGTGCTGAAGCCCACAGCATCTTTTCCACATCTATAGGGTGTTAAGGTGTGACTGTTCAGTGATGGTGTAGAATTCTGACTCCTATTCTGTCATCCTGTGACAGATTCTCACCAGCAGACTCTCTCCTTCTCTTTCCCACCCCCACAAAGCCCAGCGCAGAAAAATTGAAGGATGTTCTTGATCTTTCCTGTGAGTCCTGGGGAGAGAAAATGGGCTTCCCTTTAAAGGAGGGGGAAGAGGGCACACTATTTCTTGAAGATGGCTTCCTCTAATTTGCTGCAATTTGCACTTCCTTCCTTGGGATTGAAGGGAGAGGGCATGCAGGTTGACCAGTCACACGAGAATCCTGTGCAGCATTTGCCTCCATTTATTTCTCATGCTGCTAGAGTGAAAAAACTGCAATGGAAGACTTTGGCCATTGGAACACCCACCTGCATGATCTTGGGCAAAGCCTGCTAAACTCTAGGGCAGGCTGTGCATTTAGTGTATTTTGGGAAGAGTGTTTGATTTCTGAAACCTGTCTCTTCTAGGCACTGCACGTGGCATTGTCATTAGCACTGGGGATCGCACTGTGATGGGTCGTATTGCCAGTCTGGCTTCAGGACTGGAAGGGGGGAAAACTCCAATTGCCATGGAAATCGAGCACTTTATCCATCTCATCACTGGTGTGGCTGTGTTCCTGGGTGTCTCCTTCTTCATCCTTTCACTTATCCTTGAGTACACATGGCTGGAGGCTGTAATCTTCCTGATCGGGATCATTGTTGCCAATGTCCCTGAGGGGCTGCTTGCAACTGTCACGGTGAGTGAAGATGGAAAAAAACTACTGAATAGGTTAAATACACAATTCTTAAGGAAGTGGAGTGTTTCATGGTTGGTGTGCATTCACTGAAGTAAACACTATAAAGTATTGGAAGGTACTTTCTGGTGAGTGGAAATTCAGTGTACGTGGACTTCGGTTGCCTGAATCAATGTCAAATTCTGCATCTGTTTTTCTGCTGAATATGGATTTCTAAGCTAGACTTGCACAGAGCCATGGCATTGTAGAACTGAAGTGAGCAATACTAGGACTTCTGGACGTGTTCTGCCTTTTTCTGTGTCAAGAAAGGACCTTCCTGTTAAAACTGTTCACATGGACAGTAGCTCCTCTAGCCCTGAAGGGCTAGCAGAGCATTTGGCAAGCTTCACTGTAGTCCCAGCTTTTGATCTGGGACCTGACAGGGGTTCTTGAAAGTTTGGTTTCCTGAGAAGATGGTGAGTACATCTAGGTATGCTCAGCTGTGTAGAAGGTAGTGATAGACAGGTCTGCAGGCTTCCATGCAGCCTTAGGAACCAGAGCAGCAAAAAAGGCAGAGAATGAACAGTTGGGAGGTAGAACCAGGTGAGAGCCTCTGGAAAGAAAGGGTAGCTAAGAAAGGGAAAGCTGCTCACTTCCTACACAAATAAACTGCACCTCTCTCTCTAGAGCTGTGTAATACATGTCCTGCCTCCACCTATTTTGAGAGTTATCCTATGACTGGGAACCACAACTTCAAATTGTTTATCTGGAGCATGTTTTTTCCTTCCTATTGCACTGAGAAACAGGAGACTGAAGCTTTGCACATCCTTTTCTGGAGGTTTTGTGATGAGGAAAATGTGTCATTTAAGACTAGCAATTGGGCCTCAACGTTGCTGATCATTTTGCACTAGCAGGGGGAGCTTGGAGTTGGGTGGCAATCACTGCAGGGCATGTGAGCCGGTTGTGATTCCGTGCCCACAGTGAGTTGAGTAGCAGTGTATTAGTGAGCATCTAACCAAGCATCTTCCTTTTCTCCAGGTATGTCTGACACTAACAGCCAAGCGCATGGCTCGTAAGAACTGCTTGGTGAAGAACCTGGAAGCTGTGGAAACCCTGGGCTCCACATCCACCATCTGTTCTGACAAAACTGGCACTCTGACACAGAATCGCATGACGGTTGCGCACATGTGGTTTGACAATCAGATTCATGAGGCTGATACTACAGAGAACCAGAGTGGTAAGACCATCTCCTTGTGCTTGAGGTATTTAATTTAAAAAATGGCTTTTCCTGGGGCTTCCTGGACTTCTAAGAAACCCATGTCTCTAGCTCTCCAGTCCAAGTGATGTTCACAGTGCGAGGACTTCTAACTTGTGATCTACAGTTGACCATTAAAAGACTTGAGATGGCATATAGAAAGTTTTGTATTGTACCACAGTTCTGTTTAAACATTAAATTCCTCTGAGGTTTTGCTCAGAATTACTCCATTGGAATTTGAGCCTCTTGAATGTTGAGCCTCTTACATTTGTCCTGTATGTGGAAATAATTGCTGTTCTGTACTTCAGAGTACTTGATTATTTTTGCCAAAAGCTAGATTTGATGAAATAGTTCTATGTTAGGTCTGCTGAAAGTGATGATGGACAGCATAGGTATTGATGTGAATAATAAATTACTTCAGTCTGGACACAGATGGAAATCTCATGTTGAACTAGATGGCTGCCCTACAACAGGGGTATACCCAGAACATTCTGGCTGTGTTTGCAGAGTTGTAGCAATAATTGAGGTGAATAAGAATTCAGCAGGAAGTTTCTTCTAGATATTGATGAACTGAAAACTTTGTGTGCTGTACAGTTGAGAGAGGTACTTAACTTTCCAGAACTGCTTGGTACAACCCAATTTAGGAATTTCCTAGCTGTCATTTACCTTGTGAAATGTGCTTGCAACACATTATTAGCATAAACTTCCAGTGGTGCTGCTGCACCCTGCCTCCAACCACTCCAAAATAGTGTGCTTGTCTGAACCACTTTAAAAAAGCTGCTTTACTGTTCTTGGTCTTTAACACCAGTGCAAAGTAACAAGCTATAAATAGTATTATTTGGAAGCACTTGGGTTTGGCCTGGCAGTGGTTAGCTTGGCTAGAACATTTCACTTAATGCATAGTACCCTACCTTATCAGCTGTCTGTTCAACTCATCTCCCTCAAATCCAACTCAAAAGCCAGCACAGGAGAAGCAGTATGTTTCTTTAAGCATTGTCCTTCTGGGAACTATTTCATCTAGTTCCTGGGTGAGACAAGCTGGAGGTGGAACCCAGCATTCCTTAAACCCCTCTGAAAGAGTGAGACATGTCCAGGATTTCTTAGCTTTGTCAGCATGGCCACTGCTGCTGCTGAATGCAGCCATTAGTGGAATTTGAAAGCAGAGTTTTGTGCTTGCACTGTTGCTGTCTTACTCTCAGGTGTTAAAATAAATAACTGCTCAGCAAGTACCTGAGGAGGAAGGAGGACTGAAAGAGATGTAGTGTGCTAACAGGCTTTAAGTGTTCCCTGTTTCTGAGGTAAACTGTTTCTTTTTGCTTTAAGCCTGTGGGATTTGGAGTTTGTGATTTTTTAAAATTTTTTATTTTTATTTTCTTGTTTGTTTGTGGTTTTGTTTTGGTTTATTTGTTTCATGGGGGGGAGGACATGTTGACCTTCTGCCTTTGCTTTTCAGGTGCTTCTTTTGACAAGAGCTCAGCTACTTGGACTGCTCTGTCCAGAATTGCAGGTCTTTGTAACCGTGCTGTGTTTCAGGCCAACCAGGAGAATGTACCAATTCTTAAGGTGAGTTTTGAAAATAAATGTTAGTCCTGTTTCCCACTACCCTCTTGTGATGTTAGTGAGATTGTGCTGTGGGTCACAGGAACCTGCCAAGTGGAGCTATCTGTCACTATTAATATTCTCTGTAGTCCAGCACCCTTGTGGGAGATGTGCTGTGGGCAGAGATGGGACTGGGAAGACTCATTTCCTTCAGAAGATTCTGTCATCCACTAGCATCTACAGTCTCTCTGGGGGCTCAAGTAGTACTTCAGACAGGGCTAAGAAAAACCTGAAAGCTTTCCTAGGCATTTCCTAATGTCTGTGTGTTCCAAGAATTGCTATCTCAGGCACTTGTACACTTAAAAGCTCCAAACACCTGATTCTGGGAGCTGGTAGAAGATGACACCAGAGCTGGGGAAGCAGAAGCTGTGGGAGACTTTAGCCATTCTGTCCTCACTGGCATGTCTTAGCTGTTTAAGCTTTTGCTGGTTTTTCTGCTGGTGCAGATGCCAGCATAACATCAATTCAGATTCTTGTTTCTGAACTGTGACCCAGCCAGGGCTGAAATTCACTGTGCCTATAATCTGTCAAATATTAGTCATGTTGCTTAGTAAACTCCTTCCCAAGGGTGTTCTGATGCTGTGGTAATAGAAATGATGGAACAAAAAAATTTTCCCTTGTACTGAGTATAACTTAAGGTCATGTTTTTTAGACCCAAGATAAAGAGCTGGAGTTGTTCTCATCTTTGGAAGACTTGGGGGGGAGGGAGGGATGTTTTGAAAAGTCTTTAGATACCAAAAAGTAAATACCAAAAATAATAAAAAAATTCTCATGGGTAAAGATACCCAAAGGGCAAGAAATATTTGGTTTAAATTGCAGCAAAGGAAACTCAAGCAGGACATGAAGCACACTCAGATCTCCAGGGCTGAGAACCTCCATGTGCTGTCTCTACCAGTGCTAATGTTATGGGCAAGGAAGCATGGACAGATTAAATCTTGTCTGCCAGAGGCTGGATAAGTGAATTTTATATTGGAGTGGGAGAGCACATGCAAGTGTTTCTGTGTGCGTGAGTCTTCATCTCATTTGCTGTTTTTCATGGCAAGCAACTTGACAGTAGTTTTTCCCAAAGTTTGCCCTCCAGCCTCTTTCTGACTGAACTTGGTTATCTGATTTTCTCTGCTCTTTAAAAGGGCTTCTTGACTTTGGCATCAGAAGACTGCTGTGCTATCAGGCTGGGAGGCCTGGCATTCTGAAATGCAGTATGTGTCAGCACTAGATAATAGAATTATCTTTGCTCTCATACCATGTTATGTGGGTGGAAGCTGGGACTGGGCTGAGATGAATACACTTTAAAAAAGAAAAAATCTGTGGCAAATCCACTGGGATGTAAGCTCTGTTATCTCTTTCCTCAGAGAGCAGTGGCGGGAGACGCCTCAGAGTCTGCACTTCTGAAATGCATTGAATTGTGCTGTGGTTCTGTCAAGGACATGAGACAAAGGTATCCCAAAGTGGTGGAAATACCATTTAACTCCACCAACAAGTACCAGGTAAGTGTGTCCCCTCTTTAAGGAAGACTGCTGTGTAAAGCACTTTTCATAAGTTTGCCGAGTGTGCCTGAAAACTAGTTTTGGCATCAAAATCTTCTCTAGCAATTACTTGCTTGTAGATTGCTCAAGACTGTAAGTTTGAAGTTAATGGACCATACTGCCTTACACTGTGTAAGAGCTGCTGGAGCTGCCTTGACACTGAGGTGTCGGCTGCTAAGAAAAGATTAAACATGGTTCTTGCCTGTGCAGCAGTAGCACACAGCAGATGGAAGAGCTCAAATCTTGGAATAGCAATGAGCTGCTGGGACATGACCTTAACAGGTATAACCTGGATACAAAAAAGGCTATTGCAATATCTGTGGTTATATGTTAAAGAATACATAGCAACTCCTTAGTTTGTGAACCTCTTGTAAGTGCAGGTAAATGGAAACTAGAGCGGAAAATTACAAACTCTTCTTGGTAACAGTAGTCACAGAACACTTGAGTGATCATGATTACTCGTGACTTTCATAATACATGTTAATAAAATGTTTCATTTCTTCCCCCCTAGCTGTCTATCCACAAAAATCCAAATCCATCAGAATCTCGTCACTTGCTGGTTATGAAGGGAGCTCCAGAGAGGATCTTGGATCGCTGCAGCACCATTCTTATTCATGGCAAGGAGCAACCACTGGATGAGGAAATGAAAGATTCTTTTCAGAATGCCTACCTCGAGTTGGGAGGCCTTGGGGAGAGAGTGTTAGGTAAGGAAAAAGCAGTCTCGATAAACTAAAAAAGATTTGTCCCTCATGTTCCTGCACAGTCTCCACGGATTAAGTGGAGGTTTATACTCTGTTCTGCAATGTAACCATAGTGTTGAGTCAAGGTCACTTCAGCAAATCATGTTAAGAACAGTCCTGCCTTTAGCCTTTAATCTGAAAGGCAGCCTGCAGGGTCTTGTCTTACCCATCAGATGAAAATGAAGCAAGGTGGTTTGGACCTTGTGTCTCCCATGGGGCCACACAGTATTAGATTTGCCTCACCGTATGTGAACCAGGCTGTGTCTGGGCACCTAGCAACAGCTATTAGTTGTTAGAATGTGAGTGTGACTCCTGCCTAAGCAGCCCTGGCTAAACCTCTGATGCTGTCATGTTATTCTTGTGGATCTGCTTGTAGAAGTAATAAGCATTCACTCTCTCTGCCTCCTGTTATGTAGGAACAGAATAAACATGGGTTTCCTGTGTTACAGGATTCTGCCACTTGGCTCTGCCTGATGACCAGTTCCCTGAAGGCTTCCAGTTCGATACAGATGAAGTGAACTTTCCTGTAGACAAACTCTGCTTTGTAGGACTGATGTCTATGATTGACCCTCCTCGTGCTGCTGTGCCTGATGCTGTTGGCAAGTGCAGAAGTGCTGGGATCAAGGTAGTTAATTCCTGGGTTGTAAATAACCTTGCTGTATACCTGCAGATATAAGGGACTTCCCTTACTCTCTTTGTGTTGCTGTAATGTGAGTGAAAAAAAGTACTGATCAGAATTTAACTAGATGTAGCTTCAGGCTTCATTTCTCAGTTAAGTACAAATGTTTTTCAATCTACTTAACATACAACCAAGTTTGTTAGACTCCATACTGCTAGGGCACTGGCAGGCACCAATGACATGGTGTCCCAAAGCATGTGATTTGGCTCTGGAGTGCTCTGCATGTCCCACAGTACTGACAGAGATGGGAGAGTGAAGAACTGGATATGTTGACTCAGGATTAACGATTTTCTTTGTCTTCCATCTACCTCAGTCCTTTGCATACTGGTAACAGGTTGCTGCCTGTACTTCAGGCTTGCTCTGTGAGAGGGCTCACTAGAAGGATAAAATCCATGTGGCTTTTTCAGGCTCAGAGGACCCTGCTGTATGGGCAGTGTCGCTCTGCAGTACCGGCAAGGCTTTCATTGACAGTCTGTTTGCATTTCAGGTTATCATGGTTACTGGAGACCACCCCATCACAGCCAAAGCCATTGCCAAGGGTGTTGGTATTATCTCTGAGGGCAATGAAACAGTAGAAGATATTGCTGCTCGACTCAACATTCCTGTCAGCCAGGTCAACCCCAGGTACTGACTGGTGGGGAAGACAAAAGCTCTTCAAAGAATTAAGCATTTGCCTCTCTCCTTGCCTTGGATAATCACTCAACATCTCTCCCTAGACATGCAAAGCTTGTCATCTAATTAGCTCAGCATTTGAAGCTCTTCAATGGGTATCATGAGTTAAATGAAGAACACGCCAGGCTCTCTTGAATGTGCATGTTTCTTGTGCATGGGAAGTAGTTAGGAGTAACCTATATATAGAGAACTTGGACTGTTTCTCCTGAGCCATAGCTGTCTGTCCCCATGCTGGTGGAAAGAAACAGCTGGGTGGAGTCTTTGGGGGGCTAACTTTTTCCACCTGAGCTGAGCGTTTGCCCTGCCTGGTTCATGTTCCTGCACAAACACTGCATTCTGGCCCAGTGTAGCAGGCAGGAAAATGTATCTAAAGTGGACTGGGAAAGGGAGGTAGCTGTATCAGGACTGTTTTGAGCAATGCTGCAGCAGAGCCCAAAACCATGTACTCCTATGATTCCAGATCTTTAAGTAGAGGCTACATCTAGTTTTTCCCTCAGCCATACACTTAGGCAAGCTTCTATTTAACAATAGAACTTACAGGTTCATGGGAAAGCTCTGGTAAAAAGAAAATGCCTAGTCTGTTAGTCAATCCAGACTGAATGGGCTACAGAAAGTAGACTTAATTTAACTGTTCTTTGCTGTTTAGAGAAGAGAGCTGAAAGGACACCTATACACTTGATCACTTAAAAGCCTGGTTCTGTCTTTCTTGATCTCAAACTCACTTCTGGGTCTCATTGCAGGGGGCAGGGCTTGAATTGACATTAGTCAGTAGCTATAAGATGAGTGAAAATGGAATTCCATCCTCTTAGGGGGTTAATGTTTGCTTTCATAGCCTAGTGCAGAACTGAGGCATCCTCAGAAAATGTGCTTTGGCATGAGCAGGCTGTTTGCAGAATGGTTGGGCTGTCTGCATTGCTTAGCTTGACCCAGCCTGTGTTTGGGCTGGAGGGTAGCCATGCAGCTTATGAACTGTGAATAGAGACCCTGTGGAATGAAACTGCTTTGGGAAGACAAGTATTGTGGCTGAATTTTGAGGCTAGCTTCACAACCTAGCAGTGCAGTGCAGTCCAGGGATCACTGGGCTGTGTGACTGAGCAGGTCAGCAGCTGGCTGTAAGGAAGGAATTTCCCTGTCTAAACTGGGTGATGTCATGTGTCATGAGCTGTGTGAATAATGGACCTTCTAAGGGATGGAATGCTGGGTTAGAGAGGTGGTATTCTGATGTAGCATGCAGGGTACCAAACGAGTCTAAATATAACAGTGCATGCTTTTGTTGCTGAAGAGTGTAAAAGTCAGAACCAGCATAGCATGACCTCTCTCTGAAGAGCTGTGTGTAGATCTATCAGTGTGTTGCAAAAAGGATGGCCTGTAGAAGACCACAGCATCTCTTGTGATGCTGGAAGCTTAACTGCCTTGAGCCAGGGTTCCCTTTCTTGCAGAGAGGCCAACAGCTTGTGGAAACAAGGGACGTTTGCCTTGATGAATTTTAAAAAGCTGTGGAAACAATTGAGCTGCTTATGGGGCTTTGTGTGTGTTGTTTGCTGCTGTCTTGTCTTTTTGTGTTTCTCCATCTACCTATTAAACTTGGAGCATCAAACTTCTATGCAGAGGCTGCCTGGACTAGTTAGTCATAGCAAGAGTTGCTAGAGCACTGATGAACTGAAGTTTTATGCAGCAAATACAGCTAATGAAAAACTTAGTTTAACTTGTGAAGTAAAATATTATATTGTCTCTTGATTGCAGGGATGCCAAAGCTTGTGTTGTTCATGGCTCAGATTTGAAGGATATGACTAGTGAGCAACTGGATGACATCTTGATTCATCATACAGAAATTGTCTTTGCCAGGACATCTCCTCAGCAGAAGCTTATCATTGTGGAAGGCTGTCAGCGACAGGTAAAGAGAGGGGAGTCTGAGGATTTCATATTGAATCAATCCCCAGACATACATAAAGCTACAAACCTGTGCTGCTTTCTGAAGTGGCAGGAGATAGTAGTCTTGGTCTCATCAGATAAAGGGCCAGACTAGATCTCAGTCTGTGAGCAACCTTCAGCTGATGTCAGGCTGCTCTAGAATAATATAAAGATCTTGCTGAAAAGAAATCCTTAGTTTGTACTAAGTATTTCATTCTTGTACTTTATTCTGATCCTGCTATATTTGTTAAAACACTTAATTTCCAACTGGAAATCGTGGAAGTGCTTGGGAGAGGAGGATTAAACATGTTTAGTTATTGTCCAGCATCTGCTTTAGAGAGAAGAGCATGATTCTCTGACAAGCCTGATCATAACAGGGAAAGGAAGGAGAAACTGAGGTCTCTATAGCAAAGTGAAATTTTGAGGGTTTTTTACACTTCGTATTCTGAAAAACACTTTTCTGCCCAAAACATCTTGTATGATGTTTACAGTCTTTGTTCCTCTCTTTGTGACTAGGGTGCCATTGTAGCAGTCACAGGTGATGGTGTGAATGATTCCCCAGCCCTGAAGAAGGCTGACATTGGTGTTGCTATGGGTATTGCTGGCTCAGATGTCTCTAAGCAGGCAGCTGACATGATTCTGCTGGATGATAACTTTGCCTCCATTGTCACTGGAGTTGAAGAAGGTGAGTTTATAAGTTGTGTGCAGTAGTGGTGAAGTGGCATGTTTCAGCAGTGTTACTGGTTTTTCTCTGACATAGAGACAGCTGGGAGGCTCTTTGAGCTTGGCTTCATGACAAATGTTTCAAATCCTCCTCCCTTCAAAGCCTTTTTCCTTTCCATGGGGCCAGCATGACCCTTTGAGGTGGGTAACAGTAGGAAGCAGCTGAGTAACAAAAGCTACTTTGTCTTTTTGCCTAACACTGACCCTACAGTCATCTTTTGCCAGCTGAGTCTGACATTTTCCTCCCTGATGGAGCAATCCCTCTCAAACAGGAGCAGGAGAGAGAGTACTCCAGGGGCTCTTGATCTTCAGAAACCAGGACTTAGCATCCTATTGCTGTACTCAATAAAACCTGATTACTGTGACCAAAAGTATTCCTCTATATAAGTGATGCTGTGCATGGAGAAGTCTTACCCTTACATGCAAGAGAACTCTTAAATTTGCTGCCTACCATTTTGCCTTTCAGTCTTACCCCTGAAGCTGCCTCTGAGCTACTTGTCTGCCTTCTGCCAGTGAGAGACATGTTGTCCTTTCTCCCTTGCCCCAGGGCGTCTGATCTTTGATAACCTGAAGAAGTCTATTGCTTACACCTTGACCAGTAACATTCCTGAAATCACACCCTTCCTGATCTTCATCATTGCAAACATACCCCTTCCACTGGGAACAGTCACCATCCTCTGCATTGACTTGGGCACTGACATGGTAAATGTCTTTCTTTGTCTCAAGAAGAAATGTGGGTGTTTTTAGGTACCCCAAAGAAAGGATAAGTAGAAGGAAAATGCTTAGAGCACTAGAGAACTTTTTGATTTAAAACAAATGGCTAACTGATACTACTTTAAATATGGCTCTCTTTAGTGTGAGGATCCTTTAGATCCATGTAAGGACAAATAAAGGATGGGGAAGGAGTAAGGTCCTTCCTGGATAGTACAGCCAGGGCTTTTGGGCAGTGCTGTTTCTCAGGATGAAAACATGGGGCAGAGAAGGCTATGTATGTACAGTGGAAAATCAAAACTGTTCTAACAGTGGTCTTACCACCTTTAAAGGTCCCTGCTATCTCCCTGGCATATGAACAAGCAGAGAGTGACATCATGAAGAGGCAGCCCAGAAATCCCAAAACAGACAAGCTGGTGAATGAACGGCTGATCAGCATGGCCTATGGGCAGATTGGTAAGCTGGTCTGTTTTCTCTGGCACCAGTTTGAACTTGGTAGTGGTGGTTGTACAGCATCCTGAGTCAGTGACTGCTCTGCTTATTTTGATAGGGTTGAGGTTTGGGATGTGTAAACCAGAACCTCGGGCTGTTAAAAATTTGCCATAATTCTGCCTCCATGGCACATAGCAGTGGTTTGTGCAGCTTGATCTGTTCAATCTCTTTCACAGTAATTTTGTTTAATTGCATGGCCCTGTAAAGGAACTGGCTGACAACCAGCTCTCCTCTGGTTCAGACTTGTTCCACAAGAACATAGATCCCATTGTTAGTTTAATTAGAAGTAAAGGATTCTCTCCAGTGCATCCCTAAATGCACAGTATTAGGAGCTTTGATTAAAGGCAGCTACAGAGAGACGTGCCCAGTTCACAGGATGGGAGCTTGTGCTTAATTGCTGCAGACCTTGGGAACCTTCTTGACTGTATTTTGCAAGGCTTGGGGGTGTGCTTGGCTTAAGGAGAATACAAAGAGTTTTATCTTGTGTCCTTGAGTACCATGCCATCACAGCACAGGGCAGAAGAGACATAACTACAAAGCTGGTAGTGGAAGCCAAGCAGCAAAAGGGGGGTTACATTTGAGTTTGTTAGTGTAAGCAATTTCTATAGCTGCTGCTTGGGAGACTGCCTCACAAGGAGTAATTTTTTAGGTGGTTGAGATCTCATGCAAACTGCTGCTACAATTGCACTGCACAGTAGTTTAATCAGTTTTATCATTCCTTCTTATCTGTTTAGGTATGATCCAAGCCCTTGGAGGTTTCTTCACCTATTTTGTCATCATGGCAGAGAATGGGTTCTGGCCTTCTGGCTTGCTAGGGATCAGAGTTCAGTGGGATGACCGATGGGTTAATGATGTGGAAGACAGCTATGGGCAGCAGTGGGTAAGTTTTGAGGCACAGCTTAGAGCCTGCCAGCCATAGTAATAATGTCTGCTGAACTTTGAGCATCAGAGAGCAAAGGCAGCATGTCTGAATGAATGCTCTCTGCTTTCTCTGCTTCCTAGACCTATGAACAGAGGAAAGTAGTGGAGTTCACTTGCCATACAGCCTTCTTTGTCAGCATTGTGGTTGTGCAGTGGGCAGACTTGATCATTTGTAAGACCCGAAGAAACTCTGTCTTCCAGCAGGGAATGAAGTAAGTCAGGGTGTCCTTGGAGGATTTAGAACTGGACTTTATTCTCCAGGACATGGCATTCTAGTTCTTCAAGCAGTGTCTGGGCATGTTGGCTTAAGTCTTGAACACTGGCTTGGTAGTGGATAAAAGAGGGACTGGGTACTCAGTTGTAGTGCCTGCTATGGTCCTCAGACAGAGACAAAGGGAAGTGGTGACTTCTGCTGGCATTGCCTGCAGGAGCTAGCCTGCCTCAAAGGACCGTGATGTACTTCAGCACACAGACTTGGTGCAGCAGCAGGGCAGCTGAGGTATTGAGATCTGGTAGCATGAACCCCAGCCTCCTTCTAAATTACTGATGAAAGCAATTGCTTGTTGACTTAGTTGTGGAACTGAAATAACTATCTAGAAACTTCAGACCATTGTGACAACTGTTCCATCAGCTTGAATGGCCTGGTAGTCCCCAACCTGATGGACTTGCAGGGATAGACCAGAAAATTTCCATTCACTACCATGTGGCAACTTGGTGCTTTTTAAGATGTCATCTGTGAAAGTGCTTTTTCTCTGACTGCTTTCCTGTTTCTACTAGGAACAAGATCTTAATATTTGGTCTCTTTGAGGAGACTGCTCTGGCTGCCTTCCTTTCCTACTGCCCTGGAATGGATGTTGCTCTAAGGATGTATCCTCTCAAGTAAGTTGCATTATGGCTTTTATGCAGCAAGCTGTACCATGGAACAATAGTGCTTGTATGAGGAGATAGATAAAAGCAGTTGTGAGTCTGTGGAGAATGACATCTAGTCTTAGCCTGGAAGAGCTCAGAGTAGAGAATGTGAGTGATCCTTTGCTATAGTGTGGCACAGCAGAGGGTTGCTTTTCTTCAGTGCTTATGGGATGTTTATAGGGAGCCAGCAGTTAAGTGACCCACTAAGAATTAGCAACAAAACTTCAGCTGTACCAGTGTGCTGTAGTGCAGCTGCTCTTGTATTTACTTATGTGGGCTATTTTTATGGCTAGTGGGCTGCACCTCCAAAGCCAGTTGCATTGCTCTAATACATAGGCTAGTTGACTCTTCTTCACTGAAGTTATGTTGTGCCTCTTTTTATGTTCCACAGAAGCAGCACGAGTAAAGTCTTTTGAAAGGTACTACATAGGTGCAGATGACCACTTGGTGCATAATTAACTTCCCTAGCAGTTGGAAGGGTGCCAACATCTTAGGCACTGCTCAACAGCATAGCAACATTTCATGACAGAATTTAGCATCAAGCTTCGAACAGTCCTCTGACTTAGGTGCCAAGAAATTTTCATGGCAAAATCATAGTACATTTTGTGTTTCATTCAGAAGTGTTGTCTGGTGTTTGCTGAAGTGTAAGCGTTTTCTGACAAGAAAACTGTCTGCCCAGTGCCTGCAGCAGCTAGATGTTAGCACGTACAAATCAAGGGAAACCAATGCAGTTCAAGTGAGCAAGGCTGTGGGCACAAAGGCCATGTGTAATTAAGGGAAATATTGCTAGATTAATAGATGGGGAGGTGCTGGTACAGAGAGAAACAAAGGTGCTGTGATGCACCTTGTGTTGATATTAATGGCCAAAAGTGGATTAACTTATGGGAGAAGAAAATCTGGTGGTGATTCTTGGCTTGGAGGATTCTCAGCTGAACCACAGCCTCCTGAGAGCTGATGCACTGGCAAGCTGGGAGACAACAGCCTTCCTGCATTCTTACCACATCAGCTCTGCTAGGCAAAGAGCATCTCTACTGCCTGTGTTCTCACTGTCTCCTCTCCCAAACAGGCCAACCTGGTGGTTCTGCGCTTTCCCGTACTCCCTTCTCATATTCGTGTATGATGAAGTCAGGAAGCTCATTATCAGACGCCACCCTGGTGGTAAGAATGTGCTGCTAATACATATGCTTCCTTCCATGCCTTTTCATGCTGCTGAGCTCTGTAGAAACTCTGAAAATGCTCAGGGATCCCCAGGGCCGGGCACTATGTAGGGGTGTATTTTGCTGTGTTTTCCCTTCCTCAACACAAATAGTGCAGTTAGTTAAGAACTTCATCTATCCCTCTTGCAGCATTCTCCTGCAGTATA
Source organism: Florisuga fusca (assembly GCA_038090715.1). Classification (NCBI taxonomy): domain Eukaryota; kingdom Metazoa; phylum Chordata; class Aves; order Apodiformes; family Trochilidae; genus Florisuga; species Florisuga fusca. Next base: position 50,899,133 of record JAAWXA010000004.1, on the reverse strand, counting down.
TGAAAGTACCAGTGCACTGAAGTAGATGGAAAAGACTGATCACTGCTTAAGTAGTTCTAAAAAGCTGAAACAGGGCCTTGAAAACTGCAGTACATCACAATTTGGCAAGGTTTTTCCATTGTTAGGGGTGACTTAAAAGCTCGAGTTAGAGTGCAAGTCTTCAGAGCCTGAAAAGAAAACTCTCATGAACCTTATACTTCCTCTGCCTTAAGACTAACTTTGCTTTCTCTTCTTTAGGTTGGGTGGAGAGAGAGACCTACTACTAAAAAGTGCCTGTGAAGCATTCCACGCACAGCCCATGCCACCTCTCCACCATCTCCCCTGTGTGCATATTTCATCTTTGCAAGTGCAGAACTGTGTCTGGGCAGGAGTGAGAACGAACTAAAGGAAACATGAAGAAACATGGACTGGAGAAGAAAGCAAGGGGGAGGTTGGGGTGGGGGGACATGTCTGACCATCAGTCCATGGCGATGAGAGTTTAAGTAGTTTTATGTGCCTTTTTGTTTTTGTAAAAGGAAACAAGATTTTATATGTTGATTTTTACAAATAAAGATGGATTATAAGAGGATGCCCCCACATGGTCTTAGGTGGATGTTTTTCCTCAAGGCAAAAACTGGTCCAGGGAAGCCTCTCCTCCTTGCTTAGGGTGTGGTGGTGATGCTATGGGTTAGCCCCTGGCTTCCTGTTTTTAGAGCAGGGAAGCAGAGCTGCTTGACCTGGAGACAACAGTATATGCAGCTTTTAAAAGCTCTTGTGTATCCCACTCTAGCTCAGTGCCTACCCTGACAAACTGCTTGTGAGCACTTGTATTTCAAAGCCTAAAGATCAGGAAGCTTGCTGGCCTCCAGCTATACATCCCAACTATTTCCTGCAAAGTATCAAGTGGAGAAAAGAGCTGGTGGTTGGTGTCTGCTCTGTTCTGCTTTAAGAGGCTGTGACTTGCTTGCTGTGCATTTGGAATGAGAACAGGCTTCCACTGAATGGCATATGTATCCAAGAAGCCTTGTTCTCAAAATTCTGACACTGATTTTCCTTCTTGCCATGCCAGGCAAGAGATAGTGTTTCCTAGTGACCTCTGTGCATGCACACGCTTGTTCCAGCATGGCATTTGCCCCATCCTGATACTGCATCATTCCTCTGTGAAGTAAGGGCAGAGGCTGATCCTGGGTACAGGATCATACATCTTCTAAGTTTGAAAAAGGCATTGCTGCTGCCTGGACTCCATGCTGGCTTTGTGAGCTGAAGTGGATCATGCTGCTTCTCTCTGAATGTCTAGACATTTTCCATATGTTTTAATTTACTGTTTAATTGTTGCATGGCTCATGAGAACTCAGGGGGGCCAGGGGGGGAGAGCAAACCTTTTGCATGTGTTCAGTCATCATGGAGTTCTAACTTTGTGGTCCCAGTGCTGTTGTGCTAAAGCCACCTGGAGATGCTTCAGGCCCTTAGTCTGATTCCTGAACTAGTCTGTGCCCCTCTTAAGAGTTCCATAGACCTCTGCAATCTAAACCACACCACTGAAAGGATCTGCAGTTAAAACTCCGTGTTGTCATCTCTGCTTTCTCAGTACTTGGTGTTGTTTGTGGGTTCCCCTAAGGTGTTATTTAAAGCCTGGTCACTTTTCTCATGTACTGAACAATATAATCTCAAGTAGCAAAGAGAGCACTAGGGAGCAAAACAATGAGAGGCTAAGGGTGGCAACTGTTTTAACTTGTCTTGAACAGTCTAATGTGAAAACTCTGGTTGGAGATCACTAAAAAAACAATAATAAAGTCTTCCAGTTGTTGGAGTCTGACCATGCTGACAGCTGAATTGATGTAACTGGCTTGAGGTGATCCTAGCTGGGAAAGGGAGACAATTTGTACAAAGGGAGGGAGGAAGAAGGTAGATGAATTTTACTGGGTCTGATGATGACAGAGCAGTGATGCAGAAGTGGCACTTGCTTAAACTTTTTGATTAGAGCCTGGGACTTCCTCTGAATCCCTCTGCAATGAGACTGCAAAATCATTGTTGCTTGTCTGATGCAGGTGAAAAAGACCCTGTTGTTCTTCCCCCCAGCCCCAGCATTTCAGCTGAAACCAGCCTAGCAGTGGGCCTCTTGCTAGAATAGATGTCGGTGAGGAGAGAGCCCTGAAGGTCCACCAGCCTGCTAGAAGCACAGCCACTTTCAAAGTATGGTTGTTTTGCTGATGGCCTCGCTGAGATCTGAATACTGGCAGGGAGGATGGGAATCCCAGACCTTTGGGCATCCATGCTGAAGCCATGCCCTGTGAGCTCACAGGGTGCCTTGCTAGGCTGTCCTTGTGCTGCAGAGCAGCTGAGGCTCCTTTGCTCTCATGTCTAAGCCACATCTTGCAGGAACACTTCTTGGGTGCACTTGCTGCTCAGGAGTAACACCTCCCAGACACCTCATACCAGTCCAGGAGCCTCTCTTGTATTTCACGCTGTCACTCACTACCAGTCTTAAGTGCAATCTCCTGAAAGAAAACTACTCTGGAGCAAGAACTGGCTTAGTATTAGAGGAAAGCTTCACCTCAACTGTGGCTGCTTTAACACAGTTAACACTTCAACACAATTATGCTTTAACACAGGGAGATGTGACTGTGGCAAGTGGGGTGCCCATGCTTGGGGAAGGCAGCAGGTAACTAGGGCCAGGGTGGTGGTCAAACCAATAAGATGTTTTATTTGACCCTAGATGTTGGTCAGTAATTACCAGATAAATAATACATAGTAATTGTAGACTAAAATTATTAAATGTCATCAAAGGTGGAGTATAAGGTTTGGGCTAAAAAGCTTACGTGTCTTTTTCCAATGACTGACCTGAATATACTATTTGTACCACCTTGGAAAGCTGTTCCTGGGAGGTCACAAAACCTGGAACTTTGAAGGCAAAATCTTTCCTTCCTTTCTGTCATGGTGCAGAAGTAAAACAGCTATTTGAATGCAAGTTTGTTTCAGCATTTGCTCTGTTCCTCTTGCATTTATAGAGCCAGCAGCACCTGCATGGGACTGTGTGGCTGCTGCCATGCTGCTGAGGCCACTGTGGATTAATTGTCTGGGGCCTGGCCAGAAACTGGTCCCAGTCAGAGCAGCGAAGATGATGTAGACACGAAGGTGATGTACCTGGGCTGTGACACAGGGGAGAGGGCACAGCTTGGGGATCCTCTGGGTGCTGTGAAATCCATTTGCAAGAGCAGGCGAGTCAGCAAAGGCATCGGTGTGGCCCTGCAGGAGTTGGAGCGTGGTGCTGTGGTTGCTCCATCCCCACTGCTCAGCCCATGGTCATGGCTGCATCAAGCTGCTCTTGGCCCCCACCCCTGCTGCTGGACTTGGTGCACCAGAGGATGCAATGCCTGTTGGCCTTTCCCAGAGCATGGCACAGCACAGCCTCCCAGCTGCAGGGCATTTCCACTTCTCATCAACCCCCACAGAGGTGGGGAGATGGGATTTGACTCAGTGGCCTGTGATGGAGGGGTTTGTGCTGAGCCACCTCTGGGCTTGCTTCAGGAGTGCTGGGAGTACCGGGTCACCACCCTTCCCTGTGACCCTGATGCCTGCAGGCTGAGGCATTGCCTGCAAAACCTGGCTCAAGCCTTGCAGCCCACCTGCTTTTTTTTCTCCCCACAACAGGCAGAGGTGCAGGGCCAGCCACATCTGTGATAGCATCACGCTTTGCCTCTGCCGGCAGAAAGGGAGGTGGAAAAGCCCAACTGGAAATCACCTGAGCTTGCTGCATCAGTGCCAAGCACAGGGGTTTAGTCACTGCCCCATGGGCTTGGCAGCCACCACCAAGCAGGCACAAACAGCATGGAGGAAAAGCTGGAGCTGCTTTGCTCGCCTGACCTTGGCTTTATCAAGAGGCTCCTTCCCCAGCCCAGATGAATCTTTTCATCCACCCTTTTAATGAGAGGCTGTGAGCCTGCAGAAGCCCCCGTGCCACTGGTGCACAGGCAGGGCAGCAAAGCCATGGGGGGGTTCCCACTGGGCCCCTCTTCAGCCCCCAGCAAGGAGGGGAGGCAAGGCTGAGTCGTGGGCTGCAGGATGGCTGGGGTGGCTGAGGACAAGCTGGCACAAGGATGTTTTTGGATAACAGGAAGGTCATGCCTGCTGTGATTAAACAGTGATGGACCTTGAGTGTCTGTCACCAGGCGGCTGGGCGTCATCACACCTCAAGTGTTGTTTTGCCTGTGGTTTTGTTGCCTTGCTGGGGAAAGTGCATGTAAGTGACCTTGAAGGAAGTCTGGGTTTGGTTGTTTGTTTGGTTTTTTTCTGCCTCTTTTCTTGTAATTTATGGGCTCTAAATAGAGTTCCATGCTCCCTTTTGTTTCCCACCCACAACCTGAGAGCTTTCTGAGACCCTGTATGTGTTGTCTCCTCTGAGAGACTTGTGGGATAATCCAAAAGGGTTCACACCTATCCTTGACTTTTCAAGCACAAAAGTATTAGAGCAAACACCATTCTGGCAAACCTTGACCTCAAGAGGTCCAAACTGGTGGAACAGTCCTGTGGCTATGCCATAGCCCCTCATGAAAAGCACTTTATGCTTGGGTCTGGCAGGAGGGGCAGTATGTATAGCAGCTTCCCCTTAGTGCGATGGGCTCTTGCCACATGCCTGAGCTCATCCTCCTGACTCTTTTTTCCACACACAGAGGTCAGGATGTATTCTGGTGGCAGCAGCATCTACTTTAACCTAAAAGTGACAAGACTTTGCATGAGATGCTGGTGACTCACCCCCTCCTGGCCAGGAAAGGCACCTGAAATAGCAACACTGCCTGAGGAGACAGGCACAGAAGGGCTCCAAGAAAAGTTCAAAGGGTTCAGAGGGACAGCAGTGGCATGTGCCTGACCCACACATCTCCTTTGCTTGAGGTGGGGCCCCAAGACAGAAGGGTGAGGGCAGGGCATGGGGCCAGCTGGGGCTGGTGCCCACCAGGGTTTGGGAGCCTCAGCAGACCCCTACAGAGCAGTTACCTCACTTCATGCCAGGCTCCTGCTGAGGAGTTGGCTTTTTTATTGTTTGTTGGGGTTTTTTTTTCCCCTTGTAATCCTTTGTTTTCATGAGGCCCACCAATTAGTAATAAGAAAGGCACTAGTCCCTCCAGGGGATCTGCTCCTGAGCACCATTTCACAAGGGATAAAGCACTTTTCCGCCAGACCTGGCAGCAGGAGGCTCTGAACCCCTCCACAGCAGTCGCTCTCCCCTGACTCCAGGGCCTAAAAACAAGAGAAGGACACAAAACACCCCTTCCAACCTATTAGGCCTCTGAACTCACTAATTAGCTGAAACACAAAGCAGATTAACCCCAATTAGGTAGAAATGTATAAACAAATATATTCAGTAGAGCCTTTTGGATAGGCTTCCAGAGGAGAGTGGCTTTGAACACACCTCCCAGGGACCTCCCATAGCTCCCACTTGCAGCTACCAAACATTAACCATGCTTGGGGCTCCTTCTGAGCTCTTCCATTTTTCCCTGCTGCAGGCTTGCTCAGACCCTACCTGCACTCACTTCAGATGTTGCTGTGTTCCTCTTCTCCTCTCCTCTCCTCTCCTCTCCTCTCCTCTCCTCTCCTCTCTTCTCCTCTCCTCCCCTCTCCTCTCCTCTCCTCTCCTCTCCTCTCCTCTCCTCTCCTCTCCCTTCCCCTCCATGAACCTCCTTTTTCCAGTCCCTCTTGCTCCACATGCCACCCCAAGAGACTCTGGACCACTGAGCTTTGCTGATGAAGGGTATGGCAGAGGGTCTGTATTTACAGAAAGCTTTACTTCCCATAGAAAGGGAATCCCTCTCATCACACAGTTCTCCCATGAGATCATCTGTCTTTCATGACTTCCCAAACTCTGTATCATCACTTGCACAAACCTTTGAGCCCTCTGACTCTTCAGAAGGCTGGAAAGCAAATATAACCAGTTTGCCCAGTTCTGGTAATAGCAGCAATGGGACTTTGAATTTCTATGCTTCCTTTCACTTTAAAAGGCCAAATGTTCCCTGCATGTTACAGAGAAACATCCCTCTGCCTCCAGGAGGCTTGTGCTGCTGTCAGGCAAATAGCCAGATCAAACAGCCCAGAGGGGAGATCTGGTCAGGAGGTAGGTGCCAAAAAAACTCCTCAGTGAAATGCCACCGGAATGTTCCTACTAGAGCTGGAAAAAAGCTGTGCTTCCTAAGGTGGACAGGACTCCTGACCCCGTGCCTGGGAAAGCTGGTGTCACCCCCAGAAGTTTGCCCTGCCAGCAGCCCCCATGTCCAGTGTATTTCTCAGAAAGTCAGAAAGTGATGGATGGTTTGAAAACCATCAGCTGTGAGAAATGGGGAGCCTCTCCATAGGCAGAGCAGCTCAGCTCCTCCCCATACTGCTGATGAGACGAGGTTGAACCGCCAACAGAAAAAAATTCACACTATTTTTTAAATGTTAAAGGACAAAAAAAAGAAAGAGATTCTTGACAGCATGCCACATGCATGGATTGGGACCCACAGCTGACTGGAATCAGGATTAAAAATAGACATCAGTACTAATGGGCTATGAGCAGCCTTCAGCAAGTGGGTCCCAAGGTGAATTACGAAATCTAATGCGCTTTCTCTCCCTAACAAGTGTGGTCTCTATTGACACTTATTTACCTTGGTCTTCGTACCTGCTGGATGGAAGAAACTACTCTTAGCTTTCACAGATAAACAGTTCTGAGCCCAATGGACAGACAGCCAACAGAAGCACTGTTAAGGAGGATGCAGCTCCACATGACTTCTCCTCAGCAACAGCACTGGCCAAAAGACCTTCTTGTGGATCTTTGCCCAGGCAAACTGACTCAGCTAAGCTGGCCTGCCACTTAGTGAACCTGCCTTTTGAATAACCTGAAACCTTCCATTCGTGCAACATCTACTTGTCCAGCCATGCATATCTTTGGTGATATGTATTAGGTGTATTAGGACCTGATTGTTGAAATCCAGCTGATGCCCACCTGCACTACTCATCCCTCTAACTCTGACTTGGCTGAGGCTCAGCAGCAGGGCTGCATTTCTGTCAAATGAGCCAGAGCACTGCATGGCTCTTGTGATGGCTTTGTCCCCATATGCAGAAGGATGAGCAATACTTGATTAAAAAAAAATCCAAAACAAAAAACCAAAAAAACCAGCAGCACAGGAATAAAGTCTGGCTGTGCAATAGTTGTTTCAAAAAGATCACGAAAGATTTTGAACCAACAAGTTTATACTTATTTGCCCTGTGTATGGCATGGCTGGGGTGTGTTCAATTCTGATGTCAGGAGCCCTGCAGTCAGGTTGACCACATTGTCAAGCTACAACCTGAAATGGCTGGGAAGAATCTCCCAGGCCCTTGGTGCTGCCCCAGTACCAAAAGCTGGGCCTATGGGCAGAGGACAAGGAAAAGAGGCTTAGCAGGCAGCTGGATTTTCTTTTCCACAGTTAGGCCCTTTTCCACTGTTGTTTTCAGTTCTAACTACAGCTAAACATGCAGGCACGTTTTACCTGGTTTTTTTTTTTTCTGTAAAAAAAGAATTTTTAAAAACAAATCAGTGCAACTGGGGGAACATTGACTCCAGTCTTCTCTTTCTTCACACATGCTCACCCACTTCTCTCCTTTGCCAGTTTATTTTTTAAGAAGAGAATTTCCCTAGAGAGAATAAAATATAAATTAAGAGAGTTTTGCCTTGTAGAGAAGAATATTTCCAAGTGACCTTCTTTCTGCCCCTTGTTGAAAAATGGTCATCTTGGATAAATTGCTCCCAAAGCAACAGATACCACTTGCAGAGCAAAATCTTCTTATTACTGCAGACCAGGAGTCAGGAATGGCCCAGCTGAACTGTTGGAGTCCAGGGCAAGCTTGTGGAAAAAAATGTGACCACCTGGAAATACAAGGGTATGATAGGAAAGAAAACTTAATACTTGGGATGAGCACCCTCAGTATCTGCTAGAGAAGATCTATTTTGGTCACAGAGAGCACTCAAGGCAGGAGCTTCACTACCTCCTCTGGAAGTACACAGATAGCTACAGTTTGTGTGAGCCTTTCTCCTTTTCATTCTGGATTTCTGTGTATTTTTGTAATCAGCTGCCTGAGCTCATCAACATCTTTAACCCCCATGTGTCATTACTGGCCATCAAGGAACTTCCCCTGGTGTCAACAGGGTCCCTTTTCACACCCTCATTACATAGCTGGTTTCATTTTATGAATGAGGTTGTGTGAAAACCCCAAATTACTGCCAAATTTGGCAGAAGCACTAAGCATCTCTTCCTCCTCTCTGTGCCTTGTCCCCAGGTCATGAAGTCTGTCCCCTCATATGAAGCTCTCCACTCACACTGCTGCATCCACTTGATGGTTAGATCCTCAACCAATACACATGAACGCCCAAAACATGCCCGTGGCATGTAAAAACCATGGTATAAGAGGATTTTTCTGTCCATTTTATACTTAAAGATTGCCCCTATCTATGCTCACATCGACAGAATATTAACACCCAAACACTCAGGCAAGACATAGTTGTTTAAATACACACCCACAGATGTCATACAGCTACAGCTGTAAAAATATAGCTACATAAATAGTCTCTTGCCTGATCACCTGTCAGGCTTGAATAGGCTTGTCCCACTGTCTAGTGAGAGCACAGCAAGGCTATTGCTCCCAGGGTATCAGTGGGGCTTGATCTCCAGCAGTTCAGCATCCCAGCAGTGCCCTGCAGAGAGCTGGCTCTGGATACCTTCCAGCATCATCCTGGGAAGGGTGCAGAAGCTCCCAGAGACAGGGCTTGCACTCTCTGCTCAGAAACACAGGGAGAGGTCAAGACTTCAAGGAAACTGAGTTGCTAGCAGCCCTGGGCTGCAGCTTAGGATGTGCCTTGTGGTGCTATAACTATGTGGTGGCACATAAGGGATGGGGGGAGGCAAAGCTGCCCAAGCCAGGTTTGAGAAAGGCACCCTGCTAGAGACAAGCTCGAGGAAGGAAGGAGTATAGAAAAGCCTTTGCTATCACAGCTTCACTCATATCAAGCTGTGACCAGCCAAAGGGAGGTCAGCCCCTCTCTGAATTTCTGGCTGACATCTGTGATCCAACCCTAACAAGTCCCACCTTGCTGAGGGAGGGAAATGTCCTCAGATGCCATGTCCTGTGTTACTGTTAGACAAACAGCTCTTCACACACCCGTGGGATGAGTTTCTGTCCTCACTGAGTAAGGTGGGGACACAACCCGCCAGTCCTGCAGTGGTGAGTGCACAGTGTGACCCACCTCAGCCCACTGGTTCCCCATCAAGCTGTTTCTTTTTCTGGTACTTGTCCCTGACAGCCCCTAGGACATCTCCAGTGCATGCTGGACATTTGTGGCATAGGCTGAGGCTGTTCAGACACCCCCCAGCTCTTATCCTCTTTCTTGCCAAAAAAAGTGAGAAAGGGGATTTTTCTGTTTTCTGTCACTGTAAAGCATTTGGGATCTGACAGATTTTGATATAAATGGCAACTTTTTCCTGGTCTAGGGGGAAAACTATGTTACCCTTGTCCTAGGAGTGCAGAGCTAGCCAAATTAAAGGTATTCCTCTGTATTTGCATCATCCCCAGCTCCCTAAAGTTCTCATCACCAGTCAAGGCTGCCCATTAGGGAGCACAGGATAGGGGGTGAGATGAAGGAGAAAAGGTTCTTAGAGAGGACCAAATCTCAAAACAACATATTTACACTCATTAGGGAGCAGTAAAGAAGGCAAGCAGGCAGGACAATTAGAGATAAGGGCGAGCAACACTCTGTTCCCAGCCTGATGTCCTGCCTGCTGGTAAAAGTGGGTGTGCAGCCCAATACATTCTTGACATTTTGTTCTCCCAACTGATGCCAGCTCAGTTCTTATCAGATATCTCCATGGCCAATGATTTTTCACAGTGGATAACACCACTGAACTGCATAGGAAAAAGTCATAAACCTCTGTCCTAGGCAGCTAAGCGGAATGTTCCTTTCATGGCCTTCATATGAGTGTATTTGTGGCTTTACCTTTTCCACTTGTCTACACTTAACCTCTTTCCTGACCTGCGTATTTATGGCTCTGACCCACACAGTTTGCATGAAAGTGAGGAACCTCAGGCCAATTCCGTCTTCCTCCTCACTCTTCCACAAACAACCCAGACTAAATCCCACTTTTCTTTAAAATCCAACACACTCTTTGGTCATTCCCTGCTGGTCAAGCTAACCTTAAATTGCCCAGGCTCAGAGTGGGGCAGGAAGGCACAGCCAGAGCAGGGCTGCCATCAGTCTGATAGGGAAAACCATGTCCCCCACAGCAGTGGGGAGAGGTTGTGCTCCAGACCCCCTGACCCTCAGTGGTAGGAGAACATCCTTGTCCACCCTCGCTGATGAGGAAAGTCATCCCCATACTCAAGGATGCTCACAACTTTATTGTTTCTGTGACGACACTGTGTCCATGGTCTCAGTGGTGCCAGCTGAGGTGGAAGTGCACCAGATGCCCACTGCCATTTCAGGCCAAACACATGGATCACCTTGCAAAGGAGCAACCTCTGACAGGAATCTGACCTTGCACATGCTGGCCTGACCTCCCAGCAGAAGTGCCACCTGAAGTTCCCTCCTGAGCGGATTTTTTCTGAATCTCAGGCATGCTTTTGCTGCTGTTCCTCCCTTATGCTGAATGACATGAAACTGGGTTTTTTGTGTCACACGCAGCACAAGAGAGACACCCTCCTTGTTCTGCTCAGTGTCCAACTCTCTGCTAAAGCAATATTTGGGCAGCTCAGTTATGTGTGCTGAAGCCAGGGAGATGGGGATGCAATCCAACTGCTTCCATTTAAATTCCATGCACCACGATAAGAAAGCTTTCAAACAAATGATCACACCCTGGTGATAACAGTGACAAAAGCACACCCCTGCCTAGGGTAAAGTGTGATGGTACTGCTAATGCAAACAAGGAGATGCTCTGCCCTCTCCTTGTGCCTATAGTAGCCTGAGGCCCTTTCAGGACTCCCTGGGATGGGTTCTCTCACAGATGAGGCAACAAGGAGCATGTTAATTTTGGCGAGGCAGAGATGGCTTCAAATTACTCTGGGCTGCTCTGCCCTCAGCTATGCTGTCCAGAGGCTCCCATTTTGCAGCACCCTCAACCCAGGGCACTGAGCGTGTCCCTCCCTGAGGTTGCTCAGGGCCTCAGGTTTCTTCAAGACACTCGTCCTGTGTGGCACAACTCTCACTGTGGTTTGCCTCAACTACCAGGGCTAGTCTGGCAGATACAGTGCCCCATCCCTCATCTTCTTTTTCAGATCAAAATATGAGAACAACAGCAGAGTTCATTAGTGTAGGGCATCGCTACAAACAGCCAGGACAACCCACCTGGGAAGCAATGTCTGAGAGCTGCAGCAGCAGCATCCACCGCTGTTGTTCAGACTTGGAGGGTTCATCCAGGACATTAGCAGCTGCCACCAGAAGCAGGGGTTCAGGAAACTTGTTCTGCTGTAGTACTGTCCTGCCCCTTTATTTCAGATCCTGGGGGGGGGTTTGTTGTTTCACCTTCCTTGTCTCTTTTTACTGCATCTCAGGCAGCCAGGTCCTTCTCTTCAGTTTTCTGTTGAAGGTGATGTCAGTAGGAAGAACCACCCTTTTAGGTGTTCTATTGTAACATCTATAGAGAATAACATATATAAAATATATATACTGTATGTGTGTAGCCTGTGAGCATGTAATATCCATACTTATACAAACATACATATATCTTTGTGTCTACAGTTACACACACTGTGTTTGCACATTAGTAGTTGCTCTGCAGCATGTTGCAAGGGAAGTGTTTTTGAAACTGTTATAGAAGGTAATCACAGAATCGTAGACTGGTTTGAGTTGAAAAAGGCCTCAAAGATCAGCTAGTTCCAATTCTCCTGCCATAGGCAGGACACCCTGGATCGTCCATGAGATGAGCTCCATGGCAAGTTTCTGAGATAATTTATTCCCTTCTTTTGTGCTTTTTCAAAATGAGCAGGGTTATTTTCCATTTTTTTCCATTTCTCCATAGTATTTACAATGATAGGCATCAGCAGCCAGCAGTCTGAATCTCTTCCATGCAGACTGCTCTGCCACAGACCCACTGAACTGTATAGCCAGTCTCACCTATTATCACATTCCAGCATCAGATATCAGCTACATCCAGTCATGTTCATGTTTTTGTCGTTTGCAAAGGTTGCTTAGGGCCCACACATCTGTGAGCAGTCATCCTTGACCCACTTTGCTCTGCAGGTCCTAAGGCTCTTTTTTGCATTGCTGTGAATTCCCAGCTCTACAAAGAGTTTCAGGGCTCTCCTCACCCACCCATAGCCATGCTCTTGGAGGGGATGCACTGTGTTGCTTGGCACAGCCAGGGTTAGTTCTGGCTCTCTAGCAGTCCTTCTTGTTTTTGGTTCCATCCACAGGCTGCTCTCCTCTAAGGGAGTTGGCTATGCTCTTCTTTTCCTTTCTCCTCCCCTAAAACTACCAAACCTATCAAGCACATTGGAGCCAGGCAGTGTAAGAACTAGAACTATTTCTAGAGACCTTTTATTTCCTCACACCTTGTGCAGGCACAGAGTGAAACAGTCTTTGACCTTCCCCTGCTGCTTCCCACGGAGCTTTCAGTGTTTCATTCTTCTGCTCTGATGTTTTCTTTGTATGTCTGGCACTGGGTGATTATCAGAGACTTCTCAGTAACTCAGGTGTTAATCTGCAAGGCAGTGGCCTGCCTGTGATCCATAAGGAGATGCCTTTCTATTTATTACATGCAAACTGCCCATTCTGTGTCCCAAGAAATTATTTCCAGCACCTATAGCTGATGGAAACTCTTCAATACAAACACCTAGAAGCCACACCTGATCCTACCAATACATAGCTCCTTGCAATAACAGGGCTAGATCTGTCAGGTGAAATCCTGGGGGACTAAATCACATCCCCACAACTCTTCCTTACCTGAGCACAACAAAGATTTATTTTCCTGGCTTAGATCTGGACACTAGTTTACTCTTGAATAGATGGGCAAGATCGACCAGGGAGATCCTTGAGAGGTTTCCCAGTTCAAGCTGAACACATTCCAGCTGGTGCCTCTATCTGTGGCCAATCTCTAGCACTTCAGATAGCTAGCCAGAACTGTCCTGATTTTACAGGAATATGTAGCAATGGGAAGCAGTTAAGCAAGTGGCTTGTAGACAGAGACAAAATCTAGCCAGACTGCATGCCTTCCTCCTGACCACACAGTCAGCGCACCTGTGATGGAGAAGGAAACTTGAGTGTTCTTCCTGCTTGGATCACAGCTTAATAGAAAAGGTAAGCCATAACTCAGCAGTTCCTTCTGGGCCTCAAATGTACTCTGCTACAGGTGCCACAGGGTGCAAGGACACCAGCAGTCAGATAACTCTGTGACCTGTCCCCTTTCTCCCTCTTCCCACCAGCTGCATGGGGCCCTGCGAGTGCCTGGTGGGAGCTGCATGATCAGGACAGACTTTTTCAGCATATGAGGAAAGGCACCCTCCCACCAAGGCAGATGAGTGGCAAGGGCAGGGACACCTCCCTTGGGCTAGAGGCTGCACAAGGAGATCCTGGATGGCTCTTGTTCCAGGAGTTTTCTAACGACAGCACAAAAGTTGTCACCCAGCAGACAAACTGCGTTTCTCAGGACACATTCAATGTCACAGCCTTGCTTCCTTGCTTGTGTTCCCTGCCTGCAGACCAGCCTCCAGCAGAGACTGGCTGTGGCCTCTCTCCCAGTTCCAGGGGAGACTTATAGGAAGACTCTGGTCCAGTGTTCTACCCAAGACCCCAGCAAAGGTGCCCACAGTAGCACAAAGCACTGTCCCACTCATCTGGGTGGACACGATGCTGGTGGTGCACACTGATGCTGATTTCAATGGTTAACAATGTTTGCTTCACGGAGGGCGGTGTTGGCAAAAACATTTTATCTCCCTAGCAATATAAATGCACAGCTGCTTCATTCAAAATAGGAGGCTAATGGAAGGAAGAGGAGTGAAAGTGTGCACATGTTTGTGATGCTTGTGCTACAGAGGAGGAGAGAGAGGAAATGAGTCTTAGGGCAAAATAGAGGAAGTGGGAGAAAAACAACACAAAACAAACGCTGCATCCATTGAACAGGGCTTGAATTGGTATCTTGGCTGCTGTTTGACTAACTTATGGTATCACTAAATCCCATTCTCTTCGAAGGGAAAGAAACCCTGCAACTGTGCATTGTCAGCGTGACGGAAGAAACAGCGGCAGCTGACGCTGGTTGGGTCAGTATTACTCTGGGTCTCACAGACTGGCCTTTGTTCCTGGAGTGGTGACAAAGGGCTCCCTTCTTTCCTTTACCTCCCCCGAGTCGTTCATAGGCCTGCTGGAACAGTGCATGTTTAAGACTGTATCAGCTATGGGTGGCAGGCCTTGGCCAGCTCCCCACAGGACAACCACCGCTCCTGCCCTCCGAGAGGTGCTCCTCTCATGCACCAGAGCCCTCCATGGGGGGCACAGGCTCATCTCCTCTCTGCTTGGTGGAGATGCCTGCTCCTTGGAGTCTGTTGGTACTAAGCATGACCACAGGCAGATCACAAGCCCTGAGCTGATAGGTCCGCAGGATACGACCAGGAGAGTGCATGGTGCTTCTATCTCTTTCTGGTTCATTTCTCTAGTTTACCCCTCTACAATCCTGCCTTTCCTGGCAGATGAGGCAGGGGAAAGGGAGGTGGTAATGGTGAGTTTTAGCTGCAGTTCATCAGGGTTACCTCTTTCAGAAGCTTTTGCCAGTTCCTGATAAGGGGCAGTAACTGCTGCTAGTGTTATCCCAGCCTGTGGTACATGCTTTTCCAAGAAGAGACAGAGCTGTGCCCAGCATCTGGCATAGGTAGAGAGTTTGCAGGGTGTTGTGGGGGGTGGCAGAGCTCTTCCAGACAAGAGACTCAGGTGGAAGACACATTTGCCACTTTTACTCTGACTGGTAGTCCCTCTGCTAACACACTGTTAGGCAGTGAAGGTCTCCCCTCCTGGCATCTGCGTGTTTGAAACGCAGAGCACACACGGTGGGGCAATCCCTGAAGACCTTAGAGTGTACCTGCAAGGCCAGCTGGCATGATCCCAGTATTCCCAGTCTGCACACTCTGCACAGCTCTTGTGGGAGCTATCAGAGTGGCAGGATTATTCCAGCCACATTTCCAGCATACGGATTTAATTTTCTCTCCATTTCTCATGGTACATTGGTCTTCACAGAGACATAAGGAGACACAGATGCCATGCACTAATGTACACAGGTCCTGACATAGAAAAGGACATATTCAGAATCATATACACAGAGACCCAGTTTCAAAATAAGGATCTTGCACAGACAAGCAGGACAGTACATGAAAATAATGACAGAGAGACAGGTATCTTCTAGTGCTCTGGAAAAAATCCCAAGAGTCACTGTCCCCTAAGAGAAACTGACAAAAACATCATAGTACATTAGATCTGAAGCTGATGTTTCAGAGTCTCCCTTGGGAAATAATTTTTTAAGCCCTGAGAGCAGCAAACAACAGTATATGGAGAGGAATACATAGTTGCCACAGCCACCCTTATTATTCTGACGTGAAAAGATCCCAGCAGGAACACCACATGCTGGCCACCATGTCAGGTCACACCAAAGGGAGATATCTGCTGTCAAGAGATCCCAAATCTATCTTTTATAGTTATATCTCCAGGCCACTTTTGTACAAGGTAGTGTAACTACAAGGAGTAGCCTTCCTTGAACAAAAGATGAATGTTTCTGAAGGGAAGTCAAACAGGTGTACCTGGCTACATCAAAACAAGGGGCTCATGACTAATGTCCTCCTCCTCTCTACTTCCACTTCCTTGGGAGCTAATCTTACTCTTTTGGGCTATGTCTGATGCCAGGCAGCACAACTCAATGGAGCCTGGCAGGCAAAATGTGTCTTTATTTACCCTGCCTTGTGTACTGTCCAGAGTCCCAAGAGGAACTGAGGAAAACTATCTGCTTTTATCAGAGAGTGCACAATGGTAAAGGTTGTGCCAAAACCACGTATTTTGGAAGGTCAACAAAGAAGTTTCTTCTTTATTTTGATAGCAGGTGCCCATGCATCCAGATCTCTAGAGCAAAGAGACCTGAGACCATACTTCATAGCTCATGTGAAGCTGGGCAAAAACAGGTGCCCTTGAACTCATGACATCAGGGGGGCATCATGTCATCTTCTGCAGCAGGAGTTAGGAGTTACATACACCATGGCCAACTGCTTCCCACAACAGAGCAGGGGGAAAGGCTTAAGCTTACTTAAGATTGGTCAAGGGAGAAAGAACATTTGCCTCCAGAGGTGGTTTTTATGGCAGACATCTGAAAACATTTTACATGCAGGTAGAAGAAAGCCTCTATATTATTGTGGTTAAAATGGCCTCTTAGTATCTAGCCTCTATTTTAAGTAGGTGATGCATAAATGTTCTCATGCCAGTACTCTTCAGTCTTTTGGCTGAAATAGCAGTTCTTTATCACTGGGATTTACCCATCTGATGCATTAGTAGGCAGCAGTCATATGCCCTCTTAACATTCCTTTTGCTATGCTAAAAAAAGCAAAGACTGTCTAGACTCTTGCCATCATCTCTCTCCTCTTCCCCAGATCACCCTAGTGCCACTCTTTGCACTTGTTACAATTCCCTCTCTCCTTTCCCAGCATTTCTGGAAGAAACTTTTCTCTTCCTCAGCACTGGCAATGCCTCCTTGTTTTGTCTCTTCAGCTAACATTTACATATATTCTCCAGGGTCATCAGTGAAGATAAAAAAATTAACTGCCAAAACCAGTCCCTAAGGAATTTCAATTACCCACCACTTTATGTTTCAGGGTCTCTTCATTCAGCAATTCATTACCCAGTTTTCAGTTCAAGTGTGAATACCTGCTCTGTTTTCACATCTTCCCAACCCCTTCCTCTGAAAACTAGATACATTTTACATTCACATAACTGATGTTTAAAAAATTATTGTCCTATCCTCCAAGAATAAAATAAATAAAAAAATACCCTACCTTTCATACAACCATAATGAATTTTGTCCCATTGCCTGTGTACTTCAATAACTTTAATTATTCCTACTTTCATATAGGATAAAAAGAGAAGTTGTTCTAAGCCCTTGGGTCTGTAAGTAACCACATTCCTCTTCTGTTCCTTGAGTAAATCTAGGTAAAATTGTTGATACTATATAACCATGTCCCCATCTACCCTTCAGTTGAACAGGTCGATAGAACACATATGCTACTGGATTTACTACTTGATGTGTCTCCAGGATCCTTCTGTATGGAATAAAGTGAGTATGGAATATGTGAGTTTTGCCTTGACCTCTGAGATTGCTTTGATTTCCTGACCCTTTTAGCCATCAGCTTGTAATCCCCTTGTTGTACAGCATCTTTCCTGCAAAATAAGGCAAAATCTTTGGGTTCTGAGGCATATCCTGATCTCAGCTGCACTGTACAAGGGTCTGATGTCTTGCCTTGTTCTTTTTACCTTTACAAAGAACTTCTTTCAGCAACTCTGCCAGGTCTATCTCACCTAGATTTCTTCCAACTGATGTGTCCTTTTCCTCTGTAACATCTGCAAGGTAGATTTCTTGGCTGACCACTCCCATCTTTCACTGGGGAGCCACATTTTCTATATGCTTTCCCTTCACTCCTTTGTTCAGGAAAGCAAGTTAGCTTTTCCTATACTGAGTATGAATTCCTTCCACATACAAGTACTTGAGACTTTTAACTCAAACTGCTTCATCACTTTTGTCCCATAGTTTCTCTGACCATTCCTGTTCTGATGCAAAAAAATCTTAGCTGTGGCCCTCTTATATTTACTCTTCCATTTAATT
Organism: Florisuga fusca; assembly: GCA_038090715.1. Lineage (NCBI taxonomy): Eukaryota > Metazoa > Chordata > Aves > Apodiformes > Trochilidae > Florisuga > Florisuga fusca. Next base: position 50,881,317 of record JAAWXA010000004.1, on the reverse strand, counting down.
TAAACAGAATCAGCCTGTGCACAGTCAAGGTCAAAAGTTATCTTCTGCTACATTGTTCTGTAGTATCTCACTGGTTACCAAGGTCAAACACAAGAGCAGCTCTGATTAGTTTGCTGCCTCTTTAGCGAAGAAATATGTCAGCCAGTGCAACCAGAAATACTTGGGCCCATCTTATGCTAATAGCAATTTTTCTCCACGTAACAAGTTAAAACCTGTAGCAAAGACGATCCCTGGTACAATGAATCTTTCTAAAAAACTTCAGAGACCTCCATCAATATCCTGATGCAGCCCTGGACAGCTGCAGCAGAACTGTAGCTGTCTTTCCTCATTGTGCTTTGAACCCAAGCAGATTCTGTTTTATCACCTCCACCGCTGCTTGTTTCTTTGCACTCAACAGTAACATGCACAGACATTATTGCCACACACTCCATTTTTCTTTGCTCTTCTGAGCTGCACAAATCTTTCACTCGCAGTGGCCCAGCCATGCCAGCTGTCCAGCCTGCCTCCAGAAGTCCTGGCATACACAGCTGCATACTCTAGTTCTGCACATTGCTCTTGAGCTCCTTGTCTTGGCATCCAGACATTTCCATTGTTTCTCCCAGTTTCCCATTTATATGGTTGTATAATCTTGAATGGAGTATCAGTTTCCTGCTTGAATTAGAGCTACATTTCTGCTCCTGTACATTCCTTTAGTCATTGATGCATCTTAATATCTATGCTCTTCCATCAACTAGACATCAAAAGCCAGCATGCAAACTACACAAGTCCCAGCTAAAAGCTCACAAAATCCCAAGTCCTTCTTCCCATGTCTTAGTCTAAAGCCTGACTTGGTTGTCTTGCACCCAGTAGACTGCTTTTCCTCCACATGCACACTCAAGCTGCCAAGGAGAGCCCACTTTCTGTGGATGCCTTCAAAGAGACAACATGGTGCCGGCTGCAGTTCACAAGCTTTTTGTAATGACTGGACCATGGATTTACCTTTCTTTTCATAGGACATGTACTGCTGAGGTACATAAAGTGCCTTGAGTGGTATCTGCCGTCATCCTTCTTCCATTTCAGTGGGAACCTAGCTCCCTCATTTGTCTCAGCATGAAGGGAATCACTGGATTATTCTCTCCTCCCATCAGGTTCCTTTTCAGTTCCAGGTCCCCTTTATAACATGGTGATGATTTGTCTTAAAGTGTCCCCACTCACACAGACCTATCTTTCCTAGTGCTCCTGGAGGTCTCCAGCTTTATTTTGTCCCCTGCCCTTTGCAGTTCCTCCTGCAGCCTCTCCTCCTTTGCAGGTTCCTGGAATCATGCTTCCCTGGCCTCTGACCTCTAGCCACCCCCATCTCCTCTTTTCATTCTCTACTGGGTTAAGTTTTTCCTTTCTCTGTGTTGCTTTTCTTCCCCATTCCCAGTCCACAAGCTTTTTCTTGTACTTCAGATGATGCAGTAGCAGGGACGAACTTGATAACATGCATGATAAGCTCTATTCTGATGCTTGCTCAGAAGGTACAGTAAGTGTCTGTAAAAGTGTGGTAAAGTCTCTGCACTGAGAACCTGAACTCTCAAAAAAGGCTGTGAAATTTCATCAGCACAGAAGCTGTCATCCAGGTTTAGTCTTACCCAGGTCCCAGCTTTGAAGGTGATTTAAAGCAGCAAGGATGAGCTGCAGCAGCACAAGGCTGGAACATACAACAGGTTTTACCTCAAGACAGCATTTCCCACTGCAAGACTGAGCTGAGAATCTCATTCCCCCAGGAGGCAGGCCAGCTATTACTACTTGCACCATCCATCACAGCGACAGACTGAGGTTAAGCAACCCACTAGTTGTTACTGACAGCAGACAGCTATAGACACTGCTGCCACCTGCCTCTTGGCTCTGAGAGCTGTCAAGGGGTTAAGGGACTTGGGTGTTGTGACTCTGTTGTAGGTATCTCCACCTGACTGTGCTGCTTAGACTCCCTGGTCCTAGACAGTTAACTCAGGCAGTGGCAGAAAGAACAGACACATCTTCAGCACTCCAGTACAGGTCCTCTACCTCCCACTGCCCTCTGCTAACACCAGAACCACAGTCCATCCCACAGCTCTCCTGCCTCTTTCACTCGGGTGCCGCAGTGTTCAGCACAGTGTGACAGGGTAGCATTGCTCAGGTGGAGCACTTGTGTTAATTCCATTCAGTTTCCATCCTAGATAGGGCTGTGTTGTCCAGAAAGAGTGAGGTGAAGTTCCCACTTGCTAGGCTGAGAAGCAAACTGCCACAGCACAGCAAAGAACACATTGGGACTGTCTCCCCTTCCCTCCCTGCCGGCCTTGCTCAAGGTCACGCCATGTGGCAGCAATAAGAATAGAGCTCACAAATCCCATCTCATCCTGCTTGTTCCAGGGCCAGGCCCTGCTGGGAAAAAGCCATTATCTGTCCAAGTGCAGCAGCAATGCCCGGGTGTTCTTGTGGAGCTCAAGAACAGGTTAACACTCGCGCGGAAACTCCTGCGCACACAAAATAGGCAGCAAGAAGTGCCAGCTCTGGAGACTCTGGAGGCTCTGGAGGTCTGGGGACACGTTGTGCTGGAACCGCTGGGGCCCCATCCATCTGTACCAGCACTCCCTCGCCCGTGGGACTGCGAGTTCCTCCCCAGGAAAGCAGCAGCGCCAAGCTGACTGAGCTCCAGCCCCGGCAGGAAAACGCCAATTTAGGGACAATGCCCAGATGGGGTGATTAAGCAGCCTGCTCAGCAATGTGCTGGCCAACACGTGAGCTGTGTATTCTCCAAGGTGCACACCTGCACTCCGAGCTGTACTTTGTGCTTTTTCCTTGCAAAGGTCTGCACGTCAGGGATGCTTTCCCCCAGAGAGACATGGGAGTAGCGGGGCATTTTCCCTCCACCTGCCAGGCAGCTTCATCTCTGCCCCAGAGGTGTCCTGGAGGAGACTGGGGGAGAGTTTACCTTCACTGACATAGCTGACACAGCCCGCATAACTTAGGCCTCAAGAAGTTGAAGGATATGGGCACCAAGCCACACACTTCTTTGACTATGGTGGAAACAGTCAAGCTACTGACAGCTACTGAGAAATGAGTCTGGACAATTAATCAATACACAATCTCCTCCTCTAATTATATTGATGGAACATGAGCTCCATCCCCCAGGAAGGCCAAAGGCCATTGAGCAAAGCCATTTAGCAGCATTTATTTATATCCTTGGTGGTTCAATAATTTTAGTCTTGCCTCATAGCATCAGGTTGCTGAGGGCTAGGCAGCATCTTCCAGCTGGAGGCAAAAAAAAGCAGCACAACAGGTATTACTTAAGAGAAAAAGATCCTTTGAATGGAAAAGGATATTTTAAAGGCAAATACATTCCTTTTCTCTAAATTTTTAAATTCATACATAGGTGTGCACAAAGAATTTCTGAAATATTCTATGCAAATGGTTAAAAAAGAGAGTCATTTTATAAGAGGAATACTAAAAAAAATATTGAGAAGGTCACCAGGCATTTATTACTCTCAGTTGCACTAGAATGCCCTGCTCTAGAAGTCTACCACGAAGTGTTAAAAAAGAATTTGTCCCTCACTCATGCCATACCTTTCCTCCAGCAGGCACAAACTGCTTTTTAAGAAACCTGGCCCTGTAGGTAAGGTGAGTTCATGCTTGTGTAATTAAAGCCTATGTTGAAACACATATACAAGGGACAAAGATGATGTCATGGCACAGCTGTTTCTACAGCACAGCTGGTTTCTTGGCTCCCTGATAGAAATCCTGCTCTTGCTGAGCTGCAGCGATGCGGGTGGTAAAACTGTCACTTGGTAGCTGCAGATTGTCCCCGCTGGTTGTGTGTGGTGCTTCCCTGCAAAAACCAGCAGACTCCTTCCTTTGCACCCTCGGCCAGACTATGTAACCTGCTGAGAAAGGATCTGGTGCTTGCAAAGAAGCTGTTTACTTACACAGTTGCCTGCTGGGACTTATTTGCAGAGTACTACTGAGAACCACCAAATCTGCTTGTATAGCTCTGGAGACAGTTCAAATCCTCTGTTCCCAGACCAGTGATTAATGTTGTATGGAGAAAAGTTAGGACTGAGGATAAAACCCAGCTTTCAAAACAAGGGCCTCTGATCACACACTGAACAAACATTTCCCCTTGCCTGTGTCAGCTAGTTTGATCCCCAATAAAAGGTCAGATTGGTTTGGAAACCTCAGCCCCACCGGTGAATTGCCTTATCACTATCCAGAAAGAGCTGTCTCAAGTACCATGTCCTTGCTGTCTGTAAGGCCACAGGCAGAGCTCCCTCTGAAAGCAGCTAACACAAAGTAAGTTCAAAGTCTCCCAGCTCAGATCTTGGCAGGAACAGGGTCACACTCCTTAGAGTCCCACCTCCTCATTAACCCTTACTTATAAACAGCTATATTGCCAACACATCCTCAGAAGATGCACCTGATCCTGCCAGGAGCTGAGATGAGAACAATGGCCAGAGAAAGGCCACAAAGACCTCAGAGGGCTGGAGCACCTCTCCTATGAAGACAGGCTGAGGGACTTGAGACTGTTCAGCCTGAAGAAGAGAAGGGTTCATGGAGACTTTACAGCAGCTTTCCAGTACCTGAGGGGGGACTACAGGAAAGCTGGGGAGTGACTTTTGACAAGGGCATCTAGAGATAGGACAGGGGGTAATGGCTTTAAACAGAGAGAGCTTCAGGTTACACATTATGAAGAAATTCTTTAGTGTGAGGGTGGTGAGACACTGGCATATGTTGCCCAGGGAGGCTGTGGCTGCCCCTCCCTGGAAGTGTCCAAGGCCAGATTGTATGGGACTTTGAGCAACCTGGTCTAGTGGGAGGTGTCCCTGCCCATGACAGGGGTGGGTGGAACTAGATGGTCTTTAAAATCCCTTCCAGTGCAAACCATTGTATGATTCTATGTTCTCTGGACACAAAAGACTTAATTGCATTGGCAAAGATTTGCTCCACACAGACGGGGTCTGTGGCAACAACACAGAGAGCACTGTGATAGCAACAGCTCAAGACATGGTGTCCAGATAGGATAAAACTCCATGAGACAGGACAGGAGTCCTTTTTTCCCTCTCTCCTCTGTCCCCCATGCACAGAGTATACGGAAAGTGGTGGATTATTATTAGCAGTTTTTAAGGTGTGGCTTTACTCTACAAGTACAGAAAATACATGCAAATGCAGATACACATAGATGCATGCACACACCATTGTTCATACACTCATGCTGTCTTAAGCCCATCCAGCCTGGAGTCACTGCCTCAGGTAACTGATGAGATCTTGGTGAAAAATGCTCTAAGCCTGTCTGTTCTCAGGTTTAACCTTGTGCTAAGCCTTTCCCAGCTGAGTCCGCAGAGAACGCTGCTATTGTGAGGGCCAGAGCCTTCCTGCCATGCCAGCACACGCAAAGGCTGAGGTTTCATAAGCTGCCTGCCATCGGGAGGACAAAGTCCCGTTGAGTGGGCATTGGCTCTGCCTTCCCTTGCAGATAGCGAGGGATCAGCTGAACGCAAGTTTGGCAGCCTCCCAGGGCACGGCACAAGGCTAGCCAAGCATGTGAAGCAGAGGCATTATCAGTGCCCTGTTCCTAACAAAGTGAAGACATTCACTTTCATCTCAAACTAATATTTGTCCCCGCACTTTCCAAGCAGAGGAAGAAAGAGGCGCATTGTGCCGGATCCCCTGCTGTCATTCCCAGCTCCTAATCTGCAGCTTGCAGTTACAGGGAGGCTGCAGGCATGGGAAAACACTTCAGCATCCGAATTCAAGAATAACGTCTAGTCAAGGAGTAAAGGAGAAATAATAAATAAAGGCTCTTTAGGAAGGAGGGAAGACAAAATTAATTAAGTCAGTGTGTTTTCCCATAGCTAGGGAAAGCTCAGGTTTGCAAGGGGCAAGTTAAGAAGTCTTGTTCATTCCCCTTTGGGAGAAAAAAGGTGCCAGCTGCCCAGAGCCAGTGGCCAGAGTACTGGTGTCTCCTTGATCACCTTTAATGCCAGAGGCAGAAAAGTTAAACTTTTAGAAACTCTAGGAACAAGAGCACTCTTGTGCTACAACTCTTTAGGAACAAGCATTTTAGTCTTGGTTTAGGGCACAGACCAGTCAGCCTCATGAGTTAGACAATGTCCTGAGCATTTGAAGGGACTTCTTTTTGCTGAAAGTAATTCTATTTCTGACTGACATTTGTGCGTTTTCTTCGTAACTTGACTCTACCCGTGAACCAGATTGACTTGCATTTCTAAGTAAACAAAATCCATCTTAGACCTATGTCTAAGCTGAGCCTAAGTGATATGACACATACTCAAGATGCCCTGCTCTTGCTGGGACACAATATTTTACCAAAGTTGTCCTGGGAAACTGATTGCATTCCTGTTGCCCATGAAGTAGTGGAGATGCTGAGTTCACAAAACACTGAGTTGCAAGGTCCTGCCCCTAGGCAGGCAAGATAGGCTGGCTGGCTATTGAGGGGTTTCTGTTCCTCTGCAAGGGCTGACGAGCAGGGAAACCAGGAGAGGGGGGAAATGCAGCTCAGGGGGGTCACTGTGAACTAGTCAGGAATGAGCTTGAGAGCAACCAGCCTGCCCTTGTATCCTCAGACAGCTGAATTCTCAAGAAACACCAGTGGGGAAGGCACCAGAAGGCAGCTTTCTGGGTCAGCTGATTTTGTAAACACAAGGCCAACATTAATTTAACACATTTTGCAGTTAGATCCTGTTCTGAGCCAGCTGGTCACAAATGGCCTCTGAGCTGCTGAGAGAGACAGGGAGGAAACAGAGAGGAAAAAGGGAGGAAAGCTCCCTTATTGCTCACACCATCAGTAAACATACGGAGGTGGAAAGCATGCAGACTACAAACACTAAGAGACAGGGCACAAAACTCAGCCACAGGTTTTGTGTACCTGTCTCCCCTGAACTGGAGCTATTTCGCATCCAGCCAGCTCAGAGCATGGGCAAGGAGACGGGCTTTGCCCTCCTTCCCTGTGCAGATGTGCTCTTGCTTGCTTCAGTGAGGAATGAAAGAGTGCAGTGGCACTGCAGAAGATCAGCCTGTCAGCCATCCCTTTTACTCCTGTCCAGGCTTTCCCCAGTCTTTGCAAACATGGGCCCTTTTGTACCATATCCTCATGATGCTGTCGGGACAAGGGGATGGGGTAGCAGAGTGAAGAGGGGTCAGTGATAAAAAGGTCAACACAGCCCTGAAGTGCCAGGTGTCAGCCCCTTTTCTCACCAGCTTTCCTTTCCTATAGCATCCTGCTGAGTGTCTTCTGCAAGCCACTACAGGCCTTTCACACAGTATCTGTGTCCCTGGAGCAGAGGTCTGTGTATGGCTGAGTGTCATTGGAGTTGTGAGCCATCGGTGAAGCAGGTGCCTCATCAAAGGGGCTGTGTCAGGCATGCAGCAACACCCTCCACCACACAGGGGATGATGCCCAACATCACAGCCAGGAGGCTACAGCCTAGGCTGGGCAGCCATGTGCAGCCCATGGGGTGACAGGTGAGAAAGGTGGCCACAGCACAGTGCTGCAGGGGTGTGTAATACATGCAGGGAGTGGGACAAGACCTCACTCTGTTCCTCACATTCAGCCTTGGCTGGGCATTAGCAGGACTGCCAGAACAGCTACCCAGCCCGTAGCAAGGCCTGGGGCATGCACATTTCTTGACCCCTCAGTCTACTCCAGATACTCCTTCTGCATCCAGGGGGCAACCAGGTTCCCAGCAGTCCTTTCACAGGGTGCCAGTGGAGCAACAGTGAAAGAGCCAAAGTAAGCTCTTGAAGTAATGCAAAAGCCACCACAAACACACCTGACTGAGCCCAGCAGGGGCAAGTGTGTGCTCAATGTTGTCCCTTTAAACAACATTCAGGGGAGAAATATAAACCCTTGGCTGGCTCTCAGAAGCCAGGACTCCTGGCTTTCATGGCCAGCCTTGTCAGGCACCTCACATTTTGGCTTTGCTGAGGCCACAGGACCTCTGTGGTTTTTTTCTCTGCTATTACAATGCATGGCAAAGGGAATGAACTCCCTCCACAAGACATCTGTCCCCTTTGAGAAGAGCAGCAAAGGACCAACTCAGCTTGGCACCGGCCAGCAAAGAAGGGAGAGCATAATGCCTGTGTCATGTACAGAGGCTGCCTGCCAAAGTGCTTGGACCATGGTCCTTCAGCAAGTAAATCCCTGGGGAAATAGACAATGTTGGCCATCTGCTTCCTTCCAGCCACCCTGCAGTGCTCTGCCTCCATGGGACCTGCTCTGCCAGGTGATGAAAGGTAGAGGCTCAGTCATCTTTCTCCACACAAGCTTAAGCTTAAGCACGTGAATGCTGTATTATGGATGTGAATCAAACATCTAAGCAACACATGACTCCCTTAACCTGACCCCATTGCCAGCATCTCAGCTGCCTATCCCTCCAGCAGCCTATAGGCATGCCAGAGCTCTGTGGTGGTCTCAGCCCATGCATCATTCCTGTCACAGTGTGTGCCCTTCCTGGACCTCCCACCTCTGCCAGGTTTAGCAGCCACTGAGGAGAGAACCTTGCCCCTCTGTGTGAAAGAAGGAACTTCAGAGAGACTTCACAGCAGAGAAACCAGACTGACTCACTGCTATCCCCTCCCAGAACTAAAGTGACCAGATGCTTCAGCAAAGAGAACTCCTTCCTGAGTGGCTGGCTTCTGTGGATCTTACCTGTGAGCCTTTGTTTTTTCCTGTGTGTCATTCAAGTGACACTAGCCATGGATGGATTTTAAAGTACCACCTGCTATCTCACTATCTCTCTCTCAGAGAGTGTCTCCCCATTTGTGCTGCTGCTTGACAGCCTGCCAGGGACTCTGCACCTTGTCCAGGAGTTAATATTTTATCTAGAGTTCCAGAGAAGCTCAGTGGAAATCGAGCTAGCCTTGAAATGCCAAAGGTAACTTCCTTCTGGATTTCGAAATATTGCTAGTAGAAATGTATTCTCTCATAGGGATATGGCGCTGCACCCAGCCTAACAGCTGGGGAGATTATTTATGGAAATCAGTGCCACGAGTCTTTGTATCACTTCCATGTGTCTTTCCCAAACCCCACCTTCATGGAGACCAAGTGCATCACTCTTGAAGCTCGAGGGAGGTGAAGTGGGAGCAGCTCCCCAGCAGTGGAAAATCTGCTCAAGCTGAAAAGTTTTTTTTGTTCACATTGCACAGGATATTTTTTCTACTTCGTAGCAGATTTATGTGAGGAACAGTGGTGGCACAGGGAATAATGGCTCCATTTTGTTTAATTATTAACTCACACGGTTGCCTGGTGCCACACATTCCAGCAGATGCTGCAAGGCAGTCAAGCTGTGCTGGCTAGAGAGCTAAGCACAAGTTTGGCAGTAGGAAAAAACTGATTTCTCCTTCTTCTGCTCACTGATGTTGTGCCCTTACCTGCTGGTGCCTGGTTCTTCCTACCTGCAGCAAACTGTCCCAACAGTTCTTTGAACACTGAATCTTCTGCACACTCTGAACATTTTACAGAAACAACTTCAACAGGGGGGGGCATACAACCACAATCTCAAAGACCAAAGCCAAACAATATAGAAAGAGTAAGAAAGGAAGCCAAGGGAAATTGGTATCATTGAGTTCTCCAGCTGCTGTCAGGAAGCTCTGTCTTGCAACTTGTCACTGCCTTGCTTGCAAACTGACAGGAGCAGCTTTACACCTCAAAGACACACGTTTCAAGAGAACTTGCTGGAAATCTTTTGCAAAACTTTTCTCAAGTTTCAATGGCAATTCCTCACAACCAAACCATTTTCAGGGAGGAGCTGCTTTCAGAGAACTTCTCAGCTTGAAATATTTTTGAGGGGATCCCTTTTCTAAGTGTCATAATATTTAGACATTTTGAAAGCAAAAAAGAAAAAAATCATCACAGATTTACAACCCTTAGTTGTTAAAAAAAAAACAAAACAGAGCCAGAAGAAAACATTTAAAAGTTACTGAAATAAAATATTTCAAAAAGAGATTTTTTTTTCCTAGCAAAATACATCTTAGAAAATTTAAAACCTTTGGGAGAGGGGTAATCTATTTCTCACTCAGCTTGGATTTTAGAGAAGCAGAAAACAATAAAACAGAAATTAATTTGTCTGTGGAAAAAATCTCAGCCAGAATCCGTTACTTGAGTGAAGATGACCCTAGGGTTACCAGGTACACTTGCAGCCAAAGCTGAGGCAGCTGAGTTTGAGCAGCACTTCCCTTCATGAACAAATGCCTGAGATGCCAGCAAGTGCATGCTGCCTGGAACCTGAACTCTGTTCCTATATTTCTGTCTATTTTAAAACACATCCTGTCCATGGTCCTTTCAGTTCCTCATGATCAGGTATGTGGCTCCTCCTGGAAACTCCTGTGTTCAAGCAGACAGCTGGGCTTTTACTGAGGGATGAATCTGTACCCTGAAATGCAGCCCTTCCTGGGTATGTTAGGATGCCCTGAGGAGCACCCTCAGGGCAAGCAGCTCCTCTCAGCAGGTTTCCAGGATTTCAAAACCTCAGCACTCCAGGCAGACCAGTGAATATGAAAGAGACTTTGGTTTACACAGTTCCCTCTTATCCTCAGGCATCAAACTATGCTTTGGATATACCCAGACACCCACATCCTCCTAACCTACCTCCCCCACACAAGTTTCCTTTCCAGGCCTCCTCCACCCTCTGCACTCATCAAGTCACAAGTCCTGCTGATAGCTGGTGCCAGATGACTGCTGCTCCATGTCCTGTGGAGGCTGCTAGCCAAGCTTCACTGCCCTGTCAGTCCTTCAGTCTGAAATGACCTTCAGGAGATTGGCTCCAAGGTGAAAGTACACAAGCACATTGAAGCTGGTTATTTGGCATCCAGGGATGAGAGCAAATGAGAGGAAACAAAGCTGGTACGATTGTCTTTTGCAAGACATCATCGTCTAAGAGTCAGAACTGCAAGCCCCAAAGCAGATACAAAGAAAAGTGAAAGGCCTAGGTAACCCAGACTCAGGGGTCTCCAGAACTTCCGGCTGGGATGCCAGATGGGAGGACAAGAGCTGATGAGAATTGGGAGAATATTATTCCAGACCATGTCTATCTGGGTACTGAAGTGTGGATCCCATTCAATGCCCTAGCTTACCTCCTAGTCAGTGCCAGGGAAATTCCGTATTACGGCATTATCTTTGATTCAAAGTAGCAGAACCAACAGTCCAAACCAGCAAAAACTTTGGCACAGGGCAAGTTTCAGAAGAGATCCTTGAAAATCCTCCCCCAACTTAATGTGCTAGTAGTGTTGTAGTGGTTCCCAAGAGCCTCAATGCAGATCTTATCTGCACTGTGACCACCAAATCATACAATGTTCTCTTATTGAGAACACTGTCCCTGAGTGCTTCCAGACCAGGCTGGCTGGAGGGATGTACAACAGAATATTTGCACCTCAAACTCATAGAATCATAGAATGGTTTGAGTTGGAAAGGACCTTGAAGGTCATTTAGTTCCAACTCCCCTGACATGGGCAAGGACACTTCCCACCAGACCAGGTTGCTCAAAGTCCCATCCAACCTGGCCTTGAACACTTCGAGGGCAGAGGCAGCCACAGCTTCCCTGGGCAACCTGTGCCAGTGTCTCACCACACTCACACTAAAGGATTTTTCCTAATGTCTAACCTAAATCTACCCTCTTCCAGTTTAAAGCCACTCCCCTATCACTACATGCCTTTGTAAAAATCATCAGTTGCTTAATTCCTTCAGAGGAGGAGTGAGTGATGTGGGAAGAGAAAAGTGGGGAGGATCTCAACAGATCTCAACCGCAGCTTTTGCTTAGCACCATGACATGCCTCCTGCAATGCCTATTCTGTAAAGGTAGTGCCCAAGCTCGGAGGATAATGAGGATTTATGGCTAAAATTCTCCCTCTTCATCCAGGAGCAAGCAAATGGTGGCTCCACATTTCCTCCCAGGCCCATCAAGCTCGATGATGTGCGACTAACTTTCATTGACTAAAGCCCAACCACATCCCTCACATGACCTTACATAACTGCTCATCTATTTCGTTAATGAATGGAGCTTGAGAAAATTTCCATTGCCCAAGGCCCTGAGGGAAAAATGTGCGAGCACCATCTCCGCATTTCGAGTGCCAGTGTGGGATTTTCCTATGGATTGACTGAGTACAGCAGTATTGTTTTTTGGTGGCTGTCATTGGTGCCTAAAATGGTAAGCTAACAGCCAGCTGCCACAGAGATGGGAAAATAAAAAAAACAGGCGAGTCTGCCTGGGCCAGAGGAAATAAAAGACACTCTCTGCCAGGAGCAGCAGGGATATCACCATTGTGGCCAGGGGCTGCACCTATTCCCAGGCAAAATCTGATGTGTTTGTTCAGTTCAGCAGAGAGCCAAAACACCTCCTGGCCTCTCTCCTCTCCCTGCCACAGATCAAGCAGTGCCAACCTGTGAGTATACTGAGGGCCAAACACAGTCCTGGAGCTGTCAAGCATCTCCCTCTGCCCTACCATGCTTTCAGGATAGAGCAGTCAGATGCTGGACAGAAGTGGAGGGGGTGATATGTATCTGTTTGCTACGTCAGCACGTCAAAGGCACATGCACCAGAATTTACAGCAGGTAGGAGCTGAGAAGGAGCTGGGGATACCGTAACATTTCTAAAAAGCTGTAATGATTCTTTGCATTTTTCCCATTTTAACCACTTCACTGACTAAAACAGATATTACTTTTATCATAAAAGTCCTTCTGCTGATGGAAGCCTGAGGAGGGGGAAGGTCTACCTCTCCTAAAGCAACGTCATGCAAAGGCATCTGTAAATGGCAGAGACGTGATTTTCAGAAACACAATTCATGCTGTTCTCTGAGGATGTACTTTGGAACCAAGGGACTGGCTGGGTGTGCAGTGTGAGGTCTTCATGGCGTGAGGTACAAATCTCATGGCCATAGGATTTAGCAATGATGCTGAAGCTAACAGACTAGCTAGATTGAACTGGGCATGACTGGACTACCATGAAGGATGGAAGCTGCAGTGCTGAAATACTGGAGGATGCTCCTTCCTCGTTCAGTTTATGAGGAGAAAATGCAAATGCAGCCCTGGGGTCTGTAATGCCTGGTCCACGTGCAACATTGAGTAAATATTTAACTGCAGGAAGAACATTCCCTTCCAGAGATTGAAGCATCTGGGTTAATCAGTTCCAGATTTTATTTAAGTCACAGGTGTCAGGAGGACAATACAAGTTCAAAACCTTGAGGATGTTCAAAGTCTTCCACGCCTGGTCAGTGGCCATGTCTCACCTCGGATGCTAAAAGGATGATCTTTTCACCTGCTAGGAAAGCATGGTGATTATCTCACTCAAGGACACACTTCACAGAGAAGGGGGTTTGAAGATTCTCCTCTTGCACCTGGATGGTGCTCCATGAGCTTGGGAGCAGAGGCATCTGCAGCAGTTGGGCTGGGCTGGGAGAGCCCTCAGGCAGGTCTGGAGATGTTTCTTGTCCTGTCAGCACACTGGATGCTCACCTGCAGGGTTGATGACAGAAGTTGTCACTGATAGTTGTTCTCAGGCTTTGGAAAGTGCTCATTTCTGCCAGACCCTCCTTTTACACAACATATTCCCAGTTACTCTGTTGCCCCAGTATAGTCAGTTTTCCTCCATCTGTCTCTTCCACACAAAGCTGTTCTGTTTCCTTAAGAAATTATGCAGCGGAGAGAATACTAATTTTCATTAGTACTCATTTCTATAATAAAACAAGCTCCTCCACACGTGATGTAGTTCATATTTTCTTATGTCCATAGGGCCTGCACTGTGCTCCTGGAGCCTTGGAAAGAGACTCAGCTATCAGCATACCCCCTCCTATCTCCATCACTGGCTGACCAGCCGGTGAGCTGGGCTCTTGCTTTCTACTTCTTGGTCATTCATCTCTGACTTCTGTTGATGCTTCAGAGCAGAGATGTCTTTCTGTGGAGTAAAAGCACTCCAAGAATATGTTTATCTTTAGGCCCATCTTTGCTCTAGTGTCTTCCTCACAATCGCCCCTGAGGTTCAATGTAAATGTTTCCAGTCTGCTGTACCAAACACCATTTTATTCTCTTGAACACATGTTGCTTGAAAGGACATAATTTAAAGTTGAGAGGAGAAAGGAGGGAAGAGATTGAGCGTCCAAGTCCACCTGGGTGACACAGCATCACTTAAGTGCTTCAGCCAAAGCACTTAACATTTACTATTTGGGTTTTTTTTAACAGTCAGAAGAGTCAAATATCTTACTGTGCAATTGAAACCTTTGTGTATTATTGAAAGCTCAGCTCCTCCCATAGAAATGGCAAATCAGAAGGTGTAATCGTAAACTGAATTCTGGCTACAAAATAAAAAAGCAAAAGTCTGTGTTGCTCTTTTTCACTTTGGATTTAAATCCTCTGGACTGAACAGCCCTCACCAGGCACTGTGTAAAATTTTTTCCTAAAATAAGATGACAGGGGTCAGGGGCTCAAGCTAAGCTGATTAGCACTGCAAAAGCCGTATCACATTGCTACAGTGGGGTCATATGATTGATCACTAGGCTAAATATTTAGGAAGCTTCCCAGGGAAGGGGAGTAGATGACACGGACCACAGAAGTCAGGGAAAATGGGCAACTGGGAGGCTCTAATACCATTTGCCCATTGTAACACAGATCAAAAAAGTAGGGGTAGCTTTGCTTTGAATTACGTTTCCCACCAGCTTCCCCACTGAACACGTGTTCTACTCCACAGACCTGGGACTCCAGATCACACACCAGGCAGCTTTTTTGTCAGCCGGGAAATGTCACATGTCACTCTGCAAACCACTTCCCACCATCCCACCATCCCATCACTGCTGCTGGCCAACCCCGCTCCCCTCTCCTGGCAGCTGGGGACACCTCAGTGCCTGCTGCCCCCAGGGCACCATGCTCCTCAGCTGCTTGAATGGGCTCTCCATGGGCCTTGACTTTCCCCTTCCTGGGAAGGGCCGGCAGCCCCAGGAAATGTTTTCTGGGAGCCCCCAGACCCTGCCTGTTTGGGAGCGGTGTGAGGGAAGCGGTGTCAGCCACAGTCCCTGAGCCTTCCCCCCGCTGCCACACCTCCTCCTGGAGGAGTGAAGGTGGAGAGGACAAAAACTGTGATAAAGAAAAGGCTCAGGTTGCATCTATGGCCAAGAAACTCCTGGTGTAGCCTGGGGTGGTGGGTTTCTTCTTCTCCATAAATCCTTGAGGAGCTAAACCCCCACTCTCAGAGTGCTACCCAACTCAACTCAGCCCCTGAGCTCTCCTCTGGGGACAGGCACCATCCCTTGTTCCCCTGGGTATCTGTTAGGTACCATCCTCAGGGGATTTTTTCCGCCCTCTCCACAGCCACAACAGCAAATCCCCACAGGGTCTTCCCCCTCTGGTGGGCCCTGCAACTTGGCTGCCCTTCTTCATAGGTGGCCTGCAAAGCTCATGGAGATGCCCTGCCACGACAGGCCCCAGAAAGCCCATGGAGGCACCATCTCAGGGCCAAGAGGAGCTCCTCAAGGTGGTACCTGTCCAGCCATGGCACACATTTCTTCATAGGTGGCCTGCAAAGCTCATGGAGATGCCCTGCCACGACAGGCCCCAGAAAGCCCATGGAGGCACCATCTCAGGGCCAAGAGGAGCTCCTCAAGGTGGTACCTGTCCAGCCATGGCACCCATTGGCACGTGCAGGAGAGGAAAGCAGCACCAAATACTCCTCTATCACCCCATGGCTCCATGGGAATCAGAGAGGACCCTGGGATTCCCTCTCTCCCATAAATGAGGGGGAAAATCCTGGGCTCAAGCCAGGCTCTCTGGAAGCATGGCCATGGCCTGGCTCAGCTGCCAACTCGTTCACGTGGGAAGTCATGACATGAAGCTTCCTGAGCTCCCCCCATGACTAATGGCATCCAAAGTGGTAGAGGTGGGTGGGCTCAGGGAAGGTGGGAGAGAGGCACCACCCCAATGACCACCCCAAGACCTCTCTGCAGCACCCAGGAAGCCTCCTTTGTCCTTGTGTGTCCTTGGCACCCAAAAGGCACAGATGTGAAGGCAATGTGTGAAGACTGAAAAGGATAAACATGAAGGCAAGGAGGCTGTGAGTAATGGAAAGCAAGCATGCAGTTGTCCTGGAGAACCTGCATTATTAAACAGGTGTGAGTGCCAGCTGCCACCTGTCCTGGCAGTGACAGGGGGAGGGAGGTTTTCCACACATGCATCATTTTTAGAAACCTTTGCCCCTCTTATATTCAGTGGTTATAAAAGAAGCCACTAGAAGCTGACCTTCTCCTTTAACCACAGTTTTACCCGCTCTCATTTCTTCTCCATTTGTCTTTCTTGCTTTGTTGCAGACTGAGGTTGTTTGCCAGAAAATAAGACAAAGGCTCGTTGCTGCCAGAATCTGCCCTACAACAACAAGGAATAGCAGTAAGTGGGCAAGTAGGGACACATAGAGCTGCACAGAGAGCCGAATAGAATAGCTGCTATTATTTTGGCAAGTTGCTGTTGACTTGGAGGCAGGACTCCCAGGGAAAGGTAACAGCTGGTGTTAGACAAATGATACCGCTAGAGAAAAGAGAAGCTTTTAGACACACAAATCCTTCTCTCAAAAGGCTGCAAGCATCAGCAGCCTAAGTGCAGTCTGGAAAAGCTTCCTCTGAGTCTCCCTCTTCAGGGAAAATGAGGGTCCACAGGGAAACAGCTTGCCACCCAGGAAGCAGCAGGGCAGAGGCGTGACTGAATCCCTGATCCCAGCTCTTCTGTGATGAGATGGTGCTTCTCCACCTGTCGAGGCCATTGCTGTTGCAATGCAAATAAAACCTGTTACAATACTAAAATAGCACCCCTAGTACTTGTGAAACACCAGCAGATGCTTTGCCCACTGCATCACTGCACACAAGCAATATACAATTGCCATTCAGACCCGGCCCTGTACTGTTGAGCTGTGGTTTACACTGACTCTAGAGATTTCAGGTCACCTCATGCGTAACTCAGTCTTCACTGCAAACATTTGTTGTATTGTACTGAAAAATAAACACTTTGCAGGCCCTGGAGAGAGGTACCAGGGCTGAGCAGAGCTCAGGAGCTGCATCAGCACTAAAAGAAGCAGGTGAGTTAGAGGAAGCACAGTGTCAAGACACTGATGGGCTGTGACTTGATGGTGGCCAATGAAGAAAACTATGCTCTGCCAGGTTACAGGTTCAAGCAGCAGTAGCATATAGATTAACAATGTCCAAGTTGCCACAGAAACTGCCTCAGATGCAGCAGACATTTCACATTGTGCTCTGAGATTTGTCTATCTGCTTTAGGCCAAATTGGAACTGCAGCACCATTTGTCGTTGGGAAGACACCTTGTCTTTCATATTGCACAACGGGATTTGCACAGGAGACTTCATTCAAGTACAGTTGCAGAGTGTCACAGAAAAAAAAGCAGCCTGTAGGCAGCAAACCCTGTCCCTGTGACTGGTGCTCAGCTATGTGATTTCCTATTGCATGGTACATTTTCCCATGTGCTGTTTTAGGCCTGCCTCACCCTCTGCTTTCCCTCTGTTAATGAAACTCCAGATGTGCTTCTCCAGCAACAACACTGTTTTGTTCAGGAGAGAAAAACACAGGAGTAATCAACCCTGATATCAATAAGTAGGTGTCTCAGATAGCAACAAAAGAACAAGCATTAATAATGGAGAGGGCAGGGAGAGACAGATGCAATGAAGTGGAGAGAGGAAAGCCAATCAACTTAATGAAATAAGGCACAAGGTTAGTGAAGGGCTATTTATATACTCCAACTCGCTCAGCCCCGTGCACTTAGAGGCTGGTTCAAACTGGCTCCTTAACAGCAGTAATAATCATTACAGAAAAGAAAGAGAAAAAAAAGTGAAAGCTGGGAAAATTCACTGCCGGAGGTAAAGCTTTAGAGCAGAGTCTGGCTGGAGTCAGAAGTAACTGCATTACTGAGAGATTGAAAGGTTAATAGGAAACCAGCTGACACTGAAAGAGAACAATTAGAGAGGTTAAGGGGCTTAATATTAGATTAATGGTTGCCTGGAGGAGCAAAAGCAGAGATTTCAGTAAAATGGGAGAATGGTGTGCAGAAGGCTGTTTTTTCATGGATGAAGAGCCCCAGGTCTGCTCCTGCCACTCCCTGGAGAAAGTGGAAGAAGGTGGCTCTACCATTCTTTGTCAGTCTTGTTCAGTCTCCCATGTTCATCTCTCTTCCTTCCTTCTCATCTCTCTTCCTTCCTTCTCATCTGTTTGTCTCTTCAAGTCCCTATGGGTTTGCTCTCCCCTCAAGAGCTATCTGTGTGGTCTTGTCTTACTGTCTTCCTTGTGTTCCTCCTCCACCTCCCCACTATATCCTTAAAGTTTGTAATAATAAAATTATATTTAGCATTCCCATGGCCCTTTCATTCCCCTTCAGCATGCTGCTCTCCAGAGACAGGGGGGTGGGGATGGCCACTTTTATCCACATTGCCCTTAACCAGCAGCCAAAGATTCAAAGAGAAAAAAAAAAAGTTGACAAAGATCAGATGACAGGTCTGCTCCCCATCAAATTCTCCCTGACTAGATGGACAATACTGACACTGGTGAGGTCCCTGACCACCAGCAACCATTTAAAAAGACTTTTCAGCAGGAAGAGGTTGGGCATACTGCATAGAGTACTGATTTAGAAAGACAGGAACTGGAATGGATCAATGTCATCTCCGAACTCAAAAGGGGAGTTGAAGATACTAAGGAGAGGACATTCAGTAGAAGGAATGCAGTCATACCAGATGAAGGGCTACATGTATGTTGCTGTTTCATGGTGGGTTGAGCACTGAAAGCACATGCAGTTAAAACATGCCTCTTACAGGAAAACAACAGAAAAGAGAACATTCTGTGGCTCAGAGGTGATGGGTGTTCTCCTGAAACACTGTGCTGCAGAGAGGAGATAACCAGTTCTCCCTCCCCCCACATTACAAGATGAGTAATGAAGAATTTGTGATGGAATCGCTGCATTTCTACAATGCAGACTCCCCAGCCACAACCTGACCTAACCCATTTCCTCATGGTCACCAGGGTTGCTAACATAGTCAGTCCCCTGGGTGTCCCTGTAGCTTGGTACCAGGAGAGCCTTGTCACACAGCACCACTGGCTGCTGCTTAGAATGATGCCGGGAGCATTGAACTACTCCCTGCTTTCACTTTGGGACTCCTGAGACCCAGGGAGGAATTATCCCATCCTTGACCAGCCACAGCTGCTGCACTTGAAAGATTTTTCCAAATGTATATGCTCCTCCCACAGGACAGGGAGAACTTTCACCAAGTGCCTGGCCATTGGCAGCTGCTTGTGGATTCAAACAAGCCCAAGCTGGCTGGATCCATCCATATCTTACACTGCTTCCTACAACACAGCCTCCTCTCTAAAAACCTCCTTGGCAAGATTAGAAAGCAATGCACTCAGCACTGCCTTCTAGGGCTGTAAAAGCCAGGCTGGGACTCTGACATTGTGCAGGCACGTGACAGAAAAGTTTCCTCGCTTGTGATAATGACAGTTAATGTCCCTGCCTAGATGAGTTGTGTTTCTTTGTGGCATATTACCTCCAAAAGACTTGAAATGAAGTGTTCTGGCTTAATGCAACCTATGGAGGTCACCCATGGGTTCCCAAAAAGAGAACAAGGAGGCTCTTGCTGGTATCAGCAGGCAACTCAAGCAGTTTTCTTCTTAGATCTGTGACAGCTGAGGACTGACTTCTTCTTACCACCTCTAGTTGACAGAAAGATCAGAAAGATGGCTAGGGAAGCATTTGCTGGGTGTATTATTCCCCATGTCTCTCTTCCATGCAGCCACATCTGCTTAAAAGCAATGAGACTGAAGGGAGAGGCTCTCCCTCCCATTTTCCAGTCCTACGTAGGAGCATTTCTCAGATCTAACATAAACACCTCCACCCCCGTGCCTGGCTACCCACATCCCTGGAGCTGCATCTCTGCTTTGAAAGATCTGCTATCCTCACAGTGCTGACCTCTGCCAGAGCCTGGAGGTACCTATCACCTCCAGCCTGCAGTGCCCCAGAGTCAAAAGCACACTTCAGCTAAGGATCTGTACAAACAGCCATTAATCCTCAAGCCACCCCTAGGAGCCAGGCCTATAATTATTTGGCTTGCCATTTATCTCTGGAACTCACTGTGCCTGCACCCTCAGCCCGGGGATGAAGGAAGGTAAAACAATACCTACCATTTCGTAACAAATTGCATATTAAATCCACTGCAGCTCAGCCGTTAAGGGAAACATTACCTTTTCCATAATCACCTCCTGCAGGCAAGCGCCTGAGAAAATGTAGTAACAGCTATTCTTTAACAGTTAGGTAAAGTTTGACAAAAAATTTAAGTGGCAAGCTCTGAGTGAGAGAGTCAACAAGTGGCAGATTTCCAAGAGCAGAAATCAGGAATCCTACCTCTTGATTTCTTGTTTTATCAGATGAACTGCCTTTCCTCCAGCCCCCCTCCCCTTTTAGAGATGACCACCAAAGGAGAAGAAATGCCACCTGTGCCCTTTATGTGCCTTTGTAATAGATTAAGGAGCCTGTAGGATTTCAGTCCAAGGGAAAAAGATTAAGTGTTTTTCCACTTGTTTTCTTACGTTAGAAATGCAGGTCTTTGGGAGCCTAATAGTCTCCAGTCTGTCTAGCCTAGATCATGACAAAACCAGGAACAAATGAAAGAGGGCAAGAACGGGGCAGAGAAGAGGGGAAGGGAAATCGAGCCAAACTCATGAAGTGCTGTTTGCAAGTAACAACTGCATAAACACAGTAACACAATGACGCACAAAATATCAGTAAGAAGTTATGTGCTCTTTGAGAGTTGACTCTCACACAGCTCTAACCAGGGTGTGAGAACCCACAGAATTCAAACTCTGAGTACCCCAGGAAGAAGAAAAGGAAAAAAAAGGGAAAAGATCCTCATACCTTTCTCTTATTCTCAACAGAAACCAGAAGTGGGATGAGATCTCACATAAGGCAGACCCAACCTACAGGAATGGGAAGAACTGAACAACAAAAGCAGCAATGTCTGTCTTCTTTGTGCCTCCTGTGCTGGCCAGGCTCATGCAGAGGAATCCCTGGAGAGGAGATGCTGAAGGGAAGGAGCATGTGGATGGGTGGGGTAAACCAACAATACAAAAGGCAATTACAATGTGAAGCAGAGGTGAAGAAAGCAGCAGAAGGACAGGGCTGGAGCAAATGTCAGCACACAGAGGAAATAGTCCCACTCCAGTCCAGAGAGCAGAAAGGTCACTCCATTGGCTTCTAGCTGACAAAGCTACCCCTTCTCTGCCCTCTTGCTACAGCTCCCTCCCCTACCTGTTCCAGGGAGGCAGCAGGAGCTCCCAGAAGGCAGTAGGGAAAAATTTCAGACAATTCTAGCTGTACTTGGTTAAATGCACTTCTGCAGCTGGGAGATTCAATTCCAACCAGTCTGTGATATGCAGGCTTTGCACAGAGGCATATGCTGGGGTTGAAACCTGCCTGATGGGAAGGTGGAGGCAAGAGTGAGGGGGTTGCAGCTGTGCTGAAAGGAGCACATTAGAACAGGACGAGTCTGGTTGTGGCTGAGAGCTATGCAAACTCTCTTGCACTCGGTTGCAAGTCACTGGGTATTCCAAGGGCTAAAATCCAATTCAGCAAGCAAAAACATTTCCTTAGGAAACTTATTTTCCTAGTTCTTTGAAAGCACACTTGGGTAGCTTGTAGAGAAACCTCCAAGTACAGAGCATTCAATAATAAGATGTTAATCTCCTCCCTCATGACCAACTACCTGGAAGTAACACTCCATATGTGTACAGTACACCTTCACCTAGGTGTACTGAAACCCAGGAGAAGTCCACAAACAGCCAGCAGTAACCAAGCACAAATCTTGTGGTTACCCCTTCCCTGTGTCAGGAAGCAGGTGAAGACACTCACAGCCCTCTCGGGCCATGCCTGAGCTTTCCAGCCCAAGCTGGTGCTTTGAGCTCCAGCCACACCTGTAAAAGGGAGCTGGTAGGGACTGCAAGGAGCTCTCTGCCGAACAGATGCCACAAGCAGCCAAGCAATTGCTGATGCTCGAGCGGTGCCTGCTGGCCGGCCGTATCAGAAGCACTTGGAAATGCTTCCACGGATGACAAATTTGCAGACAAGTTCAGGAAAACATCGCTAGGGAAGAGCTCTGTTCAGCTCCACCGTGTTCCTGCCGGAGATCTGGCATCCAAGTTCTCATCTGCTGCAAACAAAATGTCCCAGTTTGGTGAATCAGGCTGGCATTTATTTCTGTCGGACATTCAGCCCCATGACATTTCTTGTCTTTCTTCACTCTTTAAAGTTTTTTTAATTTTAAGCCAATCCCAAGGTAACAGATTATTACTTTGTTATGTAATGCAGTTTCAATAGTGCAGCTCCCTGTGAAAGTTCAGATTATTTGCAGCGTTACCCCAACAAACTCCTTAACCTATCTCATGTTGGATGTTAAGAACATAAGGCACCTCAGATCACTGAGAGCTTTTCAAAAGTCTGACATTTTACATGTCTTCTACATAAAGAAACATACTCAAAATGCCAATAATACCACTGTTAGGCAAAGTGGGTGGAATGGGTGCCAAAACTACTGTCATTTTACTATTTTTATGATGTGCTAGGGGAGAGAAATGATGCTATGGGTGAAACAGCTCTCATCAGAGGCAGTGATGAATAAAAAATGATGAACACAAAACAGATGAAATCCCAAAGAAGTAGTTTTCAGCTTACTTATGGTGGCACTCTTATGCCACCTCCCCAGGTGCACTACAATGTATTACATTAGATTATATCCTCAGTCCCAGGATCTGAAGACAATTTAGATATGAAGAGTAGAAAACAGGTAGTCATAATGTAGTTTCTGGATTTATAGTATGAAGCAGAGTTCTGTCAGAAGACTGGAATTATTATCCCTCTGAGCCTGCAGCACTTCTATGCAAAAACCACACACCTCTCCATACACAAACAGATAAGCACACAGAGCCTTGCTACGAAGTCAGGAGTTTAAAATAGATAAGACTGGTGATGGCAAAGGAATGCATCCATCCTCATGGGTATTCCAGGGGCTGAAACAGCACAGCAAACTCTCTTGGACCCATGTTTCTCACTGATGGCAGGTGGTGCCATTTTAGGCAGCCTCAGGTAAAGTCCTCCCATTATTCACATTTGTTTGCTATTTTGCCATACTTGAACTGTCAGGCTGACATTTTACATCCTCAGCAGAAATAGGGGAGATGTAGGTGGGAGGTGGGCAGGCAGACAAAAACAACAGTAAGGCTTTTAAATGCCTTTCTGAAGAAATGGATGATATCTGTACTGCTTCTTAGGTTAGATATTAGAAAGAATTTCTTTACGGAGAGGGTGATCAGGCTATTTAAAAAGAGACTGGATGTGGCACTCAGTGCCATGGGCTGGTAACCGCAGCGGTAGTGGGTCAAGGGTTGGACTTGATGATCTCTGAGGTCCCTTCCAACCCGGCTAATTCTATGATTCTTGAGCTCCCCCGTGTTGTACACAAGCCAAAAAGGATCAGTGGAATATGCATTTAAGGTAGACACCAGGCAAATGTCTGTGTTAGTGCAGCAGCTGCACAGCTTTTTAACAATCCTACTGGTTCAGCTGATGAAAGCACCCCTCTTCCCTACATCCTCACAAGCACAACTCAGTGGAGACTGCTACATCTAGGGAAAATGGACCCCAAACAGTTCAGGGTCCAGGGGAAGCCCTGTTCTCCTGGCAAATACTGTAGTAACTTAAACCCTTTCCACTCTAAATGCTCCAGCACACTAAGAGTATGATAATCTACTGCTCCAGCAGACTTCCCTCCCCTGTACAAGCTGTGCACAATACACAGATGCACACACCTCCATGTACATATAGAGAATATAAATATTTTTGTACACACAAAGCACAAGATTTCCAGACATCATTGGTCTTTACCCACAAGTCAAAGCACCAGCTCGTACAGCTTATTTGTCATAGAATCACAGAATGGTTTGAGTTAGAATGGACCTTGAAGATCATCTAGTTCCAAGCCCTCTGCCATGGCAGGAACACCTCCCACTAGACCAGGCTACTCAAAGCCCCATCCAACCTGGTCTGGAACATTTGCAGGGAGGGGGCAGACACAACTTCTTTGGGCAACCTGTGCCAGTGTCTCACCACCTTCTTCAGTGAAGAGCTTCTTCTAAGGTCTAACCTAAAATTATAAACAACTTGTCTCCTGGATTCACTGTTTCTCTTTCTAGCAGAATGGGTGGACAAGAGCACAGGGAACTCCATCTTCTCTGCTACCTGAACACAGCATTTCACCCAAACATAATTAATATGTAACTTGCCATGTTGATGTTGTTTGTGCATCCCGTTTCTCCACATGTGCTGTTAGAGATCTTACTGGTAACTTGTAGCTGCAGCTAGAAGTGAATTGAGCTCTACCTTAACCACACAAAGACCCTAAGACTATGCAAGCATGCAGGAAAGTCAAGACTTTGTCAAGTAATCAAGAAACCCATGCCACAGACTCAGTCATAATTTCACTGTGTCAGTTGGTCCATCTGTAAACAGAGGACCATACCACCAGCTGTCTTAGAGGGTAGAACATTTATTGGCAAAATGGTCACATGCTATATTGTAAACATTTATAACTCAAAAACACCTGAAAGAAAGTGAATGACTTTAAAGTACATCTTGGATTATGCCTAAAAGAGAATACCAGGGGAATTTCACAGAATTAATGTAAAAAAATCAAATTTAATGTTGAAGCAGGATCCATTTACTACCAGCAACAGGAATGCGCTGGAAATAAGAGTCTATTTTAAAAATTTATTCAGTATGTCAGAAATAATGGAAGGTGGTGCAGCCAATCTTAATTCAGCATCCTCTACTGTTCCAGTGTTTCATTTTTCTACTATGATGAACTTGTCACAGTTTGTTTGGATCCAGAAATAGACAATTTCAAAACAACCCAATGATAAATAATTATCAATATGGAGCACATTATTTATGGTTACAGTGTTTCAGCTCACCATATACTTGTTTCCATTGTGACATTGTGGTGATTAGAAAGGGATATTAAATGAGTTCTGCTTGGTACACTGCAGAACTGAACCAGAGAACTTTCATGAGACAGAGCCAAAGAACAGCAAATAGTCCAGCTGCATTCAATCCACTGACAGACACACTGGGGAATCATCTAACAGTGGTCCCAAATTAGGTATTATTTCCGGTGACCTTTTTTCCTGCTAGATTTTCCCCAGGAACCAACCAGGTTAACACCCACTGGATGCCAGTGAAACTTCACAGGATGCTGGCACGCTTCAGAGCGGATGTAATCTAGCAGCTGTGCAAGGGCAATGAGCAATAAAACTGTGTAGAACCCACTCCCCTCCCCAGTGGAAAAATTCTGCCCTGGTAAAATTTTTCTCCTCCTGCTGGTGAGGGCAGGTAAAACAAAAGCAGTGGAGAAAGGAAGTGAAAGGGTCCTCAGAACCCAGCACACAAGTACAGGACACCAGCAGTCTATGTGTAATGGCAAATGCATGCCTGGGTCACATCTCCTTACAAGGAACAAGTGCCCCACACCCATGGGCTGGCCCTTGGGGCCTTCAGTCTATAAATTCCACAGCCCATTTCTCATAGCTTTTTTCTTCTCAAATCCAAACTTTGGCCCACCCTGCTTACTGGCCTTGCATTACCCTAAATCATGATTCTAAAGATGAGGTAATTTCTCTCAAGGGTCCAGGCCCCTCTTTCTGATATTCTAAAGGCAATATAAAATGAAATATATCTTAACCAATTTGTAATTTCTCTTAAAAAAATAATAATAAAAAAAATTACTGGCCATTGAAAACACTTGCAACAACACTAGTGCCATCCCACAGGGTAAGCCATCCCCATGCTCAGCAAATACCCTTTTTCTGGGTTAAGCAGGCAACCTGCCTAAAGCTTTTGATGCAAAACAGCTAATCCATAAGTGAGTCATCTTCAGGAACCTTTTTCTTTCATTCTAAATCAACGGCCTTCCTTAAAAAATTTCCCTCTCTGCATAGCAGAGGGAACCTGGGAATAAAGCAAGTCCTGCCCCAGCAGAGCAACACCATCCAGACACACAGAGCTTCAGGCTGCCTCTCTGGCACCTAAAGCTTCGTGACTTTTTTTCAAATATTGGCTCCTTGGGGCAGTCCTGTGGCTTCAGTGACAGACACCATCACCACCAAGGGCTTTCCTTGATTAGTTTAGTGAAATCAGTTATTTAGGTTAGCTTAACATTCACTTAGAACTGAGAGCTTGCAATTTGAAGGGAAACCTCTGAACATGTAATTCTCAACCAGAACTGGCAGGAAAATGATGGTATCAATGACAAGACATGGATTCGTTGTTGCCAAGACTGCAAGACAGAGCCTATTGCAGCACAAGGCAAATTTCATAAGCATTTCAAGACACAATTCCTGACAAATTTACCTTTGGAGTCCATCTGTTTTGTAGTACTGTACACAGAATTACTGGACCTTATTTGCACTTACCTCCACCTACTATTCCCTTCCCCATATCAGTTCTCCTCTGTTCCATCTTCCTGGTCCAGCTCTCCACTCTCTTCTGCCTCCTCACCACCAGGAATCAAACAAGGATCAAAAAGACCGACTTGAATAGCACCGAATCCCCCAAGAAAGATGAATGGCAAACAAGCAGAAAGAGGTATGATAGAAAACAGTCTAAATGGAAAAGAAACTCAACATTTCTAAGGGTGGGAATTAATTTTTACAAAGTGGAGAGGCACAGTTTCTCTCTCTAACTGCTAGAAAAAATTGCCAGGTTTTGGGACATGCAGGCCCCTTCTCAGATAAACAACACGGATGAAGCAGATACTGCATTATACCCAGGTTTTATATTTGGGTCAGATAAGACTTGAGAAAGTAGAACTTTAGATAAAGTCCTTGGGAGTAGGAGACACTGCTTTCTCCCATGACCACTGGTTAAATCACAGAGGTCCATACGGTGTGTTACAGTCAACTCTCCTCTCCTCACCACCTTTTAAGGAAGAAGGTCCCCTTGAAATAACCCCTAAGGCAAAGCTCCTCAGAATTTTGTTCACATACTCATTAGGGACACAGGAACACTTCATGTCCTTGTGCCTATTCCACAGTCCAGACTGCACTGAGACAGTGGGAGCACACAGGCTCACCTCCCTCTTGCTGCTTTGGATGTCAGTAAATCAATCTCCTACTCCTTGAAGAGCATTGCAAATTTGTGGCCTGGCAGGCGTTATCAAGCCCACTTCTAAGGCATAGATGTGAGTCTGCTCAAAAGACAACTGTGCCACCTGTTGGTGTTCCTGCTGTCCCTAGCTTCTGGTGCAACCCTGCTCCTGGGAGCCACTCCTCAAGACTCCACCTGTAGAGCTCCAGATTAAGCTAGCTTTTGGTCACCAGTAAAGACTCTTTCAACTCATGCTGCAAGCTACTAAGGGTTGTACCCAACAGCTGCACAGCCAATGACAAAATGAAGAGCGTAACTTTTCAACCAGCACAGCTATGTCCAAGACAGGGTGTTTGCAAACAAATGAAAGCCAGCCTGTGCACCTCAGCACAACACAAAGCTGCCTTGACAACTGTAGTTTGAGCTTGATGCCCAAAACCCATGACATCACTTCTACATCAGCAGTCGAGCTCTGATTTCATTTGGTGGGGGATGAGGAGCAACATCTCCTGCAGGCACTGCTCTTATAAGTTAAAGCTAGTAGTGAGTCAGGACCAAGGAATCAACTGGGATCTGACATTGTGGGCTTAAACACTTTGCAGCAGCTTCTACTTGCTGTGAGTTTCTGCTACAACATCAGCACAAGCTGGGACTCCAAGGTGTTGGAGGGCAGGCTCTCTTCTTGGAACACAGTCAGCATTTCCTGGATTCGACTCATACACAAGCCAGAAATAACTCAACTGCATGTTGAGTGAGCTGCTACTCTTTGCTATTGAAAACTACCTGTTTTTGCATTCACTGAGAAATAAGGTTGGAGAAAAACTTTTTTACAGAAAAAAAAAAGGTCTTTATTCTTCTTCAGTCATCGCACAGGAGACATTTGGAGAGAGGGAGAGGGGGAACAGCATAGCAAATGCTGTTGCCAGGCACAGTAAATGCTGTCACCAAAACTGGCAGGAAGACTGGTCAATTTATTCTCCCAAATGTCTATCTTCATATCCATATGTAAAAAAAAAGAAAATCTTTAAAGAAAGAAACAACAATGCCAGTAAAAGAGCCCTGAGTTTCACCTTTGCTTTCAAAACTGTTAAGTCTGTACTTTTACCAGTGGGTAAGTTTCTTATTCCCAGCAAACTCTGTACAAAATGAGTGGGTGAAAGCAGGCACTGAGACACTGTACAGCTTGTAGCACTTGGTCTTAAATCAGCCTGCCACGAGTGTTTTTTTCTGCTTCTGTTAAAGCCCCACAATTCCAGTAATTACACTGAAGACTTCCAACAACTGTTGTTAGTTAACCACAGTTGCTTACTATTTTTGAAGGCTGCTGCTTTCTTGGTTTGGAAACAAAGTCAAATGACATCAAATGTCAAGAAATTTCCAAAACCACACCCTATATGAGATTTGCATGCTGTTTAATATTTACTTGTACAGAATGAATGCAGTGTATTGGATAAACGGGTATAGTTTTGGGGAGCAATTTCAGCCAGTTCCTCCAAATAATTTTTTTTTTTTACTATTTTTTCTTATAATAACAGAAAGTAAACCTTTGACCAAACAGGAGAACAAGCTGCAATAAACATGACAAAGGTTGTTTTTGTGTGGAAGCTTGTTAAAAAGTTACTAAGAAGCAGAGAGTATCACCCTGATGAACCTATTGAAAGTGCAATGGAGAACAGTGGCTTTGAGTTAAAAAACGCATATAAAATAAATCACTTTGGGTTAAAGATTATTCTGGGGATTAGTTAATGACTTTTAATGTTAAGTACAAAATGTAAGTATATATAACAAAAAGACACTTCAAAGGTTTTTACATCTGAAGTTTTTAAAAAATAAATTATGAACTTCAATGTATATATAAGCTCAATTTTCATGTCTTCTTTCCCGTCACAATCTAAAAATATTCTTATTGCCTAGAAATTAGTAGGTTGACATTCTCTTAATGTGAAGCAGAAGGTAAGACATAAAAAAGAGCCCTAGAAGTGCAAAAAGTATCAGAAGTTCTAGAAGAAAACCCCAAACCACTGCTAATAGCAGCAGCTTTGTTCCAGTGCTCCAACAAACTGAATTGTAGTTCTATCACACAGTCAGTCACCATCAGGAGATAATCAGTTTGCCAGTCTTTTGCCATGTCCAGGTGATAGCTACCTTGGAGAACATTTGTCTGTAGCACTGAGTTTCTGCCGGAGAACTGAGACTAGCAAACATAAACTTGAGACCATCTGGAACTGCTGATAGAGGAACAGTCTTTCTTCTGACCATGGAAATGTACTGATCCAAAACTGCAAAGAAAGATGACTAGTTTTTGTTGTATCCATATTGATGCAAATGAATCTGCATTAATCTTTGTTAATCTCTAAATTCCAATTATAAAAAAGGCCCTTTTTATATTTTGTGTTAGTAGAGCACTGTTCGATACAAAAGAAGACAAAAGATTTTGTCCATGACTTGGCCTATCAGTCTTCATGTAGTGACACTAGAAAAGGAGCTTGACCTTTCTGAGAAAAGAAAAATAAGCACTGGAAATATCTCAGTAGGTCTTCATGGATTACTTCAGTGCTGGTGGAGAACCTCCAAGGGAAAAGACATCCTTCACCATTGAATTCTACTCCTCTTCCATTGTTGTTTGGTCCCCAAAGCCTCTCTTTGCTTGTAATTTAAGATCTGAAGCAAAGAAAAGGACACAAGTAAATTATTATGTCTTCCCTTCTAAAAATTGCACCAGTTATACAAGAATACTGCAGGCTTTAAATACTAACAAAGTGTGAAGATGAAGTAAGACACTATCACATGATCCAAAACACTCCAATTATAGCACCTATACAACATGTAGCATCTGACAGTCACTAGCCATTTTACCCAAATTATCTGTTCATGGTCAGACACGTTCCTATGCAATTGGGGTAGAAGACTTATCACTTACTGCCAGCCATCTGCTAAGCAGCCAGTAACCTGTGAGGTTGTTCTGGCTCTGTGACTTTGGATCATGTAACTAGGCTCTTGAAACAACACTCTTTTATAAAAAGTTTGGGTCTGTATTCTTAGTATCAGCTGTGCACCACGCATGCATGTGATACTGCTGCTATTTCTTTCACACATTACCCAGGTGCTTTTGCACTCTTCTCTTTCTGAGGACTGCAAATAGACCTCTTA
Organism: Florisuga fusca; assembly: GCA_038090715.1. Classification (NCBI taxonomy): domain Eukaryota; kingdom Metazoa; phylum Chordata; class Aves; order Apodiformes; family Trochilidae; genus Florisuga; species Florisuga fusca. The sequence continues at coordinate 50,851,006 of JAAWXA010000004.1, read as the reverse complement.
CTTGACAAGCAAGAAAACTGTAGGAAAAGTGAAGTCACAGCGCAGGGAGTTAGAATTCAGCAAGTTCAAGAGTACATGCCCAGCCACTGCATGCAACATTCATCAGCCTCTAACCAGGCTGATTTCTGATAAAGCATACACAAGGCCCACTTACATGGGAGTTTCTGTCTTGGTGCACACAGTTTAAGGCAACAGTATAAGGCAAACCCACTGGCTGTTCAGTGGCACTGTCATTCAGTCTTTGCTCCTATTTTGATAGCACTACCTCTTCCTTCCCTAGTCTCTAGGTCAGCATCACTTCAACCCAGGAGAAGATGCCAGGAGGCAGTCTAAGTAAGCAGCATGTGGCAACACATGAGCATTCATCTCTGTAGACAATGAGAAAATGAAAGATGTCCCTAGCTTGGTTCTCACAAGGTTCCTGGATAGGTCTGAAGTGTTTTTATGATTTGTAGCCTTAAAATCCAAGCAGGTTTATTGAGGTCAATTTCATTATTTAATCATAGAATCAATCATAGAATTGGCTGGGTTGGAAGGGACCTCAGAGATCATCAAGTCCAACCCTTGACCCACTACCGCTGCGGTTACCAGCCCATGGCACTGAGTGCCACATCCAGTCTCTTTTTAAATGTCTCCAGGGACGGAGAATCCACTGCTTCCCTGGGCAGCCCATTCCAGTGCCTGATCACCCTCTCCGTAAAGAAATTCTTTCTAATATCTAACCTAAATCCCCCCTGGCACAACTTAAGACTGTGTCCTCTTGTCTTGTTGGTTTTGCTTTACCTACAGCTGACTTAGGCCCGATTGATGACCAGGCTGAAGAACCTGATCAAGAATCCAGTTGGGGGCAGGTTCTATATGCTTGTACTTATATGCAGTGAGAGGACCTGAATATGAAATTAGTGTTCTTTCAATTTATAGCTATGGTGACAGGCATCATGTTTCACACTTCCCACAGAACACGTAAAATGTTCTGTCCCCACACAGCTCACAAACAGCATCACAGAAAGCACAGCTACATCTGATGTCTTGAAGTGGCTTAACAACATAACTATTTTAGATGCTAAACCTTCAAGCATGACACAGAAGCACAGTTTACACAAGTAAGTAGCCCATAACACAGGCCAGGAGTAATACACAGACTTACTCCATTTGGTCTTCAGTATTACTCCTTGGCAACCAACAGGATCTGACTCGGTTATTACAAGATACCACGGCTTCCTCCCCAGCTATACAACCCTATTTTAAGTCTGTTCTCTTGTTTCATGACAGTTCCACTGGCAGATTTGTCTGCAACACAGAATAAGGTTTCTTATACTCCATCCTAACTCCCTCCTACCCTTCCACTCTTCCATGTTTTCTCAGATGCAGAGATTATTTTTTTACTCTTTTCAACATTTCTTCAACAAATATCTGAATGTGATTTCTGAGCTGGTAATTGAACAGAAGAATCAAACCTGGCAGAAGAGAAAAAAATGCAGTGGTAAGGTGCCAGTAGCTTCCACACTCCCATGAGTTTTGAGAATCTTAAAACAAACTACCTGCATCAGTAGTCTTCACAGTGGGGTGGGCACAAAACAATCCATTGTGGTGCAGGAAGAAAACATTTCTGAATCATTAATAAAATTTAAAAATTGAAATATTGTCTACTTTATCCTTATGCTTTTTCATTTCTGCTTTTATGCATGTTTTTAATGCACACAACACTTGAGTACAGTAGCACATGTAGATAATTTCTAAATAAATACACATAAATTGGGTGTGTATGTTCAAAATATTTTACTCAAGGGATGCCCAAACAAAGCAGCTCAGAGACCACTGATCTACAACACAAAAAGCAGAAACCAATGCAAGTATGAAATACTCATAGTTACATCACTAAACTAGGGGGTATAGGACAGACAAAACAAATTTTTTCCTTTTCTTTTGAGGAAAGGAAATCTATTTTCAGTCATGCTGAAAACTTCATTTCCTACCAAACAAACATACCACTTATACACACTGGCTTATAATACACATTTTCTCAAAAAGCTGTTTAAATTTTACTTTAAACATTTAAGTTAGATAAAAAATTTCAAAACAAGGAGTTCCTAGTAACACAATTAATATATTTGTAAAGAAAAGCTTTCCATAGCATAATGCATTATCTCACATTGGAAGGGACCCATAGGGACCATTACATCCAACTGCCTGCTCCTCTCAGAACTACCTAAAGCTAAGCCTTATGAATAAAAGGATCATCCAGACTCTCTTTGAACTCTGACAGGCTTGATGTCATGACCACCTCCCTGCGGACCCCGTTTGTGACTGACCACCTTCTCAGAGAAGAACCTTTTCCTAGTGTCCAATTTGAACTTCCTCCTGAAGCAGCTTCGGTCCATCTCCTCACGTTCCATCTATCACTAACCATCAAAGAGAGATCAGCATCTCCCCCTTGAGGAAGTTGCTGAATACAACGTGGTCACCCCTTTCGTTTAAAAAAATAGAATAACTTTTTTTGCCCATCCACTCCTTTCTTCCTTCACACAGTTTACTTGCTATAGCCTACCTATTTGCACATCCCTTTAGAATAAGACTTAACCTTTAAGCCCATGTCCTGGTTTGGGCCAGGATAAAGGTGATTTTCTGGTTTGTGCTTTTGCTTTCAGCTAAGTTTCCTGTAAGTAGCTGCACTTGCTGAAATTAACAGCAAGTTTCTCAGACAGTGTCTGCTTCTAGGACTGATAACACTGGATGTTTATAGTTACTGCCAGAGACTGGTGTGCAGAGCCAAGGACACTGCTCAGCTCTGAGGAACATTTTACCCTGCAGAAGGAGTAAAGAGGTCCCACCTGAACCCCTCCTCTGGGGAGGCCTGAGGCAAGATAGATGCCAGAACTGACCAAACAGAGTATTCCATCCCATACACGTCATACTCAGTATAAATTTGAGGGATCACGAGGGTCAAACCCCTTCTTCCTGTTCTTCCTGCCCTTCCTTCACCTGTCCCTGTTTGCTTCAGCATCCTGGGAGGATTCCATCCATCCATCTGCCTGTGGTCCTGATCCGTGCCAGCCTGAATCTGTGTGTTCCTGCCTCCAGCTTCCGACTGCTCCTGACCCCAGGGGTCCAGCCTGGACTTTCCCAGGGCTGCCCTGCAGCCTCCATGGTGACGTGAGAGTTATTGGGGGAAAGGGAGGAAGAACGTGGGATCAATTTTTCCTGTATATTTGTATATATTTAGTAATTTTTCCTATTTATCATTACTGTTTCATTAAAGTTGTGTAGCATAGTTTCCAACCCATAAGTCTTTTTCGTTTAATCTCTCTCCTTTCCTTATCAGGGAGGAGAAGGGGATTAATAGAAAACATCTGTTATTCGGTTTAATTGCCGGGCCAGTGTCAAACCGTGACAGTCCAGCAGAAGACTCCACAGATTTTTCTGCTGGATCAGTTCCCTGCTACCTGAGGTAGTTAAACTGGCTCACAGAGGGGTGTGAACATTGGGGCTCACCCAAAGAGCACGACCTCGACTTTTAGTGAGAGTTAAGTGGCCAAATAGGCTTCAGGCATTGTACAAATTGTAGTCTATGTGGAACAAGTTTCACTTAGAGCTTTCTAGACTCAGAATAAAGCATTCTTAAACTATGGTAAATTACAGCAAGTCTCTCAAACCCATGGAAGGTGAGTGCCCTCATTAGATAGATTCTAAGTTCAGCAATAATTCTCAGTATTATCTTAATCTGGGTAAGCTTTGCAGACACTCCAGCAATGAGAAAGGCTGGATAGTTCTTTATTATAAGGGTGGTGAAGCACTGGAACAGGTTGCCCAGAGAGGTGGTGGAGGCCCATCCCTGGAGACATTTAAGATCAGCTAGAACAAGGCTCTGAGCAGCTTGACTTAGTTGAAGATGTCCCTGCTCACTGCAGGGGTCTGGACTAGATGACCTTCAAAGGTCCCTTCCAAGCCAAACCATTCTATAACTCCATGATTCTAAATTGAGGCCAGTTATGCCCCCTTAATAAATGTAACATACAGAACTGATGACTCAGTTAAAGTTCTAACTAATTTATGGAATATGAAAAAGTTGTTGAACTGACTTTCAACAATATCTGGAAGACGTAGTGGAGATCAATTTTTCTCCCACAGGGTAACAATCAGTCTTCTCATTCCATATGTTAGCCCCCAGACCCACAGATCTGGTTATTTAAAAGAGCTTTCTCACCCTGTTCTTGTAGGTTTTTAAAAGAGCAAACCACAAGAAACATGCAGATTAAGTAAACTTTGCATTTTTATGACCAAAGAAAGCACAGCTGCGCACCTAAGCAAGAAAAAAAAACACTTCAGTGTTACACAAAGTCATCTTTAATCTGATGTTCAACAGGACTCAGAAATAACAAGGTGGAAGTCTAATTCAGAAATCTAACAACACAAAAACATACTTCCTTACTGACACCTCAGCCCCTATCAGCCTTTATCTCCTGTTAGGGAATGGAATAAAGCAAAAGTGCAAGCATGAGCAAGAGGTGTGTTATTAATGAGTGTCAGGAGCATTTAACCCTGCAGTTTTAAACTGGCTAAATCATCAGTCTGCCACCACAAAAATCCAATTCCCCAGCACACACGATTGTGCCCCACCCAGTAATTCTCAATGTTTTCCACCTGAACAAAAGGGGTCAGAGTCATACACAGCCTGCACCAGCAATGCCACTCCCAGCCTCAGTGCCAGCTGGCACACTCTCCCATATGTGAGACCTTCTCCCTCACCTACCTTCTTTACTGCACCTGGGAGAGCTGCTCACCTCCTCATTTCCACCTTCTGCATCCTGGGTCACTTCTGCAAGGACAACAAATAAGACTCAGACAACTCTGGAGCTCACAACACTCACCCTTTCCAGCCCAGCTGCATCAAAATTAACCTGACTGAGAGCTGGGCCATTTGTTTGGCATCAATAATAGCCCTAGCCAGTGTCCCACACACCACAATGTCACATACAACACCTTCTCACTCTTCTCCATACCTGACTCTCACTTGTCCTCATGATCCCTCCCAGACTTTGCAAGGGCCAAGCACAGAAGAAGCAGTAGGCAAAAGCCACCACAAAATATGCCTGCTCTAAAGAACAGGCACTGCTCTTCTTCATTTACATAATGACCATCTGAATGCTTGCTGTTCTCCTCAAGCATATCTGTGTCCAGTTCTGGGCCCCTCAGTTTAGGAAGGAGATTGAGGTGCTGGAGCAGGTCCAAAGGAGGGCAACCAGGCTGGTGAAGGGACTCGAGCACAGATCCTATGAGGAGAGGCTGAGGGAGCTGGGGCTGTTCAGCCTGGAGAAGAGGAGGCTCAGGGGAGACCTCATCACTCTCTACAACTCCCTGAAAGGAGGGTGTAGCCAGGGGGGGGTTGGTCTCTTTTCCCAGGCAACTACCAGCAAGACAAGAGGACACGGTCTTAAGCTGTGCCAGGGGAGGTTTAGGTTGGATATTAGAAAGAATTTCTTCACCGAGAGGGTGATCAGGCATTGGAATGGGCTGCCCAGGGAAGTGGTGGATTCTCCGTCCCTGGAGATATTTAGAAGAGACTGGATGTGGCACTCAGTGCCATGGTCTGGTAACCGCAGCGGTAGTGGGTCAAGGGTTGGACTTGATGATCTCTGAGGTCCCTTCCAACCCGGCTAATTCTATGATTCTATGATTCTATGAAGAGAAATCAGAGGACAACTACAGTCCTCAGCTTCAAAGTAGTGGCTATTGCATAAGAGTGAGTTACTAGCTACAACTCAGCATGTTGCCCACATCATCAGATAACGCCAGAAAGCTAACGTCAGCTCTTGCTCCTCACTTAGGTGTTTGGTACACACTGCAAGACTGGAGGCCCCCTTGAAGTCCTCTCCCAAGGGGCAGCATTAACTAGAAGAGCTGAAACCAGCACTTTAAGCAGGGACTGCCACTTGACCAGTATTGTCATCTAACTCTGACTGTAAATACTTAAAAAAAAAAAAAATATTAAAGCCCAAAACACACCAAAAGCCAAAGTTTTAAATCCAAAACCCACCACACCTACCAGCAACACAGAGGACAGGTATTCAGCAGCCACGCCACAATCATCCCAACACCTCCATTAAGAAGGACTGCACAGAAGCCACTCTGAGCCTTCAGGAAATTGAACAAGCACTTACCTTCCTGATTTACATCACTGTAAACTGCCTCCTTGCCTTTCAGATGACTATCCTCCTTTGTTCAATTCCTTGTCTAAAAAGAGATCAGAGCAGTCTTCAGTCCCTTCAGGAGCACATTCCATTGCTTCTTTCCCACACCAGCTCAGGTCATTGCTCTGTGCTGTCCAGAGCTCAGCAGCACAGCACACCTCCTCTACAACTCTTAATTACCACTGTCCCACCAGCCAAAGCTCTGTTTGGAACTGCTTTGTACATACATTTCAGAGAACATCATTGCCTTGGCTACTCCTGTTTCTCACCTGTACAGCAGTGATTTCATGCTACCCAGGTGCTGCAAGGTACCTTTGCTTTGCTGCTACCTGGCAAAGGTGCAGACTCCTCTTCCTGGTAAAAATGTGTTTTGTTTTGTTTTGTTTTGTTCCTCTAGCATTCAATAACACAATAAAAGGTTATCCTCTCAGGATAATTGTCATCGCCTCCTGTCTAAAACCAAGGATTGGATACTTTTATTTCCCTGCTTCATTCCTCTAGTGAAAATGTGAAGAAACCTCCCACTTGATGCTGTCAGCTTCCTTTTTCCAAGGAAATTATACATCATACAGAAATATTGCATAAGGCCTTTACCACATATCTTTCAGCTTCTAAACAAAGGATGTGTAATCTTATGTTTTCTACATTTCCAAGGAAGTCTTCTCCCTATTTTCTACTTCATGTCACTCAGAGACACACTGCCTGTTCCACAGCAGTTAACTTCTCTGCAGTGAGCAAAGAAGTGTTCAGCTATTACATCTTTCTCATACACTCTTTTTGCAAGGCTAGAAGTAAGAATGATGTTTCTCTGCTTTTTCCCTCTTTCCATATTGTAGGCTGTGATTCCAAGTTCACACAACAACATAGTTTTGCACTGAGGCCTGCAGTAGCCTCTACAGAAACCATCAGGCTACCTGTTCCTGTATCTCCTTGAACCCAGTACAAATTGCTTCTTATGCCATGTTTTTGTGTTCTAGCCTTCCAAACAAATCATATAAATCAAGGTGTTACTGATAAAGAGAAGCTAATAAAGTTTCTTCTGCAAACCCATCACTTCACCTCATCTCCATCAATTTTTGCTCCCGCTTTTCCAGCAGCCAGATACCTTTGCCAACAAAACCTTCTTGTCAGAGCCATGGTCAACTGTTTCTGTGTCAGCTGAACCATGACAACACCATGGGTGCACAGATTCAGCAAACAGCAAGCCATGAAACTCAGCCTTGTTTGCAGGATGTTAAAAAAAATAATCAGACTTTCTCGTGTTTCTTACTCAGGTAAGAAAACTTTCTTACTCAGGTAAGGCACATAACCTAAAACTCAGTGCCAACCAAACTATGTCTCTGAATGCAGAGCTTGGATTGCAGCCTATGCAAGACAAAGCACAGCCCTCCAGTCACAGAGTAACAGGTCACCCATATAACCTAGTGTGAGGTATTTCAAGTTTTAATATGCACCCGAGTAATTCTGACTCTTTAAGCATTTAAGCAGGCTAAAGGTATCCATACTTTCTGTTCAGACTGAGTGAGTGGAACTTAATATTCTATTTACCAGCAACAAATGCTACATTATTACATTTGTCTACCTGATTTGATTTTCTTCACTACTTTTCTTGGAGCTGATGTAATGCTTACTTACTCCATAGAACTTCTATAAGCTAATTCCCTTTTTATTTTTAATGCTCTCCTTACAATATATTTGGGTCTCAGCTACTTATTTGAAACAAATACATGTATATATTAGGTCTGTACCACATATATGTATATGTTAGATCTATAGAAGTGGCAGTTAGGTCCCCATATTACCACTAAGACATTAAAGTTCAACCTGCTGAAGTTGGATGGATAAGTCCTCACTGATTAGCTCATAGCAAAGAACTGCCTGTCTCAGGAGTTGGGATTTTAAAGTAGTGGATTTTTGTGCTGTTTTTTGTAACTCCCCAACTACCCCTTTTTAGGTTTTTGGGGTTTTTTTTTATAAAACTGTGAATTCTCCCAGCAACTGTAAGCATCGGAGAGTTCCATTCCCTCCCAAGCCTTTAAGGACTATCAGAATATTCACCCACAGACCTTCCCATTTCCCTATAGGCCCCAAACACAAGCTGCTTCTCACATTCCAGTAAGAAAGCACTTCATCTCGTGAAACAAAACCATGGGCAAAAGCTACACTAGGAAAGAGAGAAGACAGATGGCAGTAAACTGTAGCAGGATCTCAGGCTGCTGGAAGAAAAAAAGTAATCAGATGTGTGCAGGAATGACTGCAAATCTTACATGTAACATCCAAACCTGAGTTTTTCACTTGCAGATTGCAGCAAGCTCACAGAGGTGGTTGTTGCTACTCCTGGACAACACAGAGCTGCTTGCATCTACAGAGCTCTACACATTCAGCAAAAGCAGGACCTAAGGGTGGCACCCACCAACAACCCTGGGTCCCTTCCCACTACAGAATCCATACTTTTGCTTATATCCCTCAGCACAGTCCTAACAACAGGCAGCATGCCCATGTGATGGTCACCCAGTCATATGTTGTTTGGAACCTGGAATCTTGTTTCCTGGATAAGTCCACACACAGCACATGGTCTCAAGATGCTCAGAGTAGAAGCAGCATGACAGCTTAGGTAATGTAAGGTAACACAGTGCCTTCACACACACACACACACAGAGTTACAAGAGGATACTCAATTAATCATGCATTCCTAACACTCATTTATAAGTATCTGCAAAAGTGCTGCAGGCCAGATGCAGAAATAGCACTTAAGGCTTAAGAAGAGCAGACTCATGCAGGTATGCACAGTCCTAGCTTCCCACTGGACCTCCTCACACACCTGGTCCACATACTTTCTTATAGTCTTGGCTACAGAACGGAACCACCATCTTAATTAAACAAAGCTAGCTGAAGACTTTTGCAACAACATGGGAGAAAATCTCAGGGAATTGTTCAGAACAAGAGGAAATGTCAGCACAAGAGGAAATGGGTTCAACTTGTACCAGGGGAGGTTCAGATCAGACACGGGGAAAAATTTCTTCACCAAGAGAGTGTTGAAGCATTGGAACTGGTTGACCAGGGAAGTGGTGGAGTCACTGTCCCTGGGGGTATTAAAAAATCATCTAGATGTGGCACTTTGGGAAATGACAGTGGCTACGGTGGGGTAGGACTGACCAATCGGACTCAATCATCTTGAAGGCCCTTTTTAACCATGATGATTTTATGATTCTGTGATTCTAACACTCAGTAGCAGAAGCAGCTCTTTAAAGCCTTCAGGAGAAGGAAGAGGAGACTGTCCTTTTTTAAAAAGGGGATGGAATAGATCCTGTTTTAGGCACATCCAGGAAACTCTAAAAGAAAAAAAAAAAGGTCACTGAGAAATCCCTTAGACTAGAGGAATGATAAGAAAGCCCGTATTATTCAGCACGCTATCTGATGGCTGCTTGGGCCATCTAGCAACAGCAGCTACTTCTGATGGCATTGAGGAAGTCAGTACATCTATCTTTAATTTCAAAAATGAGTGAGTTTGGCTTGTACTTTTTGTTCATAGCCCTATGCAAGGGCTATGGACATGAGGGCTCTGCTTCTCAGGCACACAGGTAAAACTGGATTAAGAGGGGCTTTGTTTAGTATTTCATTGGAAGTTAAAAGTAATATTTTATTTCTACAGGAAAAGTCCTAACGTTAAATAAAAATAATAAATAATAAAATAATAAAAATAATAAAAATACTAGGAAAAAAAAACACAGCACAAAACAAAACCACTGAGAACTCTGATTTTCCCTTGAGCCTAGAGTAACACAGAATACAAAACAAACAGCATTTTCATATGCAGGGGTGACAAGAATATTTTTACAATCGAAAAAAAAAAAATCAGCTTCCTAAGCTCCTTAACACCTCAGAAAAAGGGGAAGTTGAAACGTGCCCTGCAAGCCCGAGGCTCCCCTTTCTGCAGGGTTCCTCTTATATTCCAGAGTATCTTAGAAACTTGGACAGGAAATTAACTTAACATGGTACCTTTAAAAAAAAAAAAAAAAAATTAAAAAATAAATAAATCACACCCATTGGACCTTTCTCGTTTACACAGTCCGGAGACAAACCGCGCACGGGTATTACCCGTGTCAAGAACGGGACGCCGAGGAGCGCGGGTTGGGAGAGAGATCCTAAACGCGATGCTCGGTGACAAGAAGAAATCAGACTGTTAGACGAAGGGGGGGTGGGGGGTGGGTTAAGCAGCTATTTCGTTCTGCCTGCTAGAATTCCGGACACATATGCACAGTCGGAAACAGCCCTCCTCGCCACCGGCTCGGAGCTCGGCGCAGAGGGGGCCGCCCCACGGCTGCCTAGGCCTGGGGCAGCTGCTCAGGCGGGAGCCGCATCCCTCAGCATCCCTTCCCCCCCCTTTCCGCCGCCGCTGCCAAACCCCAACTGCGGCTGCGGAGCCGCTGCCCTCTTCTCTACCCGACTGCCCACCCCTCGGCGGCACAAACCAGCCCGATCGCCAGGGGGGTGAGCGGAGGGGCGACCGGAGGGAGGGAGAAAGTGAGCGGTGCCCGCTCCCCGCCGTTAAGGGCCGCTTCCCGCCACGCTCCCTCCCGCCGTGGAAAGGGAGCCGGGGAGCGATCCTCTCGGTCCCCCTCTACACGACTTACCCAGGAAGGAACCACAGAAGAGGAGCCACTCCAGCCGCCTCATCGCTGCCGGCAGTGACTCCTTCGAGAAACCAAAGCCGAAGGTGAGGGCGGCTGCTACCCGCCTCCGCCCACCTCTCCGCCCCCTCAGCCCTTCCTTCCGGGGGTGGGTGTCTCCTCTGGGGTGCTGAGTAAGCGGAGCTCCTGGGGAAAATCGCGGTCGCCGGTGGGGACGGGGATTTCGGGGGTTTTAGTCTTGGCCGCCGCCTCTGGTGTGGCGCTGCCGGAGAGGAGCTGGGGTGCGAGGTGGTGCTGCAGGAGGGGGGTTCAGCGCCAACAAGCGCTGGAGGCAGAATTCGTCGTGGTGCGCTCACTGCAGCGAAGTTTCGGCTCTGTTGATGGAAAGGCTGAAGTTGAAGCAGTTGAATGGGGAGGGGGAGCCCCACAGGCTTGGGGGAGGACAGGTGTCGGCACGTAGCGTGAAGCTTGTCACCTCAGAAAATGACGGTCATCTAAACTCGGATGTCTAGAAGGCTAGACACTGCACCTTGGGCTCAGCAATGCTGTGTTGCAATACTGATTAATTCTCCATAATTACGTTAGTGTAACAGGACACATAACTGGCTTCCTAATGGAATCAGGCCGATCTCAAAAATTCCTTTCATTCGGGGACAGAAACTTAGAACAAGCCTTTCTGTCTTCTTCACTTTCCTCCTCTGTTCTCCATCTCTGTCATGTGTCAAAGGGTGCTCCCTAACCTGTAGTTTCTCCAAGTCACAGTGCTTACACCACAAACGTACCATGGCCATCTTCCTGTATCCAGGTGGCATGAGCAGCTGTTCTCTGTCACTGACTAGCTCCCTGTCAGGTAAAATGCCCTCCCAAGATGTCAAAGACTTTGGATTGAACCTTATTGCTGGAAGGACACCATCTCCTGCCTTGCACACTACAACTTGCCTGTAGGTTATGAGATCTTTGGGGTCAGCAGAGAGAAACCAGAGCAGGGACTGACACTTTTCACTTAGTAGTGACAGGTAGTTTGTCACAAATAGAGATCTTACACAACTTTGAAGCAGCATCAATTTAGGCTTTCTTATTAGCTAAATCACAAGACTAGATTGTATGACACTTGAGCATCAGTCAAACAACAGAGTGATTTAACAAAAACTGTTATACTCAAAGAGCAGCTTAGTTAAAGACTCAAGAATGGCAAGGTTCACACAAGTGTTAAAATAAAGTTCCTTAAATCAAAATACACATGCATAAGCACACACCCACACCCACAAATGTACAGGTTCTGAAATTAAATCACACACACACATAAATACAGGGGTTAACCTATGATTTAGATTTCCTCTTTTGGTAATTGTGATGATTTACCAGGACCAAATTATTTTTAAGCTTCAGAAAATCCAGTTACAGTGAATTGCTTAATCTTCTCCTTCAAGAGAGAAACCTGAGCCTGGTGGCTGGTCCCCTCACCTAGGCTTCTCTACTTTGGGGACACTATAGGGATACATGGAAAGGATGCATTCTCCCTTCTTGTGCATATTTATGAGTGAGCTGCCCTGGGAGCTGGTGGAGTCACCATGCCTGGAGGTATTAAAGATCAGTGTAGATGAGGCAGGTCAGGGCATGCTCTAGTGGGGTGGTAGTGGTGTGTGGGTTTGTGTTTGGTTTGTTGTTTTGGGGTTTTTTTTTTTGGGGGTAGGGGGTGTTGACGGTAGGACACAGTGATCTTAGAGGCCTTTTCCAACTGTGACAATTCTGTGTGATTCTGTGTGTGAAAGACTAAAGAAAATTATTGTTTTTTCTCCTTTCCTGACTGGATACTCAATCAAACTTGCCCATATTTTCCCTTCCTCAGTTGCCAAGTCAATCTTTAGTGTTTTCTTCCTCCTATATCATAGTTAGGACACTCTTCTGAAAGTCAGGAATTGCTTTGTGCTGAGGCGAGAACTAACCCTTAGTCCCAGGAACAATACACAGTAGTCTAGATGCTTAACATAAAGCCATAATTTCTACTCTGTGGATAAAGGACAGAAAATACAAGAGCTGTGATGACAAGTATTGCAGTAGTAGAGTGGATGTAGGCCTTAATGTAGAGTGAGTTAAGCTCTGCATGTATTTCATGTCCTCCCTCGAATGCAAAGACCACAGACAGGGGTTTAAAATATTCATCATTTTCTTAACTCACACTTGGTTTCCCCAAAAATTCTTCACTGCATGGTTTCTGGTATGAGTGAACAAGTTTTCTAGTCTAAGTGAACTTGCCTGTTACCGGATTTCCTCTTGACTACTGGGCACTTGCAGTGCTTGTATGCCTCTGCCAGCTGTTGCTTTCTGTGGGGAGGTGACATTTTCAGCTCAGCTGGGCACTTTCAGCATTTGCTTGCATGTCCAGACAGTGTGATTTTTTCAAATTTTTTGATTAAATGAATTTGTACATAAAAACAGGGGTTTTTTCTTTCATTATCCCTGATTCATTCTCAGTATGATTTCAAGTTTAGTTTCTTTTTTCTTGATTAAAAAAATTATCCAGATCAGTCGAATTTACAGGTGTAGTGAAGAAAGAGGGGGTCTGTTGCTGTCCATGGCTTTTAGAATCTTATAGTCAGCATGAGTCTAATGCTGAGGTTGGAAAGATGAAAAGGGATCTGGAAGCTACTCATATTTCAGCTTCCTATCTTGGAAAATTGATTAGGTTAACAAATTCAATCATGTATCTGAAGATACATCTACTTCTTTGACAAAAAGCCAGCGTGATCATGGAGCCAAGTATTTCAGGATCAGAATGTATCTGTATTTATGTCTCTCTGGGAGGATGCAGATGGGGTAGCACTTCAGCAGCTATCCAGGTCAGGCAGTTGATGCTGCCTAAGTTTCCAGTGAGAATCAGAGAAATTTCTCTCAGGAGTAACTTGGAAATAAAAAAAGATCATCTACTTAAAACAGCCCCAAAGCCTTTGGCTGGAGCAGACTGGGGTAAGGAACATACTCATATTGCCAGTAACCAAAGGAAGATAGTCTGATGCTTTTGCAAAAGCCTTTGGTCACCTGTCTGAACAGACTGCAGCAATTTCTTCATTTTGTTGTTCAAATAAAGCAGCTGAAGAATAGTGTCTGGACTGGGAACACTGATTTGCTCCTTATTCTTCTTGCCATTTAACATAGTCAAGGACAAAGCTGCCTTGTTCTTCTGCAAGAAGGACCAATATGCACCAATGAGATTTAGGAAACAGGTGCATCCCTACCTGAAACTCTAGTGCAGCCAGGGAGGTGGTACCACCAATTCAGGAATGTTGTGTGTTGGACTCCTGGTTACACATTTGTGTGCTTATGCTTCTCTATCTGTTTTTACAACAAAGCAGTATTTATTCAAAGATCCATTTGAAGCACTGGCATGTTTATGATACTGGTACATTCCTGAGACCATACTTTTATTTCTTGTAGTAGCTGAAGTCCAGTTTCCAAAGGAAAGCAAAGTGTCTGCACCCTAAAAAAAACGTACATTCCAAGCATATTACAGTGATAAGGCCACCAGTTACATTTTAGCCTTTCTTTCCCCTCATTTTCAGAAGCAGTCCATTGCTTTGCCTTCTTTTGGAAGTTACGGGAACATGAGAGAAAGCAGAAATAGAGGAAGGAGATTGCAGTGCAATAGGAAAATACACAGATGCAAGACTGGTATAAAATTTTCTGGCATGGACTTACTATGAAGTCTTGTGACGAATCAGTGTCCCCAGAGAGAATTTACAGGACAGGTCTAGGTGGCAAAAAAAGCACTGTAACTCTGATGCTGGCTGGGATTGATTTCACAAGCTAATTTCTGAAGTGAGAAGTTTGTCTGGAGAAAATAGAGGTAGAAAGGAGAGGAAGGGGTGTCAGCATCTTTTCAAACCAAAGAGTCAGTGAAGATGGCAAAGACTTTAGCTAATGGTCAAACAAGAACAGAGGTAATTTTCCCTACCCTTTTTCTTTCTCAAAAGAGCACAGGCTGGTTGAGCATTAACAGAGTCAAGCTGATTGAGCAATCCACCACTGCTGTTTTTCTCTGTACAAGCCTTGTAGTGGACTAACAGGAAGATGGTTGAGGATCTGAAAGGAAAGCTGCTCATTGTTCTTGCTGTCCCCTTGCTGCTCAGCTCAGCACAAGCAGGTAAGAAAAACAGGAGTGCCTGGCAAGGGATTTAAGTTTTTACACAGAGGGATCAGAATTCAATTCTCCCTAAGCAACCTGTGTGTCAAGAGGTCCTTGCTATGATCTAGTCAGGTGCCAGGAGAAAGAGTAGAACAAGAATGGTTCTTTCTTCTCCCATGCTTTGATCTCCCATGATTTAATCAGCCTCAGTGACTTAATTCCACTAACCTGATTTGAAAGAATGATCTGCATTTACCCTGAAGTGTAAGAAAGCAGAAAAAGGACCACTTGACCTCTGACACTGGCATCTCCTGCTTTGAAAGGTTAGCAAGTGTTGTCTGCAGTAATTCAAAGAAAATAAATAGACACCAGTCTTTCCTTAATTGTCCTGTCAATGAAACTGCTTTTGTGGTCCTCACTACCACATCACCTGCACCTTCACAGCAGTGCACCTCCTTCTTTACCTTTACTCACAGTTCTCATGCCATTTCTGACATATACCATGCTTCCACTGAACCTGTGCTTGCTAGTTAAGCTGTCTCATGTGCTGCATTTTTTCCAAATTTATCTCAGATGACATCTCTTTTTCTCTCTTGCCTTCACTGTACGGGAAGACTGAAATAAACAACAATAAGGGTTAGTCACATCCCAGAAAGGTGAATCTGAATGCTGAATATCACTCCTTTGTGCTGACCCTTAGGCCACGTTCTGCCTAGTCAAGTATCTTCTGTGGGAACAGGCAGCAGTTCCAAAGCTGATGGTGGTTTTGGGGTTTTTTATTATTATCATTATTTGTTGGTTTTTTTTAAATTTTACTGTATATGCAGATTCAAGGATATTTCATGTCCTCCAATCCAGAAAGGGAAGGTGCATGCATTGTCGTTGCAGTGGGATGCAACTATGTCACCTCATAAAGTAACAATTTTTAGGTCAGAAGGCCTCATTTAATCAATTAGTAGGCTTCCTACTCATTGCAGGTCAATAAATTTCACCCCATTTGTCCTTTAGTAAATCCAACATCTTACCTTCAACAAGACTTCCAACTTATCTGCCAGTCCTCTAAAATGATAAAAAAGGAACCCAGCTCTTCCTTGGGTAACTTAGCTACACATACTGCTTTAACTTCTATGCTTGCTTTCTAGCCTCAATTTGCTCCGTTTTTTACTAATTAAAGGGTTAGAGACTTTGTTTGTTTGTTTTGCTGTCTAGATTAAAGTCTGTTCCAGTAGCTGCCTTTTCCTTCCCATAAAGCATTTTCATCCAGTAAATGAGTCAATCACAAATTATCATTTATACATATTGCCATCAGCATTCACATATATTTCTGGATTTTTGATTCAGTTGTCAATTAGACTTGCACTTTCTACTAAGCCTAACAGAATGTGAAGAGAAATATCCCCATTCAGCTGTGACTACCTGTTGTCAATAATTTTTTTGAAGATCTAATAGCCAGCTCATAAATGTACTTAGTAGCTCGCATGTGTGACCAATTTGGCAAAAAAACTCCAACAGCATGTCAGTCATGTCTTGGTAGAGCAACTCTCAGAAGTCAAAGCTACCATGACATCTGCCATTCTGATCCCCAGTAAGGTACTGGACTTCCATCAAATGACAGAAACAACTTTATCAGGCAGACAGAGTTTCCAGAATATGCTGGAAATGTTATTTCCTTTTTATTTCTGTTCTGTCTTTTTAATCTTTATCAATAGAAGTGAGATTGCTACCTTCATTTTCCTAATGAATTAGAATGAGCTTTTTTTTTTTTTTTTCTCCATTGCACAGACAGACTAAATATGTTCTTCACTCCCTCTGTTGTAGGGAACACAGACAGACTCTCAGGGCATAACTGCACTGACTTCCAAAAAGCAAATTTCCTGCGGGGCAGTAAACTAAAGGTCCAGTTTCTTCTCTTCACCCTCTCAAGCCCTAGCTGTGGGGAGCTGATTTTAGCTGAGGATGACATCAAGAACAGCAGCTTCAACAGGAGCCTGGAAACCAAGATCATAATCCACGGCTTCAGGTGAGAGATAGAAGAGCAAGAGTGTCTAAGTTTGTTCTGGTAAATTAAACACTGCTGGGGCATTGCCAAGCACTGTGTGGGACTGGCACTGAAACCCCCTGCTCATGTACCCCCAGCAGAGTGGCTGCATGCAAAACACCTGCTAAGAACAAAGTTTGGAGTGCTCAGATCCAAACTGAACCTGGGAATTGTCTGGGAGACTGATAATGGACCAGTGACAGAGGCACAGAAAATGTTGCTGACAGCTCTCATGAGAACACAACTTCAAGGCCTTTAGTTTGTGACCAGCTGTCTCTTTTGTGTGTTTCACAATTTTTGGAAGGGAAAAAAAAAAAAAGAAAGCAAAAAAACCCCACAAACAGAAATTAGAATTTCCTTCCTTCCTTCCTTCCTTCCTTCCTTCCTTCCTTCCTTCCTTCCTTCCTTCCTTCTTTTCTCAGTGTTTGAGCAGGGTTTTTTTTAGCTGTCACTATTTTGTAAGTTTGTTTTACTGTGCTATTAAAAGGCAGAAAACCAGCGTGTTGCCCTCATATGACATAGCACACCCCCTCACCAGGTAGTATTAGGGGAATAGTGGGTAGAACATAGCCTTGAGAACATTTTGCCTTGAGTGTAGATTTTTTTTTTCCAATTGCCTACTGGAAATGTAGCAGTGAAAGACTGAGTGATTTATCCAAGGACTTACTGCCACTTGGTAACAGAGCAAGATCCAGGTTTTCCTGGTCAGGTCATTTACTCTGGGTGGGCTCTGTGGAGGCTAGCTGAAGTGTCACAGCAAGGCTGAGATCTCAGCCTGAGCCCTGCAACTGTTATCTCATTCACTGAGACAATATCTGACTCCTGAATCAGCCCATTCTGAGAAATGTTGTTATACCACCACAAAGAAATGCCAGGTGTGAGTGCCTGGCAATAGAAGAAACTTTCAGCTACTGTCTGGCATCTTCCTGCGAGATGTGTGAGGCTCCAACACAAGTGAACAACCTGTTGGCATATGCCCTACGTTGGAAGACACCTAACACACTTCTTTCTGATCACTCTGCAGGGCTTTGGGCACCAAACCTTCCTGGATTGAAGAGCTTGTCCATGCCATACTGCACACAAACCAGGTGAATGTGATTGCAGTAGACTGGGTTTATGGGTCTACAGGAGCCTATCCCTCTGCAGTGGAAAATGTCACACAGCTGGCCCTTGCCATTTCACAACTAATCAGCAAGCTCCTGGTAAGCTACTGTGCATTTCCAGGTGGGGGTGGAGGTGGCACAGCCAGAGAACAAGAGAACATCACTTCATGTAAACAACCCAGAGAGCTGCTCCCAACCTGACCTCTCCAGGTGCTGAGCAAGTGGGCTCTCTATTCCAGAGTGAGTGCTGTGTAGCACTAAAGAGATTTATTTTTCCCCTTTATCGCAGTCCAGGCTTAAGCATGCCATTCATCTTATTCTTTCTGTTGAGTTTTGACATTTTTCTGGAAAACATCCCTGTTGCCAGCTGCCTCTCCATACCAGGACAACCTGAAAAATGCTTTGGGTCTTCTCATGTCCACTCTTCATTGGACAATCTTCTGGCTGGAAATTTTGTCCAGAGAGCTGGACAGGGTGGGGTTTAAGCCTGTTTCATTTTTGCCTTGGGCTCCAGTTTTACTTCCTGGTAGCTGGGAATCCCTGGATATGTCCCAGTTCATTCACACACAACTCACCACCACCTATGTAATGTGGGTGATGCATCTTTGTGTTAACCAGCTATGCATAAATTCTCCATGTAATGTTTGCAGTGAAGACCCAGGCTGCACAGTTTCAGAGTCCCTGGGTAAGCAACCACTTTTGCACAGTTAGGAGATTTCATCCAGAAGTATGGCAACCCGTGGTGCCACTCTGTGTCACCAGGAGGATGGGAGTGAGGGCTGTCACCCCTCATTGCTAAGTAGGTCACACAGTGAACAAATGACTGAGCTGGACAGTGTGCTCACCACTCATTCTGTGCCTGTGCTGAGCTCCAGTCCAGCTCCTTAAGGACCTTTTTTTGTCCAGCCTCTCCTGGAACACTGCACCACAGACAACTATATTAGACTTCTCATTGAGTTTCAGTACTGCTTGGGGATATTGCCTCATATCTTTCAAGGTTATGATTTTTCATCTTACCTCCACAATCTCAGGCACCCTGTGGCCTCCCATTGTATGGCACTGCATCACACAGACCAGTCTGCAGGCAGCTGGATTCCTTTGGATAGGGTAATCTTGCACCACGCAAGATTTCTTTCCCATGGACAAATCCTTAATCTCTGAAAAGATAATCTTAAAATACTAATCAGGATATTGGTACAATCGTGGTATAAAAGTGAAAAAAATATTCCTCTGCTTTACTAAAAGATAATTCACAGAGTGGCCATGGGTCACTCAGCTGAGAGGGGGAAATTCAGTCTGAAGTGAGTTGAGGAAAGAGAAGGTACAGGCTATGTACTTTTCAACAGGAGCATCTCACTGACCTGGTTAGGGTCAGCTTTGCACCCGTGGACCTTTAGAAAGAGTCTGAAAACCAGATAGAGCAATACCCATCATTTCTACAACTGTGTGGTTCTCCAGCATACACCTCAAAAGCAATCCTGTATTAGAAAAGTTGAGGATCTGCAGTGTGGGCTGGAATATGTTATTTCACTTTGCTGCTACAGCAATATTAATACGTATCATCATCAATCCGCAGGCCCTGGGAGTCTCAGGAACATCCATCCACATAATTGGGGTAAGCCTTGGTGCACATGTTGGGGGCCTGGTGGGGCACTTCCATGGCGGTCAGCTGGGACGGATAACAGGTATCATAAAACTGAGTCTTGAATCCTCACCTGCTCTTAAAGGGAGATAATGAAAGAGCAAGGAAGAGCAGTCATCCATAGTGATCATGTAGTTATATAGGTCATTAGATCCAAGCTTATGGCCCTCTTCCCAGCTTCAGAAGAACCTAACAATGCCTTTCCAGCCAGCAGTCCCCTTTACACCACCTAAAGAATGCACATATTTGCAAACAGGTCCTTCCATTTCTGTTCCACTCTTCAAATTGATCCCAGCTTAAAAGAATAGAAGGCCTCATGATTAATGAAATCATGTAATATCCACATGCTTTGCTTCCACTTTACAGCATGTATACCTCTGTTTTAATTTTAAAACCCATAATGCATGTCACTTTGGGGATGCTGCAAGAGTGAGCTGCTCTGCAGGAAAAAGTGAGCTGAGAGCCAATGGTGACAATGAAGTAGGCAGGGACAGTGGCCTCATGGGCGTGGAGCAGAGTCTTACCATATCTGGGCAAGAAGAGCAGAGCAGGTCCAGTGACAGGAACCAGGTCATCCACAGTACAGTGATTACCAGGCAAGTCTGTAGTGAAGAGGCAAGCCCAAGTTTGAGCCAGGAAGTCAAATCAGCAAGATAAAAGCAGGACCAGCAAGATACAGAGCTAAGCATGGCACCCCTATAACACAGCTCATCAAGGACCAAAGGCAACAGCCTGAGCTGATGTTAGGTGGCCCCAGATGAGGCTTCTATTAGCTTTTATTTATAGAAAGACTAAGAAAGAATATTTTTCTTTCTTTTCCTCCTCCCCTCCCCCCTCACAAACACATCAGTTTTCATCTTGTTGATATTGCCTTCTCCATAGAAAGGGACTGAGTCCAAGCCAGTGAAACTGTCTGATTCTGAGATTAAGTGGCATGTGAAGCAGAGCTGTTTCTTAATTGTTTGTTGTTCCCTGAGGAGTGGAAAAAAAAAAACAACTTGTGAGATTACTTTTCTATAAAAATTAACAACAAAAAACAACAAACAGAAAAATATCTTTAACCTGTTCCTTGTTATTGACAGGAATAATTTTCTGTATTCTTTTGACTTCACAGAAATTGTTCTAGGAACAAGTTTAGGCAAAAAGGTAGATAGATTCTTAAGGACTCAATTTTATTTGTGGAGAGAGGGCTCAGAAGCTGCTTTGTTTTAAGGATGTTTGATAGTATCAAACTTTTGTAATGCTTTGATTGGTTAATGCCCAGGACACTGAATTCATCACCTAATGTATTTTCAGTGACACTTCTCTGACTGCCCTTTCTGGAGTATAAGCAGTGTTGGGACATGGTAATAATGTATCACTTCTGCCTAGCAACATTTCTCAATGTTTTGGCAAAAATAACTGGCCCAGAAATAAGAAAGAGAGGAGCTGGAGAGCACTTACTGTGAGGTGTTTTATTTTGTTACAGGCCTGGATCCTGCAGGTCCTAAATACACCAGAGCCAGCCCTGAGGAACGCCTGGATCCTGGAGATGCCCTCTTTGTGGAAGCCATTCATACCGACTCTGACAGTAAGCTGGCTTCCTTCTTCTTCAGTCTCTGCTTCTGTTCCTCTTGCTATCATTATTATTAGGAAATATACAGGTTATTGTCACTTGTATGCCAGGTTACAGTGAGTTCAATTTCGTTCTGAGAAAGTTTCTTATTTAGATAGGCTTTAATGATTAATTCATTGACAGGTATCCATACCCCAGAGCACTTCACAGCAAGAGACAGGTAGAGAATAGACACAGGACAATCTTCCATCAGATATATCTTCCTTAACCTTGCTACAACAGAGTGAGTTCATACAGACTCAGCTCAGCATGGCTTTTACCACCCTGAAGGAATTTATATGTCTGGTCTCAGTTTGCTTTTGTCCTACCTGGTGGTGCCACTGTGAGTGGTGATGGAAAGTAAGAGTCAAACCAACAGCTGGTGCAAAAACAGGGTAACTTTTCTAAAACATGTAGGGTCTATGTGGGCAGAACATATGCTGAAGAATAATGTGACATTATTCTTCACATTCATTCATTCATATTCGTTTGAGTCACACCTCTTGCCTGGAGATCATGAAAATGTCTACAAACATAACTCTCAATCAGGATCTCAATCTTAAGATCCACCATTAAGGCTGTGGTGAGTGTTGTTGTCCTTGATACAGAACCAAGAACCTGAGTTACTGAGATGGTGATTAAACCACAGCTGCTACTCATGTTGATGCCAGAGACTGGAGCACTCTCTGCTTCATGCAGCAAATCTGCACAATGCAGGCAGAAAATCTGTCCTTGTCTCCAGCACTGGAGCTGGGTCCGAGACTACTCATGTTTAACCAATTATTGGGGCCTGTCAGACACCATGTAGGGTAGAGGCTATAGAAGAGCTAAGCTTAAGAGTGAAGTGAAATTTCACCTCCTTTCAGATTTTGGGATCCGGATTCCTGTAGGCCACATCGATTTTTTTGTCAATGGAGGAAGAGATCAGCCAGGATGCCCCCGATTCATCTCATCAGGTAAGAATACTCTGTATCCAAGCAAAGGGCTTTTCTGGCCATTTAGGAGCCTGTGAAAATGCTGTTTGGTGACCAGTTCTTGCTATAGTCAGGGCAGCTATCAAAGCAGAACAACATGTATTTTTAAGGACACATGGCAGCAGAGATTCATGGCCCACATCTCCCCTCAGCAGCACAACAAACAGTCTTGGCAGCATCTCAGTTAAGAGATGTGATTTTGGTGATTCTGTATGAGCCAAAACCCTAGCAAGAACTTGCATCAACAAAGAAAATATTTTTATAGAAAAGCTTAGGTACTACTTAGGTAGTCCTAGCAAAAGCTTCTTTCGGTTTTCATGCTGCAAGTAGTATCTGTAGTTGCAGATGGTTTATAAAACCACTGTCTTTTCCTTCTACAGAGTAGGACTTTACACAGTATATAGTGTAAATATTCAGTTGTGTTCTGGATGAGCCAGCTGCATAGAGGGTCAGTTAGAGGGGACACCCATGGTACCTCACTTTCCACAGCTGGGGTCCCAGGGCAAGTGACAGTCAGAGTTACTGTACTACCTTGCAGAGAGCTTGGGGCCTCATCAATGGTACACTGATGGAGACATGGCAGCCCTGTGATCCTCCTCTTCTGGGGGACTCCATTGGTCTGGGAGATACACTTCTACCTTCCTGCTTCTCTTGTAGTGGGATCTGGGCATGTAGTAACAGAGGTGCTCTGCAAAATGTTATTAATAGGAGGGGAATGACTGCATAATCAGTGAGAGTGTTTCCTGATCCTCAGTTCCTTTGGAACAAGTAGATAGACTGAAGCTATGGCTGCTTTTCTCTGGGTTCATTTCTTCTTGCAGGCTACAAGTATCTGATCTGTGATCACATGAGGGCAGTACATCTCTATGTCAGTGCCTTGAAACATTCGTGTCCGATGGTGGCATTCCCTTGTGCAAGTCATCAAGATTTTTTAAACGGTCATTGCCTGGACTGTGTTGACCCCTTCCTGTTCTCCTGTCCCAGAATAGGTATGGTACCAACATGACACCTTCCTGGAGCAGATGACAATACATACCACAGTACACGGTTCAGATTTCTCTGAGCAGGATTTGCTTTTGATCTCACTGGGAATAGTGAGAAGATGTTTAGTTTTCAGACTTCTATTGGAATGCTTTAAAAACTCATATATTGCCCAACGTAGAACACCAACATCTTGAACATTTATTGTCTTTAAACATTTCACAGGGGCCACAAATGAGTTGAAAGAGAGTTTCTGGAATCACCTGCCTAGTAAGTGGGCAGTTAGTTCAAAAAACATCTTGTTTAGGGAAGCAGCTGGAAATTTTAACCGAAGCCTGAACTCCCATTCTGCAAACCACTCACTGCTGCTGAGTCACTTTCTTCTCATTAATTCCTTCCATGGCCACCACCCTAAAGATGAATCCCCCAGACTGGGATAAAGTAAAAGTTGCCTCTTTTAAGGCTTCTGAAATGGATTTTTGGCTCAAGGAGAAGTGTTTTCTGGTGCTACTTACCGTCTGGTACCAGAGGAATATAAGGAGAAGCCTCTTTACGTATAGGTGCTGTCCCATCAGCTAGCCCTTCCACATCTCACCAGTCCATGTTGTCAGGCAGTCAGTGGTGCAGGCCTCAGGTAATAGTGGTCTTACTCACTCAAGCAAGAAATTTAATTTCCCCGCACCTTGTGTTTGTATTTCCATTTATATCTGCACTAATTTCTTGACATGATAATCTTTAGTCTTGATCATTTTGCACAGGTGCAACTGATGACAGTTTAGCAGAAGAATGAAATCAAGAGGTATCAAGAGGTACTCTGATGATAATTACCTGAGGTAGCCAGAGGTATATTTCTGAGAGGATGTTAACCTGTCAAACAGAAACCACAAACTGCTTGCTCTCATTTGCAGTGGCATAAAGAAAGGGTCTGTCCTCTAAGGCAGAGTTTGTTGGGGTGAGGGCCAATTCTATTTCTGTTCTGGGTCATTCATGGCTTTCCCTGCACTGGCTGTTTCCTCCTGCAGGCCTACTGGAGCAGGCAGGTGTCAACATGACAAAGCTGCCCAAGGAAGTGAAAGTTTATTTAAAGACCAGTTCCTCAGCTCCATTCTGTGGTAAGTGGGAACGAATAAAAATAAGTAGGGGGTTGACCAAGTGAGGCAGATTCACTCAGGAGGCCAGGTAGTTACAACCCACCATCCCCATCAAAATCAGCTGATGCGTCCCAGATGGTCTGGGATGCACAGCTGAACAGCAATAACCCTGCACATCTCCCCCATAAAGCCATTTCCAAGAGATTTATTAGTGTGGGCCCTGGATTAAGACAACCACTGAAGTACTTCAGGACTGAAGTAAAGGGCAGTGAAAACGCTAATCTGTTTACACTGGCCTTTGCCTCCCATACCACAGATACTTCTTTCTTTCTTATTCCTGTTTAATCTTCTTTCTGCTGGTGGGGCCAAGGGATGAGTGCTAGAGAACTTGTTTTGGCAGGGGCAGATCCAACTGATGGTACCTGCCCTCACTCCCACATACTTTACCTTTTGCTTAGTCCACCACAGCCTGGTTGAGTTCCATTTGCAGAAGAGAAGAAACATAGTCACCAGCATTGAGATCACCTTCTTCAGCAACACCACCAAGGACACAGCGAAGATCACTATGTGAGTGACAATACAGCCTTCTGGCCTGTTTGACCCCATCTCTGTTTGTAAGGATTTTTATACCAATCCAGAAGAGGCACAAGGATAACATATCTCCCTGAGTGCAGTCACTGTGATGAACCACAACCTTTCTTCTCGAGTCCCTCCATATTTACTTTAAATGCTCTCAAGAATCAGGCATGTGCTACCATTACTCAGTAACTCTGGCTAGATCCACCTCTTTCCTGAGTGCATAAAGAAGTAGGTATACTCCAGGATACCCAAACTTGCATACTTTTTTGTTGCTACACTGGCTTCTTTTCTACAACATACCCTTAACTGGTGCCAATCCAAACCATGATCACTGTCAGATAGCTGCTAGCTCTGCTCTGCCAGGGATGGCTACAGCAAGACTACATCCACCAGAGGTTCCAGGCTGATGGGCTTTGTGGCTTAGACATTTCTCTTGATGCCCAGTAAGACAGCTGTTTCCAGAGGGGACAAGTGCATCTCTGCATAGTCAGACAGTATGTTAGTAGCTGTTTGCCACCACAGTAAATGCAGCAAAGCACTCAGACTCCCATTGTAGGGAAAAGTCTAGGGACATGGGACCAAGACCACATGTATAGACAGAAAGACCTCTCTTGAAAGCACCACCTTCCTCTAAACCATGTCTGAATTAAAGAACCAGACTCAGACTCTGTTCTGAGATCAGGGGATCTCCCCAGAGAAACTCCCCAGAAGTCTTCCTACCCACTACTGTGGTCTGGAACTGCAGAGTAGACAAGCAGCTAGAACATGCTGCTGGCTGCCTCAGCAGTCTGCTGAAGAGCCCCAGCCAGGTCTTCTAGGATCAGAGGGTTCCCTGCACTGGCTTCCACAAAATCCTTATTGCTAAGCCAAAACAATGTGACCTAAAACTTACTGTGTTGCTGCTTCAGTTCTGGGCATTGGGAGGTAGAAGTGAGAACCAGGAACGGGGAAGCCACACAACAGGGTGTTCTCCACTGCGACACAGCTGCTTGGTCACAGATTTTCCAGCCAGGCATTGCAATTTGGCATTTGTACTCCATCCTGGTGGAGCTCAGTCTCATCAACGCCTCTCCACCCTGGAAGCCGAATCTAATTTTTCAAAAAATACAAGAGGGATGAAATCATAACACCCAGGTCAAGGCAGGACCTGTAGTTTTCTTAGGAAGACATGCAGTGCTTTATTCTGCATTGTTGGACACCAGCTTTGATAGGTGTCTGGCAGAAGGCATGTGCACGCCATGAGGAAAGGCTGCTCAGGGAAGAGAGACAGACAGGCAATCCCAAGGCTTTGCTGTACCCCCAAGTTTTAATGAGACAGTAGATATCAAGGTAACCTCACCAGAGATACCCTTTACCCTGGGAGAACTGAAACTGCGCTTCACGTAAGTGCCTTCCCAGGAAGCACAGGGATAAACTGAAAAATGTGCTTACAGCAATAAACCTACAGATTTGAGAGTATAAAATGGAAGATATTCCTTTTAATTCACACTGCAGCAAAGAAACTTCCAGCTTTAGGCAAATATAAGCCCCCCAGTGCTGCAAGTGTCAAGTGAGCACATCTAAACGCAGACTCTCACATCATAGTTCAGACATTGATCAGGTGATCTGACTTGCATGTCATCCTGCAGTTCCCCAGAAGTGCACAGGGACTTGGGAGTGTTCACACAGTCTCATCCTTCAGCAAGTGACTCACACAGTTGAGTCTCACCTCACACTGCCCTTTTTTCCATCAAATCCAATCTCACTCCTTAGGATGCTGTTACCCCACGCCTGTTGCTCAGTCCCCCAAGAGACATACCCCCAAGCCCCATAGCTGCCGTGGGGCTGACAGAGTAAGAAGCTTGTTATGCAGCACACCAGCTGCCTTACCATTGCTCACACATCACATGACATCATGGTCCACAGCCAAGAAAGCAAACATACAATGCTCTGTTTTGACAGATGACTCTTCTCACTCCATTTTAGTACATGGGGGCTTTGTGATAGCCCCTTTGTGGTTCCTCCAGTGTCTCAACACATCTGCATACAGTCTCCAGTTGCAGGTTGATTGGATGTTCTTCTTCACATCTCTCACCTTGCCTTGCAGAGCTAAGCACCAGGAGATGGGCAAACGGCTGCTGGCCCACAGAGTTCCCCTGTGCCAGATAAACAACGTGACACTGAGGTATCTCCCCAGTAATCGGTTTTGGAGGAAGGATGCACCATTCATTGCTGGCAAGTTCTGTGCAGCCCCTCTGCCTCTTGACAGCAAGTAAGTCAAAGGAATATCATAGGGCCTAGAGAATAACACTGAGCCTATGGATCCAGCCTGTGGTTTGAAACAGTGCATGCTCTCTCCTATTTAGATCAACATGTAAAGAGGTCTGTCCCATCCCCTCTGTGTTGCTATGTAGATAATTTTCTACCTGTTACAGAGAGAAACTTCCAAGCTCATTTTCTAGAAGTTTCCTATGATTCTTCCCCCAGGATGAAAGTGTTGTACCATGGAAGGAAAATGGCTGCAGCTAACATGACCTTGAAGATGCTTAAGTCACAAACCATGGCAGTAGCTTGTACTAACTAGAATTTGTTTCTTTAGTCCTTGCTCTCTCCATCTTCCCCCATCTAGAATGGGCCCACATTTGAAATATGACAGTCACACTTTTTTCAGAATGAGACAACAGAGGACCAGCAATACATTTCTGCTTCTTATACTGCATAGGTTTATAAAATGCTAAGGTTAAAGACAACCAATCTGGCATTTTCTGGGCCAGGCATTGTTGAGTATATGCCTTCTGCCGTAATTACATTATCCAGAGTAGAAGCAGCCAAGTCCTCATCCCTGGTGAGATAATGGTCTTCTCCATAATATTCCTGCCAGGAGTTTTGCAGATCCAGAGCTCTTATGGGCAGGGAAAAATAGCTGTGTCTATACTGACACATGAAACTCTACCCACATTGCTTCTGAGTTGAGTCTTATGCTGGCTCCAGGCTGAAGCAAGCTAGTATGTGTTCCAAACCAGGGAGGACCAGAAGCAGAAGAGAGACTGAGCTCACATGCAAATTCTGTTCAGGTGGGCAGTAAGGATTATTGAGCACAAGGCAGTAAAAATTCAGCTAGTAGGCTCAGATAGGGAAAAAACAGGCATTACTAGGTAATTACCTGACACTGCCTCGAACATAAAAACTTCTCCTTACTAGCATGCTTGGCACAGCAAAGCACTTCAAAGCCAGGATGCATGTGCAGATACATGGCTTTATATCACTTACAGCACGGCACATTGCCTTAAAGGTATGCTAAGCTGTATCCCTGGAAGCACTGGGCTTGACTGTGGTTCAGGCAGAAAGCTGTAGAGTTGCACAGGTTCACAACTGAACTAGGAACACTCAGAGCATCAGGGAGCTAGGAGGAGGCAGTGGAAAAGTGAAGGACACAACCCCACCAGTCAGCTCATCCCAGCTAGGGCACAGTACCATTTTCATCATAGCCTCACAAAGCAGCACAGGTCCCTCTACAACTTGCTTGCCTCTGTGTTAAGATAGCAACCTCCACCTCTTTAAAGCACACCCTGACTTTTCTGTACTCTTCCCACAGCAGGACAACATCATGCCTGCCCTGGAACCTCACCCTTCCCAGCAACACAGATGTCTCCTATGAGCCACCCAATGCTTGTGCTTAGCACTGCCTTCAGAGCATGCAGACATACCCCAAATCAGAAAGGAGTCCTAAAGCTATTGCTGCTTGCTGCTCACAGTTTATACTTCCACCATAAAATCAGATGAATTTTTACTTCCTGCTTTATCAGTGAATTGTAGGATGGTTTGGGCCAGAAGGGGCCCTGAAGATCATCTAGTTCCACCCCTTGCATGGAAAGCAACACCTCCAACTAGATAACGTTGCTCAAAGCCCCATCCAGCCTGGCCTTGAACGCAGGACAGGCTTCCATTAGGGACAGGATGTCAAGGAAAAGAAGTGTGCAGCAGATTGGAGAGTCCAAGCTTGATTAGTTACATCAAGACCTCTCAGATAAAAGACTGGATTTTATTTTATGGATTCTGTACCCAGCTCTGAAAGTGGACCGGCAAGTCATGTAATCTCAAGGTTTGGATCTGTGTGAAAGAAGATAATACTGCTCTTCCTGTAACAGGAGAATTGGGATGATTCATTTGTGTTTTACATTAAAGTGTCCTGATAACTTCATGCTAAAGATGAGAAGTATTATTTTTTCTCATTAAGAGAAAACTGTGTGGTTCAGGTTTGGCACAGAATAGAGTCATTCTCTGCCAGTCCTCCAAGGGGAAACTCACTAATCCTACCTAAAAGACACATGGAGAATGAGGCCCTGTTAATTTCATGCAGGTGCTCCTGCTAAATAATCAGAATGAATCTCCTGCCTGTAACAGGCTTAGAGCAGCTCTTCTGGCTGCTTTCTTTGTCATGAAGTGAAGCAGACACCAGGAGCAAGGCAGTGTTCTTGCATCCAATATTGCATTGCTTTGAACAACTGCCCAGAACAGAAGGAGAATGGATCATCATAACTACAGGGCCACTTAACAAAAATTAATCCCAAGAACATCAAATAGCCTTTCAGAGCTGGAAAAGTAACCAAGATTTGGAAGTAGCTGATAAAAGACTACAACATTAGAGAGACATATGTAGAGGTATCCCTCACCCATCCACACCTCTTCCATCACCTTGGTGCCTATACAAATTAGAGAGAAGAAAGTCTTACACCACTTCTGTCCATAAGCCACATCTTCTGTAGACCATTTTCTCTGGTTCCCAGGACTAGCTTCACTGGGTGCTAGAGAAGTGCACTAGAAACATCATGGTCAGGAGAGAGGGAAATGCTAAAGGCACTTCTGTCATGAGGAAGCCTCAGTAATTTGGCATGAAGTGTCACTGCTGCTCCACTAGACAGTGTCACTGCAGAGTTAGCTGCTGCCTCCAGTTCACATCCAAGTTTTTGGTCCCTGCCATGTGGCTGTTTGGAAGGCCAGCTAACAAACACCATCTCCAGCACACACTTGGGAGAGGGCTAGAGCTGGGCTCTGACACCCTGCCAGAGATACAGGCTGGTTAATGCCATGACCGAGAGCTTTCCAGGAAGCTTCTTATTGAAGACTGGAATATAACCTCAGCAAGCACCTGTGAAGGGCAATATGTAATTTAGCCCAACCCAGTCCGCTACTTGAGGTAGGCATATGACACACCACAGTGGACCCGGTTTCGTTGTGGCTTTCAGTTCCTTTGCAGAAGAGACCCTAGCAGCTCTCATGTGAATTTGCTAGAGACATTTCCTAGCTGTGAAGGGCAATGGGGTCAGGATGAAGCAAGAATGCAGCAACAGAACATGGCAACAGTTACAGGCAGGATGATCCGCAGGCCTGGGGCAGCCCCGATCTCCCACCCTGGGGTGACAGCAAAAGTAAGCAGCTCGAGGAGCAGTGTACAGGGTGAATCTCACATACCCACTGCTTCAGAGGCCTCTCCAGACCTCAGCAAGATTGCCAGGTCCCAAGGGCATAGATCTCACACAGCTGAGACTTACAAGACATGCCAAACTGGTCTGTGGGCCCCAGGTGCTGTGTAAGCAATCCAAGGCTGGTAGACCTGCCTCCCCCAGGCAGGCTGACACAGACAGGCCCCATAGACCTCTAACCCCATAGGCAGGGTGACCATACCCCTCTGTGTCTGTGCCAAGAGACACAGAAGAATGCCCCCTGCCCTGTGTGTGCTGGTGGAGGGACTGACACTTCTCACTCCTTCCTTGAATATCTGCTCTGGAGAGGCTCCCATCCTTACTGCCCAGCATGGTTGCACCAGGCTCCGTGAGACAGAGGATTCCTCCACCAGTACTGTCATGTTCAATTCCCTGACAGAAGAAATGTCTGGGGAAGCTTTTTAGCCAAACCCTATTGCAGCTGAGCTTGGAAGAAGCCTTCCATCTCCACACTATCTTTATCTAAGATACTGTACTCATTCCTACCAGTGGCTGCTCTCCCCACAGGTGTTTTGTACTCACTCATTTCTTCACTCAGTGCATGCAACCTGAGGTCATCCTTGTTTTGTTTAGCAACAAAAAAACCCCGCAAATAACCCCAAAAAACCCCAAACCAAACAGGGTTGAGTCTCTCCTTCTTACCTCCACCTGCCCACAGTCGCAGTTCCTCCCCTTTCTTATTTGCAAATGAACCGATTCAAACAACTGAGCTTTCACCAGAAATCAGTAGTTTCTTTGAGAAGTGGAGCTTATCATAAATGAGAAATCCTAACCCCCGGAAGCCTTTCAAACACTGTCCCCTCCCTCTCCAAATCCTCAAACGCCAGTCATTTCATCTCTGACTTTAATGGTAACCATTAAATCAAAGGGAACACAGATTCCTCGAGCAGGTTCGGTATCGCGGTATCGGTGTACCTTGGTATCAGAGCTGCCAACGTGCCTCAGAGGGGCAGGACTAGAAAAAACAAACTGGGGAAGCACACTGGGGCAGGCAGCTCTGGTGAACAGCCGTGAGGTGGGGTGTGCTGGAGTGTTGCACCGCAGTCTCACGCATGTGCTTCACGTGCTCCTGGGTGTAGGTGTCTGCAGGCAGACGTCTCAGTGCTTGCTAAAGAGTGGTCTCTCTGGTCAGAAACCTGTGTGAGCATAGGCTCCCTTGGAGGGGCTTCAGGATTGAAACAGCCTCTTGCTCCCTAGAGTTCTGGGGTCTGAGTGGGAGCCAGAGGGGCTCGTCCTTTGCAGAGAGGGTGGGGAGAATTCCGGAGGTGGTTTCCAGAGGCTGCAGAAAGAAAGCAGTGGAGGACAGAGGAAAATGAGAGCAGAGGGAGATGGGAGAGAGAGAGAAAGAGAGCACCATTATTATCACAGGAATAATTCTTATTTCCAAACTTTCTTAACACAGACTTCATGGAGCCCTCCACTAACTATCCTTCTCCCCTCCTAAATTAGTATGCAAAACTGTATCATTCTTCAACTTGTAATAGAAAATGGGGTTACACACCCCTCCAGACTGCAAAAACCAAACTCTCCGAAGCAGCTTCTGTCCTATTAGTGAAAAAAAGCCCACAGGTCTTTTGATTTTGCTCTCAAAGCAAGTCTAAAAATTCCTACTTGGATACCAAGCTACAGGCTATCAAACATTCATCCATTCATCAGCTCACCTCACCCACCAAATAGAAAACCAGCCCCCATATCTAACTCTACAAAAGTAATTAGCAGCATCCCCACAACTTGTTAGCACTTGATAGCAACAAAATAGATCAAATCCAATATGAAAGGGGGAAAAAGCAGATGGGGTTTGGTTGTTTGAATCTTCATGCAACGAATAAAACTTAGTTTGCTATGGCACACTGAACTGCACAGCAGTACACTGTTAAAGCAAGTTTTGAACAGCACCTTTGAACCTGCCTCTTTTAAACAAGCAGCTTGTAATTTAATGAAACATCTCTCCTCCTTGGAGAAAGAATGGGCTCATCAGTGGGATACCTTAGTCTGTCTTGCTTGTAAGTAGGCCAATATGTATGCCAGGAATATTTCATTTTACATGACCTTCACAGCACTTCGGGCATTCAAAAGTTGCCTCCTGCACTGTTGCATAACAAAATGACCATTGCAGTGACAGAAAATGAAAAGGAACATGATCCATAGAAGCACTCAGAATGGGGAATTTAGAGCACTGGAAAGTGATCACCCAGCCCAGAAGTTGCTGGGGAAGGAGATGAGAGCACAAACCATGGCAAAGTCCCTGAGGACCTCTGACCTCTGGAACCACAGCTACCACTTTCTTGGAACAATACTGCAGGGAATATCCCTATTTACTATGGATGTTTTCGCCACTTCTAAGGGAAAAGTTAGGAAAGTGCTTTCCCTGGGCCATCGCAATCATCTGCTGAGCTGTGACAAGTACCTGGCCAGAAGGGAAAACTGCAGCCCCTCTGTATCACCAATTTTTGTGGCAAGGTGCTCAAGTTGCTGGGGAAAACTGTCCAGATGTGACAATTGCTGTTGTGCTCCAGGGACATGATGTGTTTAGGATACCCAAGCAGTGAGCAAAGTAACAAGGAAGTGCTCATTCTACTGTTATGGACACACTTAACAGAGTTTGTGTATTCTAAGTACTTTAGAAATCAAAATACCACACTGGCTACAGTCTACAGACTGACAGGGAGGATCATCCTCCTCTCCCACCCCAAATACTGGCCTCTGAAATATTTGGGCTTTTATTGCAGTCTCCACGGCAAGTATCAGCACACCTTGATAGTGCCTCATTCACAAGATCTAGAAAAACAAAGGCTTCCAGCTTCTAAGTTGTTCTAAAAGGATTGTGTGAAAGAAAGAATAGCTTTGTGCTGTATAGCTCCAGCACACACATACACACACATCTCTTGTGTGTATGTTCACAGTATTGACTCATTAACAAAACCAGGTGGAAAAAGCTCAGAAAAAGTTAGTGTTCCTTGCCTCCTCCTTTGTATAATTGCTTTTAAAATTATAATTTTATTGAGCTTGATCAGAGAATGGATATCCTTCTGCTGAGAGACAAAATACAAGCATAGACAAAGTGACTTCAACATCTCTAGGACACTAACTGCATGCATTTTAATTTCATCTATTAAACAGACATGCCTGACAGTTAGGAAGATAGCTATCTCATAAATCATTTAGTGTTCCTGCCACTCCAAGTAAGGCATGAGAAACTTACAAATGCATATCCCTAGCAGTCTACCACCAAAACCTGGGATTTCTCATTCCTGGGACTTATAAGCTAGATTTTTTTTTTTCTCTCTGTCTCCTTTTTAAAAAACAAACAACCAACAAAACAAAACCCTTGCTGACTTTTTATCTAATTCAAGCAGACCCAAATACATTTGCTCCTTCCCTGGCCAGTTTCTTCGTATCCCAGATTCTAAATTTGGAGGCATGGAAGCAAGTACAGGAACAAGCATGTGACTCAACTCACAACTGTACAAAACAGGAAGATCTTCCAGTTTCATGTTTTTCAAAAACTAAGAACTGCAACGGGATGAAAAACAAAAAAAGGCCTCTTCCACCAGAGTCCTCTTGCAAATAACAAGTGCTGTCTGACCCAAGCAGCTTTTTCATTCAGAGCACTTAGGAGGGATGGTCCCCTTGCTGTGATGGTGGTGAGGCTTGTGCACAAGCACTGCAGGGCATGGAAAATCACTGCAGACTTGTCAGGGGTCCTGCAAGGAGTCACTGTGTCCTGCCTGCAGGGAAAACCAGGGTGTGATGGTGCATCATGTGCAAGGATGCCTGCCTCCAAGATCATCTCCCTAGCTGCAGCCCAGCCCTGCAGCTTCCTTCTGACACACAGACCAAACTGGGACATGTGCAGTGGGCGCTTCTAGGACAGAAATCCCAGACCCAGGCTTGGTGTCTTGCAGCTGGATGCCAGAAAGCAGCTATTTGTGGGGCAGTGTCAGGAACGCATGTTTCAGGGTCTGCAGTTGGTGTGCAGCAGCTGGCTAAAAGTAGCTCAGTGTGGAATTTCTGTCTTGGCCACTTGGAGATGAATTTCAAGCATGAGCCACCCTGCTATCTATTTCTGGTTCCTACTTTGCTACTCTGCCCAAATATCCACCAGGCTCAGAATTTTTCCCTTGCAGGATAAAGGGATAAAGAGCTGCCATTTTAGAAGAAAGCATTTTGTTCCCACTTACCAGAAAAGCGGAGTTTGGGGAGTGTTAAAATAGTGTTTAGCCTGTCAGTCTAACCAGGGCCATTGGAGGTGAGAGCTATACCACCCAGGACAGACTTTTCAATACCTAACTCATGTGACTGAGCCAAACCTCAGCAGCAAATATGAAGACAGAGCAAGTGGTTGGATGACCAGTGGTGGGCAGAGAGAGGCAGGACTCTGAACTTTCTCTCCCTGCCCAGATTGAGCATTTGCAAGGCATACAACAACTGCCCACTATCAGTCTGCTGCAATTTTGGGAGCTGTTCCTGCCCCTGTCAGCATTCCCTGGGTTGTCTGCTCTCTCACACACAGATGTCCTGATCAGCTTAACCCTGGAGTATGTCCACACACACCTCTACCTCATGACAAGCTTTACAGGTACTCTTTGAGTACCTGCAGACTATCTGTCAGACCAGATCCCATTTCAGTTTCTCTGTCTCCCCTTTGTATGGTGAGAGCAGAGGACAGGGCAGGGAAGTCCTACAGGGCAGGGAACTTCCTAGAGCTGAGTTACTGTCCCTTCCACCACACTGTGAGGCTGGTGCCTGGAGCTGAGCCTTCACCCTGCTGCTTTTCCTTAAGAAAATCACACAGCTGGTGACCATCTCCCAGGATTCCTTGGAGCAGCACAGGTTAAAAAAAAAATAAATAGTAAAATGCTGCAGATGAGCAAATCCACAGCAAACAAGGGCAAGAGGCTGGGGGCTGCTACTCTACCCGGGAGGTTGCATCACGGGAAGGACTTGCTTCCACAAGCAGGTACTTACACAGGGGTCCCACACAGGGTGAGGTGTGCCCGTGCCTGGAGTGCCCTTACTTCATATACTCCCCTTCGCTCACATAGTCCATAAAAGACCCCGGCAACTCAGCAAAATCTTCCAAGACAAGACTGGTGGAGTCCTCACCCAGCAGGTCACTGTCAGGCCGGGATGACCGGGTCCGTGGAGCCGGTGGTGGTGGTGGTGGTGGCTGAGGAGGGGGCTCGGAGGCACCAGCCTGGATGGAGGAGGCAGGTGATGGCTCCTCGCAGTCCTCTGGCTCCCCCTCAGAGGGGGCTGGCCCGAGGACATGGTAGAGGCTGGGCAGGCGGATGTCGAAGCGGAGACCGAACTTGGCGAAGAGCTTCTCGTTGAGGGAGTAGAGCTTCTCAGAGATGTCATAGCCCAGGTGGGAGGAGAAGAGCCGAGCAATGTAGCGGTCCTTCCTCAGGAGGAGATAGAGCTTCTTCCTCGGCCAGGTGATGAAGCTGCAGTCAGTCTCGGCCGTCAGTGTGACCTGTGAGGCAGGGAGGGAGCAGAGTAAGCCCTAACACCTGGGCACGGGTCACCTGCATTGGGCTTGCATGCTTCTCTCCAGTGAAGGGCCCCAGCCCCTTTGATGCCTGCTCTCTTTGGAGCCAGGCCACTCAAACCTAACTATCAGATAAATCCTTTCCTATCTCTATTTCCTCTCCCCAAGGAGCCAGAGACCAAGCTTGCTTATGCAATTAGCTCCATGCCCCTGCTTAATTTACCCACGTGGCCTGTTACATTTCACCCTTTCACTGTCAGATAGATGATGCTCCTTGTTAACATCTAGATGATATAAAAAATAATCAGCATGCTGGCACAAATGGCCTTGTCCCTCCACAGAAATGTTATGGAGGAAAGTGTTTTGATGTGCTCAACTATCCCAAGTGACCAGTGGGCAGGCCTGCAGCAGTATGCTGCTCTGTCCTGCCACTGGGTTGCACAACCCCTGCTCCAAGAAGGTCCTGGGTATGGGAAGGGCCACCCGGAGAACTATGCCTGACCACGCCTGGGCATCCTGCACCAGAGGGACATCCTGCCTTATCAGCTCTGCTAGGTGCTGTAGGACAGAATGGCCTTGAGGGATGCATGGCACAGCTAGTGAGAGAGGAAATTTTGTGAGAGAGTTAATTCTGTGAGAGAGTTTTACTGTGTTTGTGTGTAGGGGGGGAACACACTTGAGATTGCATTGGGTTGATTTTAGAGAACAGTTATTTTTGCTTTGGGTTTTGCCAGTGCAAACAGAGGCATTTTTCCCCCTAGCTGTAAGACTGAACTACTAATAATTAAAATCATTATACGGTATAAGTGCCTATTGTAATATATACATTTAATAGTTGTATTAAAAGGTAAGAAACACAGGAAGGGTCGAATTGCCTTGGGCTGAAGAAGATCCGAGTGTAATGGAGACACTGGCATGTGAACGAGTGTGGTAGCCAAAATATCCCGGGGGCTCCCTTTCACTCTATATCCAGGGGTCTCCTTGGCCAACCACCATGGCAGAAGGACACTGGGAAGCTGAACACAGCTTGGATGCGTGTGTGTCCTTGGATTTGATATTTAATGCCACTGCCATGCAAGCAGCTGCTTTGTGAAAGAAATATATGAGATAAAACCTGAGATCTTTCCCAGCCTGAGGCAAGCAACAGGAAGGGTCACACAGATCCTGGAACAGCCAGAATCTCATTTTCCAAACAATTTCTGGCGTGACAATCAAAAGCCTCTGCTTCTCATGAGGGATTGAGATGTAGTAAGAAAACCTTCCTAACCAAAGCAGCAGGACAGATTTCAGTCATGAATCTCCCCAGCACAAGTGCTCTGACATAGGCATAACCCATAATTCAGTCTTCCGGGGGAAAGTGTGAGGCCTGAAACCCAACTCCTTCTGGCACTGGGAACCAGCAGTTCTATGGGAAGAAAAGACAGCCACAGCAGAAAGCACAAGGAAACCAACTCTCTTTTTAGGTTGAGTTGTGCTTTTGCCATTTTAAAGTGGGCTCAGGACTGAAACGGCAACAGGGAAAACTTGGGCAAGGAAAAACTTTCATGCCCTCCTCCAGCAAAGTTCCAGAGCCAAGCATGGATTTTTTTTTTTTAAAACCAAATTATTGTGATGCTGAGTAAAGTTGAGCTATGCCACAGTTTTATAAACTACTCCAGTTAGAGGGACTGGTGAGTTGAACAGCTGCCCAAAGCAACACATCACCATGGCTAAGCACAGCCATCAAGGGTAATGTGCTGCCAGGAACATGGACCTGTAAAATCTCCCTTGCTGGATGCCAGTCTCACACAATCTGGTACTTCTTCATGCCCCTCAGTTAGCAAATGCAAGTTTTAGGCATTTTCACCACATGGCTGCAGGCTTTCCCCACTTAGGATTCTACTTTCCCATTCCAGTGCCAGGCACAGCTGACCTCCCTGATTACCCCTACTTTGCAGAGCAGGAGAGGGGCCAAAAGTGTGGTGTTGGCAGGGCTGGCACAGCCTGGCACCAGCTTGCTCCCAAACTATCTCCCACACCACAGATAAAGACACTCAGGAGGTTTGGGAACATTCAGGCCCACAGATAGGAGCTTAGAAAACACTGCAGATGTCTTTGCAGGTTGTGTGCCACCAAAACATCCATTTCCTGCTTTAAAGGGAGTATTTCCTCAACAAGAGCACTGAGCAGCCATCATGGGCTCCTCTCTGCTCAACTCTTAGGCAAATACAACCCAGGAGCTAGCAGAAACCTGCTGCTGGGTTGAAGCTCTGTGCAAAACATGTGTTACCCCAACGCCTAGCACAGCTGTGCTGTTGTTGCCCTCTGTCTTGGCCCAACATCCCTATTTCTGCTCACAAGCTGTAGCCCTGTGCCACAGTCACATGGTCAGCCATTGCCTGCAATAGTTCTTACAAGACTTTCATCACTAGCAATGGCATCACTTTCAGGAGAAACCCCCATGACCCTTTCACACAGTACGTGAGCCACATTCAGACACAAGGAAAGCAGATTTCGAGAGCTGCCCTGGTTTAACCATTTCTGAATGTGGCTGCACTCACAAGAAAGCATCAAAATTCCCTCATGACCATCCCACCCTCCCAAGGGACTAGTAAACTCCTTCGTCATATGCCCTAACTGACATATTCTAGGTTGACATCCTGACAGGGATTGGCTTGTCCTGAGATGAAAGTTTAAGGCAGAGAGATGTGAGCTTGAGTAATCTTCTCCAGAAGGAAAGCCAAATAACAAGTGTGGTGTTGACAGCAAGAGCAAGATCCTTTGAGTTACTGCAAATAAGAATTGGTCTGGCCTCTCAGCAAGGGATTTGCCTGCTCCAGAAAGAACCATATTCGGGTGTGAATAATCCTTTCTGCTTCTCTACCCTAAACACATCAGCATCAGAAAGTTCTGTGAGGAAAAGGATGTTTATAGATTTACATCACTGCCACATATTGCCATGGCTGCTATCTTGATGCTGGAACAATACACCCTGCTAGCAGTGTGCAGGGCAAATGCTTTGATACAGGTACTAGGGAGAACTCTAATGGAAGCAAGACAGCAATCAATACCTCATCCCCATCCTAAATTGAAAGGGGAACCACACTCCACCCTCCCTGCTATCTGCTGGTAGTAAAAGCAATCACTGAGCCCTTCAGAGGAGGGCAGAAAAAAGATCACACACCTGATAGTACAATTGTGTCCTGGCTAAATCACAAGAAGGAGGGAGGTATTCCTGGTTAGCTTTGAATTACATAATGAGCCCCCTCCATCCCCTTCTCAGGCACGCAATGAAGCAGCAAGGAGTGAGGCTGGGCTGATGTGGGGCCGTGCAGGGTTACCTGGAAGGTTCCTTCCTCAGAAGGTCGCAGTGACTCCCATTCTGGAGAGTCCAGGAACTGGTACGGAAAGATGTAGTGAAGGAATTGTCCATCCTGGCTCACTCGGACCCTGCGGAGAGGACAGGTGAGGTGCACAGGCTTACACCACAAAAGAGATGCGACATGAACCTGATCAACTCATACATCATTCAGGCAGCCCATCCCACTAGGGTGGAAAGGACTTCTGCCCATCTCACACATCTCATTTCCTCTGGGACAGCTGCCCAGTCTGTGGGGCTGGCCCCCTTTCTTTGTGGGAAATATTTGCTGCCACTTCCCCATACTGCATCTCTTTTCTGTTTCCTGCTACGCCCTCACAGGTGCTTGGTCATAAAACAGGACTTAGCCTGCAAGACTGAAGCTGCTTTTCAGGTACTTCTAAGAGAACCTGTGTCTCTTTATACTTGCATCTTCTTCTGTACTCAGAGGCCATTCCCCACCTCAAGGATAGGGAGTTGCACATACACAGAACTCCCAAAATCACACTGTCCATCATTCCTGGCACATCACACCATCAGCTTATAGTTTTCTGCAGATCACCATTCAATCTTTCTTGGCTTCTTTGCCTTCCAAGTAGTCCTTTCCCCTAGTTTTGCTAAAATTGTCTACCAAATAGCAAGGTTGAATTTACACCCAGCTCTGCTGTGGGAGCAGAGGAGAGCTGCAGAGGGCTGGGGCAGCAGCAGAGCACTCTGAAGCTCTGTTCGTAGCTCTGCACCACCAGATCTGGGGCCTCTTGCCTCCCTTTTGCCACATGCCCCTCTTGTATGCTGCACAAAGGCAATTCTAGCTTTCAGAAGTTACCAGGCTCAGTTCACTGTTGACTTCCAGCTGGGAGTGCTGCCTGGAAGGGTCAGAGATTGCAAGGCGGGTGTCCCGATCCCAGCATATTCCAAGCCCTCCTTGTCCTGCTGTTGTTCAGTTTAAGGAGGGGCACCACAACAGCAGCAATGCTTTGCTGGGTCAGCAAGGACCTCACAAATTAACAGAGTGCACTCCAGGAAATGCAAATCCAGTTCCACCTCCATAGGGGATCCTATACAAGCCAGGGCTCATACTTCCCACTGCAAAAGGGAGCAGAACAACTGTCCCACTAGAACTGCCTTCCTGTCCATTGCAGCACTTTCGTGCCCACAGAGCAGCATCATATTATTCAGTGCAGGGCAAGACAGCACAAATTCTTCCCTACCAATATTATTTGCAGATATGTTAAACTTCAGAGCAAGCTGCTCAGCACAGATGTTTGGTAAGGGGCAGGACATCTAATGGAAACACACTTACCCAATTTCCTCCCAGTGATTTGCCATTCATCACTTATCAGTGGTCCTAGGATGCTCTTAACACATCCTATAAAAGGGACAGACACCAAAAAAAAAGGAAGGACAACCCTTCTTTACACACCCCCTCACCCTCATGAGAGAAAATGAACCACCACAGTAAATCATGAGCTCCAGGTGATGCTTTGTTTGTCTTCCAGAGAAAATCCTTGTGAAGCACACCTCCTATAGCTCAGCATTTTTCCCATTTATAGATCTCCTTTCTTTCCCAGTCTCACTTGACATAGGTGCCAAGCACCTGGCAGCAACTGGGAAGCCAGTATCATTACTGCTTGCCTTGCACTTGGATTTTGCAAGAGGTTAAGAGATATGCTCATAAAGGCATGCCAGAGGATCTCAGGCAAACAAATGCCAGAACTGTATCAGCACAGTCCACTCAGTAGTCAAATCCCCAGTGCAACTATCTAGAGGTTTCTGAGGTCCTCCTTGTTGCTGCGGAGGAAGGAACATCAGTAGTAGAAACATCAGCAGTATATGAGAGCACAGGGAAAGAAAGAGGCTTCATGACACAGGATCCACCACAGGACAGTTTGCTCTCTTTTTATGGAATGACTCCTCAGAGTGTAACATTTTGGAGCCTTGAGGGTTGAGATGTTGGGAACAGGGATGAAAACATCTCCCTAAATACTGCTGGCCAGGGGGAGCAGGTGAATCAAGGAGTCCTACTCAGTGTACTTACTACTAAGCTATTCACATCAGAGATGTATGTCTGGCACCCCCAGAGACCACATCCCCAGAAACACCACCTTTCTGCCTTGAGAAACGCTCTCTTGCAGCCAGATTGCTCACATCAGAAATAAGATCACTTTAAAATGACAGAAATAGATGTAAAGGTCCCCTAAAATGGATCACAAGTAAGGCTGAGCTGGCTGCTTCACTGCACACAGTTTGATTCTACAAATTGTCCCCTGAAATAGTCTAACTTAGAAAAAAAAACAACCCCACACATAATGTCCAAAAACAAATTACCCCTCTCCCAAACAAGCAGATGCGTATCTCAAAGCCCTTTCAGGGTGAAGGAAACAATCATCATGCTAGTTTCTACAGAGGGTGAAAATGCAAAAATAAGCCAAGACTTCGTTCAGAAAGAGAGGCTTTACCTGCCAGACAGCAGCAAGGAGAGGCGGTCAATGGGTGTCTTGCCCTCCACTGCGTAATTCTGGTCTCTGACTAGTGACTGGACTTGCTCTTCACAGCACTTCACAATTTCTTTATAGACCTTCAGGGGTACCTGCAAGGGCAGGTACATGGTCTTGTAGAGAAGGTCAAACTCTTCCAGGATGGTGTTTCTGCGCATCTGGTAAACCAGGTGAGCCAGCTGAAGCAAGCAGAGGAGGACAAGCAGCATGTTCCAGATGAAGATATCCAGTCCACAGGCATTCAGCCAGCCCCACAGAGCATAGCACAAGTAGCCTGGGGCCAGGAGGCCAAAGATATAGAGGTACCCAAAGATGCCACTTCCCCCCATGTAACCCAGGAGGACGATGCAGCTGGCCAGATGGTAGGCTGCTTCCTCCATAATCTCCTTCCAGGCATCGCACACCGGAGGCTGGAGAATAGCCTGGTCCCAAGGAAGACTGCTT
This sequence comes from Florisuga fusca, assembly GCA_038090715.1. NCBI lineage: Eukaryota > Metazoa > Chordata > Aves > Apodiformes > Trochilidae > Florisuga > Florisuga fusca. The sequence goes on along the minus strand of JAAWXA010000004.1, from coordinate 50,808,809 downwards.
GCGCTCATCCTTCCCCACTCCCCACCCTCCCCAGCTGTCCTGTGCTCAGAACGAATTCTCATACACAAAAGGCTGCTGCAGAGGTCTGAAACCAGAGCTGCTGGGGAGTAGCTGTTCCTCCTCTTCCTCCTCTTGAGCGTCAGGCGGTCCCACAGCAGCGCCCTTCAGAGCGACATGGTAAAGTGCCACCAAAGGTTTTTGTGCCCCCCCAAAAAAAATCCCCAGAGGGCTCGTTTCTCCTCTTCGTGGCTCACAAACTGGCAGCTGGCCCCCTCCTTAGCCACACCAGTGAGAAAAGGAGATGGCAAATAAGAGGCCAAAAGAGCTCAGTCAAAGAAAGAGTGGAGGCCATTAGCTGGAAAACTTGCAGACGGGACAGAGATCTCCTTGTGCTGCCTCTTTCTCACCAGCCTCCTGGCACTGGAAATAGCGACTGCGAGAGAGCAGCGGAGGGAGCTGGTGCTGAATGTGGAATGTGTATCACTTGGCAGCGGAAAGGACTGAGACCCCAAATGGATAACCATGTTTGGAATTGAAATCCAAGGAGCAAAAGCAGCGAGGAGAACAGAGAGCAGGCGTGCACTCGCTACTTAACATAACTCAAGCGGGCAGATAAGCCCAACACACCGCCAGGAAGGGAAAGGAGAGGGGAAAACAACCCGCTTATCACAGGGAGCTCCAGACACACATGGGGCTCTGCTACGCTCTGCAGTCCTGCATGAGAGAGTGACTTTCACCCAGCACAAAACAGGAGAAAGGTCATCCTTCTCCCAGTGTGGCTCAGAGCAGTGGCAGGGACTTGGCAAAAGAAGAGGGGCTGATTCTTAGAGAACACTTTCCGGGCGCTGCAGCACAGACACCCCTCCCCCCCACACCCCTTGCACCAAGCAGCTCTGTCTCAAGGGGCATTTTAGACCAAGGGGTGCAAGGTAAAGCTCTGCTCAAGCAGACAGCTGGGATTGCAAGGGACAAAGCTGGAGCAATTGGGCTGTTGGGACACGGCTTTCTCTCTCACAGAGGGTAGCGTTGTCCTGCCTAGAAGCTTAGGTGTGTAACACCTGGAAGCGTGTTTTGCAGGGAAATCCTAGTTGGGAGAGGGTTCTCCCACCCCACAGATAACAAGCTCTCTTGGGAAAAGTCCTGGGGAAATATTCCATGTTTTTATTTTTTAACAGCTGTTTGGAACCCACAAACCTTCACATAGCACAAAGAGGAAAGTGAACACTTCCCACTCATGTTGCCTGAGATTACAGGCATGAGAGGAACACACTAAATTCAGTCCTCTGTGATCAGCTACAGAAAAGATGAATAAGTGCACTTTCTCCTCTGCTTCAAGTAACACGTTATCAGGCATAGAGAGAGGATCTTCCTTGCTGTCAGGAAGCAGTTACATTTCAGGCATTGACGCAACCCACATGGTCAGTCAACAGTATGAAGTCAGCCCGCATGGGTCCGTGGAGTAGAGATAGGGTTTCCAGGGTGGTCGTGTTTCAGGCCGAGCTTGCAGCTGCCCTGCCTAGCATGCCATTCCCATTGGCACCATTCACTTAAAGACACATTAATCGGCTCTTCTACTGATAGTGCTCTGGAATTACACTGTCTACTGGGCAAGGTTCAAGCAGTGCTTTACGGCAACCTTAAAGAATTCATCATAGTCTTGGACAGCAGAGTCTATCTGTACAATGATTATCCCATGTGCGAGCTCTGAAGAGGAGCAAAGGCTATATCATCTTGACAAGATGCCATGTGGGAAGGAAAAAGAGAGATTAAGCTTTGCACAGGGAGTGAGTATGAGCCACTCAAAGATAGTTTCTGTTAAGGGTGAAGTGAGACAGGGAACATTGTCTCCGGTGATCCCTTATTTAAGGGGAGAGGCAAATCCTACTAACTGGAGCATAGCAAGGCTCAGCTGCAGAAGGTATAGGGAAATTAAAAACTCCATTTCTCTTGACCTTCTCTACAAAGAAGGAAGGATGATCTTATAGCCAAAGCACTACTGTGAAAGTATTGGGAGCCACGTTCTGTTTTTCATACCATTGCCATGCACTTGCCAGATGATTGCAAAACCTCATCTACCTTTAGGCCCCTGCAGAAAAAAGAGTATTATAAGGGGCACTCTTTCCAAGATACTGACATTTGATATAATGGGGAGTTGGGATATCGAGATTGGGAAGACTTCTAGGAAAAAGATACGTTATGAAAGATCTGCAAGACAAAACTGAACTGCTATGAATAGCAGTGCTGAGCTGCACTAGAGGAAGCATTCTCAGAATCTGCATTGCAATTTTTCCTGCCTTTCCGTACTACCACAAAATCTTTTGCAGCAGCATCAAAGAAAGAAACTAAAACCCCAAAAGTCATTAATGTCATTGCTCAGGCAGGTAAATTCCTGAGCTAGAAGGTACTCTAGAAGGCAATGTTAATGGCTTCTTAGAACAAAGAAGATGCTTCCTCTGGCATCTTCCAGTACATGGATAGTGGCAGTGTTGGTGGGGCCAGCACCACAGGTGAAGAAAAAAAAGACATATCAAACTTTTCAGCAGTGAAACTGGCAGTGTGTAAATAGTTATCCTGCTGATTTCCCCACATATAATGAATTCAGCCAGTAGCAACTGATACTCAGCTCCATTCGGTGATGCAATCCAGACGCAGCCTGCACTATGTTTGGCAAACAAATCCTCTGTCCTTGAGAGCAGTCCAGTACTGAGAGGTTGCCAGTCCCAGATGTCACAGCAGCTAAACAGCTGGCTATATGGATCAACCCTACAGGTTCACTGCTAATCTCGTAAGCTGAAAAGTAGTCCAGTCACCTGTGATGAGGACACCAAGACATTGATAGCTTGAAGTCAGAAAGAACATAATAAAATATCTGCTTTTTGATTAATTAAATAGTAAATCACTGACATTAATCTGCAAAATTGTCAGTTAACTCACCAATAAACCCTGTAGCTCCAGAATATCGACTTAGTGTTTCAAGCCAGACTTGACTTACAACCATTAGGTTGGTGCCAGTAACCTCCAGCCCCCAAACCAAGCCTGGAGTCCACACCATGGAAATTCTGCGATAGAAATTAATCCCATTAGCAAGAAACATGACTTTTGATTAGAAGGTTTTTCTGGTGTTGCTTTTCAGTGTATAGTTCTTCAGAATCTTTTCAGTACCTGCTTCACACAGGTTATTACAGAATCCTACTCATCATCTTCCAAAAGCCTTCTAAAGTATCCACCATGCATCACCTTCATGCAGGCCTAGCTGTCCCATTTCTCAAGCTTCTAGTATTTCTGTAAAATTGTATGGGGGTCCATTTTTAAATTTTCTTGGCCTGATTTAACTGGCACTCTGTTACCTGACCACTGCACCCCCTGCCCACCTCTGAAAACTGTGGCACCATTTCCAGTTTCCCCCAGGCTGGACATGCAACCACAAAGCTGGTCTCATCTAACTTTCAACGTTCTCTTCATTTCAAGCCAAGTCACTCAGCAACAAACCGCCTTACTCAAGTCAAGACATCAAGAAAATAAACAGAGTGGAGCACCTGGTCCTGCTTCCCAGCCAGCTACAACACTGCAGGCAGCTTTGAACTCTTTTTGCCAGGACACCTGTGCCCCTTCTCTTAGGCTGGAAGCCAACATGGGCACAGCCCTTACATGAGGAGAGTAGACAAGCAGCATAAAGCTAAGTCTGACAGCCCTGCTTGCCCCCTGCCAGCATTTTTAGACACCATTTCCTCAGAGTCCAGTACCTTTGTGAAACATTCCTGGAGCAGAGTTCTTGCTCAACTTGTGAGTCTCAGCAGAGCACCAAAGTGTCCCATCCTAAGCACTCACAGCCTCATTACTGAGAATATGCAGGTCCCACTAGGCAGAGAAATTATCACAACTGCACCCATCCCTCCCCCAACATGATCAAAGCCAAGAGAACAATCAAGGCAAAGCACAGATTTTGCAGTCATTTTCTGAAAACTCAGCAGAAGAGGAAATAATCAGTGATGCCATCTTCAGCAGTCAGCTCACCAAAGGAAGAAAAACATTAGGGTTGCATAAAGACAGTAGGAAGCCGAAGTTCCACTTGTGCAACAAATGACCAACTGCACTTACTTTGCTCTAGATTTTAAGAAGCAATCAAAGGCCACAATCACTTTCCCACTGTCATGTCACCCAGGGAAGAAAAAAAAACAGAAAACAAAAACCCACGCACCCATAGCACAACACCAACACAACAAAAATTTGCCATAAAAAAACCCAAAAACCAGTATTTCTTTCAGACAAATGACCTGTACATACCTTGGCAGTCCACTGCTCCTCTTCCCTTGAAGAACAACTGGCACAAGAATTCAAGTTTGATGTGGAAAGGGGTTAATTCTTCACTATAAGTAACAAAGCTTGAATCGTAGAATCAAGCTGCTAAAATTTTTCCAACATTTTTTAACAGGGGAAAGCAAATCCAGTTTTGACTCTTAAGAAAAGTTCATTTTATAAAACTGTAGACACCTTTGTATACAACTATAGTTACCCCTATCATCACAAACACAACAAGGTTCAGCATGACTGCTGAAAGCAGTAACAGTGCAATGTTACTAGCATGGTTTCTCAGCCTGCATCAGAGAGAAAACCCACCAAAGGCCCATCTGTTCAACCACACCACCAGAGTAATCACTGCTCTTATTTTGATTGAGTAGCAGGGTCTTCTCATTCTCTCCATTCCAGTGCTTTGAATGAGGTGGGCACTGTAACTTCTATACTTAAAAGAAACAGGTCAGGAACACCAGTCATTTTCAGATTTTTATTAAGAGGAAAAAATACATTTTCTATAGTGGTGAAGAGCTAACAGTGGAAAAGCTATAGACATGATGCACAGACTATCATTAGAGACTCTTTATAAATACTCTTTGTCTATATTTGTTCTTTGAAGTAATTTGTAGAAATAATTTATTTTGCAACTTTCTGGAACACAGTCACACCACAGACACCATCTAGGAAAGAGAGGGAAAACATCTTCATAAAATACAGATTTTCACTGGATATTGAGGGACAGTTTAACAATAAAGCCCCAGCAACATCCCACAAAAACCAACCCCCCACGCCATTAGAAATCTAAGCTGAAGTCCAGATCTACTAAGAGGCAGCAGAGACAGAACCATTCCCTACTGCTGAAGACCTACTCACAGAGGCTGTTCACAGCTAGAAGGTTTCACCACCCACACAAGGCCAGCAGCATTTACCCTAGTGCCTTCTCACAAGGAAGACACCTTTACAGTACTCTGGGCCTCCCAGCAGCACCAGCTGAGATGCCCCTGCCCTTCAGTGATAGAGGTCCTGAAGGTTATACTCACCACGTTCACAGCCCCACTCATCTCACTCATATCTTGAAGCCCAGAGCTCTCAAACACTCCTTGTGAGCTTCGATTAGGTGCTCACAATTTTCTTCCCCCTTCTCAAAGATGCTGCAAAACAAAAATACATCCAAGGTTCAGCAACAAAATGTTAGCTTACTATTAGTCAAAGCCACAGGACTGACAAATTGTTGAGGACAATCAAAACAACCTATTAGGCTCTGGAGATCTTTGTGCCCTTCCTGGACAGGGTAATGCTGTTTTGGAAAGTACACCATGTCAAAAAGATGCCTGAGCCTGGAGCAGTGCACTTAAAACTCTGCTGAGATGTGTTAACAGCATTTCCTATTAAAAGGCCAGTGTCTATTCTGGGCAAGTCTAGACTGGGATTGTTATAGAACACAATGCTGTCACATCACTTCATCAAGTATGCTGATCTCATCAGCAACCAGTTTCAAATCATTCAATATGGAAGCAACAAAATTACTCCAATAAAAGACCAGTACAGATTAGGCTGACCAGTTAATGACATTTTAGTCCAGTTTCAATCTGTATTTAGGGAACCTGAAGTGAAAAAAAAAATGAACAACCAGCCCAGCTCCTCTTTTAAAACATGATTTGACACCTATAGTAACTTTTTGGTGTTACTGATCCATCCAAGCAACTAATACATATTCACATTGTGGTGAAAGCCTACCATCATTAATATATCACAGATACCATAAAAGCAGTTCAGACTTGCTCTTTGATAGACTTGCAAAGCACTTCCTGTCCCCAGAGGTGGTAATACCATCACACTGCAGAGCATTAATCACAGCTCTGAGCAAACCTCACCTGCCACGTTATGCTATTCTTGTTCCCAAATGAGAAAACTACCAAAATGTGAATAACTAAAACATCTTATTTTCTTAAATCTCTTAAGTTTTATTACAATAAGCATGGCTAGGTGTGCTGGGTAGCTCCATCTGACCCAGGACTTGCATCTCACCACCCTTTTCTTAAGGGGGCCCTGGACTACACCTCCCTCCAGTACAGAGCTAGACTCACATCTTTAACTTCAGAAAAAACTCACATCTCTAACTTCATGTCACTCACTGAAGGCCATCTGTACCACCTGTTAGGTAAAAAAGTTTGATCACCAGACTAAATCGTTTGCTGTCACAGACAAAGGAACTGTATTTTGGAGGTGCGTTTCATGCTATTTTGTAGTTCCTATAATAATGGCTATGGTTATAACTAAGAATGCAGTTATATATATAACTGTCAAATTTTGCACCTCTGTGAGAAAGACCTAAAAAACAAAAGTATTTTGCTTTATTTAAAAGGGAAGAGATATTACAACAACAGCACTATAACAGACTTCCAGGCACTTCAGTGCTGGCTAAGGAAGTGGTTGAGCCACCAATACTGGAGATATTGAAGACAGAAAGATGTGGTGCTTAGGGACATGGTTTAGTGGTGGATTTGGCAGTGTGCTTAGTCAACCAGAAGAATTTAATGATTCTGTAACCAATTAAACAACAAAAATATTACTACCTGCCAGTACTTGTTGCTTCAGTAAGTCAACACTAGTGAAGACGTGTAAGCAGCATTAAAAGCTAACCTCTTAACTACTGCTACTGGGTATTAATTATCCCTTTAAGACATTTTCTCCTCCTCCTCTGCACTCCCACCATTCCTGGATGCTCCAGCACCCTCGGTTCGTGGTGGGCTCACAAAGTCACCCGGGCAGGCTGTCAGGAGCAGAAACCCTTAGAAGGTAGCAAGGGAAATGGGCCGGCCCGGAAACGGGCGGAGAACTGGGTAAAACGCTCCGGCAGCCCGACACCGGGCCGAGCCAGAGAAGGAAAATACCGGATCAGGAGCTTCCACCCGCCTCAGGGAGCTCGTCCCGAAGCCATTCCCTGTGGCCGGGGGGGGTCTGGGCCCTCACCAGGCGTCCCGCGCTTTCCGTGTCTCGGGGCAGGCGCAGCAGGGCCTCAGCGGCTTCTTCTCCTCCCGCGCCTCCCCTGCGCTCTTCCCGTCACAGCTGGCGGCAGCCACCGTCGACATGGCGGGCGGCTCCTCCGGCAGCCGCAGCTCCCTGCGAGGAAGAAGGGGACGCCGTTAATCGCCGTTTACCGCCCCCCTATGCCGGGCAGCCCCGACCCCACCCGCTACCTGCCTGCCCCGCAGCGAGCGCTGAGTGACACCGCAGAGCTGGCGTCCTGCGCGGCCCTACAGCCGTTCCGGGTCACCTTCCTCCCCCGCCAGCCCGCCCTGCCGCTCCGGCAGTGTGCTGGGAGTTGTAGTTCGGAAGGGGACGCCCGCCTCCGCCTGCGCTACCCGCCCGCCTCTGCCC
>JAAWXA010000004.1:50788648-50801120 GCA_038090715.1 Florisuga fusca | reverse complement strand
TCTGCCCGCCGGTGCCGCCCGCCCGACTCAGCCCTGCCCTCCGCGGTCCCAGGGAGAGCGGTTGTGCGACGAACGGGTCCTCCCTTGTCTAACGCTCAGTCGGCGTGTGGAAAGAGGCATTCTCCAGGAACACTCGATACTTCCCGGGCCGGAAAGAAAAGGGAAGGAGGAGCCGGCAGGAGGAGTGAAAAATGGCGCCGGCAGCTGAGGGCACCCGTCACTCCCTTATAAAGAGCAGCGGGTGGCAGAGGGGGTTTCTCTTCTACCACAGTCAGAAAGTTGTGGCCAGAGAAGTAACAGAGCAGTACGGGGTGTGCTCTGCGGGCCTGGCCACCTGTCGCTTGTCGGTGACGGTCATGATTATAGTAATCATCAGGAGATGCCTGCTGAAAAAAAAAAAACACAACATAAAATGAGGGTTGTCGAGGGCAAGGGCAGCCCCCCTCAGCACGCCCAAGCTATGCCTGGATACTGACAGCCGTGGGCTAGGCGGTTTGTGGGTGTGATAGCCAGGGGGTAGACGTAGCTTTTGCAGCCCCCCCTAAGCATGCTGAGCTTTGCCTACAAATGCACTGGTAGGCAAGAGATTGCAGCCACTGCCTCACATCTATGGACCAGGCAATAATTTGTTTGACCATTAAGTAGTACCAGGGGACTGGTCGTTCCACCTGACAGGGCTGGGAGTGAGTGAAGCTCCCAGCTGTGCTAGGGTAGATGTCAGCTCAGTTACCCTTTCAGGCATCCAGCAGGACCACTAGGAGATGGGACACCTGCAAACTAAGCCCAGTTGGAACCATTCTCAAACTCCTTGAGTAAGAAAGTTTTCTTTTTTTCCTGCTCGAGCATCTGGGAAAACTGGGACTCAGTCCTTTATTGCAGTTGTGCAGAGAAAGCTGTCCATCTGTGAGAGTGATGAACACAGGGCTATGCAGGTATTGCACACAGGAGCATAACCATCATCGTTATCAACATGAAATGTTGCTCTTCCATGGCTGGGGGTCGGCCTGGCCTGTCCCTGCCATAAGCAATATGGGAAAAGATAGAGAGCTGCTTTTCCTTTGTAGTCTGCCCTAAAACAGGCATCAGCAGTCACTGAAAAATCTGTATAATTTTGCCCCAATCAGCTCTCTGAGGAAACAGCCTGCTACAGCTGTGCCTGCAACCAGCCCTGATGATAAAAGAGTTATTTCTACACATATACAGACTGCAGACACATTGCAGAGGCACACTCCATGCAGGTAATGTGGGAAGGGCTGCACATCAGTGAATGTGAGCAACAGTGCTGAGAGCTTGGAAAGGGAAAAGCATATGCCCACTGGGATGGTGCTGCTGTGCCTTTTACTGGGCTTTAGCAAGAGTTAGAGAAGAATTGGCAGCTTATAGCAGGTACTATGGGAATCCAAAATTGCCGGAATGCTAAAAAGATGATTTAGAGTGACAGAAAGCCTATGTTAATTTCTGACTTCCAGGATGAGTTTTTTTACACTTGGGGCAGGTTATCCTGTACTTCTCAATCACAGAGGTATTTATTTTTGTTTGTGATGACTAGTTAGTAGCACTAGTTCCTATAAGATGTTACATGGCTTTGGCAAAAATATCTGCTTGGGATCTGAACACTCCAGTCAGATTAAAGATTAAAAAGGGTCCCGCCCTATTAAGGGCACAAAATACCAAGCAACCCCATTGCTTGCCCTGGGGAAGACAGAAATATTTTGGGTTTTTTGAGTATTCACCGTTCCAATAAGCCAGGCCAAAAGTGAGGTCATTCTCTATTGAGAGATTTTGCTCTTCTTTTTCTTTGGATCATCAAGGTGAATTCCAGCACCACTGACTCATGCTACCTGAATATGTAAATGATAGGACTTTTTTTTTGGTCTCCTCATTCCCATTGAGAGATTAGAAATAGAACCCAGGTCTTTTCAAGAAGTCTAAAGATCCTAATTTTCATTGCATGAGTAGATTAAGCTCTCCTCCTTGCACCACTGAGGCACTGCAGTGGCACCCTGTCAATGCAACTCAGTTGAAACCCAGGCTCCTGAGGAGTTCACTGATGCCTTGCCTCTGAAAAGACATCACATAACATTCACTCACCTAATCAACCACCTATTTAACTATATATATTTATCCATGAATCTCAGCTCAGGAGCCTGCCCCCAGCTATCCCATTTAGCTGTGAAAACTGTTCAGACTGACCTGCACCCAGGCACCCTCCCAATCCAACACAGACACACTGGGAGGCAATGCAGCCAGGCACAATGAATCTGGAAGATGCACAGGGTTGGCACTGACCAGTCTATGCTTTTCCCAAACATAGCACAAACATACTTAGAGATGGAGCAGGGATTGAAATGCCTCAGCTTGAATCAGCTCTCCAGAACAGTGCCTTGTTATTAGCTTCTTTTAATGTATTAAGCATGTCTTCCTTTCAAATTATGTGTCTTTTCTTCCTAAAGCTTTATTTATTGGCCACTATCCAAAGGTGGCAGATAGACCTGCTGACAGCAACACAAACTCTGAGGGAAAACCTGTGGAAAAAAAATACTCAAAGGGGGTTTCCCAAGACTGCAAGTGAATAGTTTTATTTAACATCCTCTTTTATTAAAAAAAAAACAAGACCAAAACAAAACATATTTTATAGTTTTGCTGGAGTTAGCAGATATCAAGGATAGGGGGAGGTTAAAATTTAGTCACCTGGGGAGAAGACTTTGAAGACATCTGCACAAAGATATGGCTTGTGGAGACTGAACATCCTCAGCAAGCAGCACTCCATTTTAGCTCCAGCAGCTTTCCAAATATGTTAAGGAGGAGGACTGTTATTTTGGCCACACTGCCTGCATGGAAACAGTTTGTAACAGATTCACCCTGGAAGAAGGAATTATTTCTTAGTGGGATGACAGGGCAGGGAAGGAGGAAAAGGAAGTTAATTGACATTGAAGAACAGTTAACACATTTTTTCATACTGATGGTACAGATCTGGAGCACAGTGCAGAGGGGAGATCACAGCCTTTTCTGACATTATACTGTGCATAAGGATTGAATGTTAACTTGGTGCTTTTTTTATTCTGCTTGTCCTCTGCCAGCTGACAGTGGCAAAAGAAAAAAATATTGAAGAGTACATGTCAGGATGAACAAATTCATCTACGCAACAAAGAGGAATGGTTGAGAGCAGACTGCTGATCTTAGGCTGCTCAGAAACTGTTGGGAAACAGGTTTTGGGCCCAGGAAAGGAGATTTAGTGAAAATCTCAGAGCTTCTGAAAGAATAAGGAAAAAAGGCCCTCCTTCAATCTACCATGTCACTTTCACAGCGTGGTGCCACATGTGAGAGTAGGAGGACTACAGATAGCACTGGGCATTTACAGCTCCAGCTCTGTCTCAAGGAGTAATGGGTGAAATAAGAGGAGACTATTGTTGCAATGGGTTTCCAAATTATTTTCCCTGCACGGCCCTTTATCAGAATTAAAGAACATACAGCAGTGACTTGTGATGTGTAAACATCACAGTAGCACTGTAGTCTGTGCTGTTGGCTTCTTTTATCTTCAGTTTCAGCTCACAAAGAGTGGTTGTCCAAAAAAACCCAGAAGTATTTGTCTGTTAGAAAGACTCAAATGGACAGAACAGACTTTTAAAGGAAACTCAAAAATATATTTACATGGTTGCTGTTAGGTAGGGTAAGCCCCCATCAATGTCAGTTGGAACCAGAAGGCAGTTTGCAAGATTGCAGTCACTTTCCACTTCAGAAACAAGAATGCAGTCACTTTTCACTTCAGAAACAGAACTGCTGTCTTTGGCATTGTAGGACTTGGCCCACAGAGTCCCAGAAATTCTGGGGTCTCATGCTGGGACCAGGACTCTATGGCCTAGCCCTGTATAGTAAAAAAGACAGTGACCTATCTACATTAGCAGGCAGAGAGGAAACTTTTGTTCCAATCAAAAGTTTGCATCGAAATTAATTTCAAGAATTGCCACCACTACTTGCTTTTGCTAAGAAGCCACTATTTCCAGCAATGAATGAATTTTGCAATGAAGTCTGGATGTCTGTGCAGGAATAGAAAAAAAATACATAACTGCTTGATTTTTGGATAAACTTAAAGGATCCTAAGACTGTGCTAAGATGATAATGATCATCACTTTCATGTTATGTCAGTGTCATTTTCACTGCCCACTGAAAGCATATCCGAACATTAGTCAAGATTATGAATTGGCCATGCAACACTGAGAAGCCAGACTAGCAAATTCAGTGTGCAGTCTCCCTGGTAGCATGGCAAAAGAAGGAAGCTGGCATTTTGTACCATGCCACAATGTTATCTGCCTGTTCTGCATGGACTGGAGGCAAGGACAATTGAGCTTTTGGCAACACACCAGCTTTTCCACATTACACTTATGCAGCAGTTGATGCTGGATGCACATTTCAAGCATGGTCAAGCTTACTCCAGTGCTTGCTGAAGTGGCTGACCAGCTGCTCCCTTTCATGGAGGGAACACTCATGAAAATCCAAGCATTCTGGAATAGATCCCATTGTGCATACTGGTGGTAAGGAAAGGCCAGGTGTTTGCACTCAAATGGCTGCACATGCTACCAACACAACAAAAGAGCATGGCTGGGGAAGACAAGTATGTGCTGTCTGACAGTCTCTATAACTCAGAAAATCCTAGCCTGGATTTGTAAAATAACATCACTAATCCTCCAAAATAAATTAATTTTCAAAGGCCTACTAGTGCAGTCAGACTGCCTCTAGTGCAGTCAGACTCTCTGTTTTCAGTTAAAAACAAAACATACCAAAACAACAAAACAAAAACAAAAAGACAAAGAAAGAAAGAAACAAAAAAAAAAACCACAGAAAAAAATAGCCCAGGTTTACAAGTATTTAGGCATGAAGAAGATACATGCTAGTTACTCAAGGAAGTTTTGTTATCTTCAGACACTTTTTATTTTCTCCACTGCAGAATTAACAGACAGCTGCCTATCTAGTTCCTTCCAAACAGGAAGCCTCTTCCATTCTCAGTTCTCATGACCTGAAGGAGTAAGGCTTTCAGACTTGTGCATACCCTACGTGAATTGTCAGAACTGATCAGAATGTGACCCCAAGCAATGAGACAGCTGAACAATCTGACAACTTCTTTTCCAATGCACACATTCCAGTCATCCTTTTTTTCCCCAAAGTGTTGACCCTGTGAACAATTTCATTCTGCTTGGTGGCATGCCATTTTGATACCTGTATTGGTAGCAAATCTGGCTTGTTTCAATCTATTCAAGTCTCTCTTTATGGTGTTATTAAATGTGAAGCTCCACTACAGCAAATAGTTAAACATTCACGACAAACTATGAGAGCTAACTGGAATCATTAGTATTAACAAATATGACTCATTCCATTTTTGAGATGTCACTGATTGCACCTTCATACATCTGTGTACTCACATCCTAGCATCTCACTCCTTTTAAATATTGCATCAAGACATAGACTGTCCAGTGCTGCAAGCTGCTTCTAAACAGCCTGCAACTGAATCTTCTGAATCCATTTAAAATCCCCACAGCTTGCAAAGTTACAAAATAGTGTAGAAAATTAACTCTTAAGCCATTTATTTTGCATCAGTTGTCAAGCTAGACTTTTGGCTTTCATCACTTAATTCTCTTGCACTTATCATTGATCCTGGAGATTTATTTGTGAGTTCAGTAAGCATTACTGGCATTTTCTGAAAGACCTTTAAAATGGTTACTCCTACCAAAAATCAATTGGACTTGACTATCAGGTGCTTAAGGGTCAGATTTCAAGAAGTACTAAAGCATCTCCACAGGCATGTCAAGGGATTCTCAAGAGTCTATCTACATTGACATCTTCCTAAATACATTGTGTAGCTGGAGTACAATTATTTTTTAGTAAGTGACATGGGTATACAAGCAATCTCATTGGCAGAAAATTTCATCTAAGCTTTTGTCTTAAACCCATACCTTGACTTCTCTGCCCTTATTTCTAATATGTTGTGCATACTATGTATTACAGTCTGCTGTGCAGTATTTACTCCAAGTACTGAATGTCTTGGATTGGTACTTACTCTGTGTAACAACCACGAAATTTTACTCAACACGTTCTGTCCAGACTGGCACATCATTAACTTCAACTACTCTAGCCCCTTATTCCAGGTGAACACTCTAGATGCTGAGTTCCTGTCATGCTCTCACAGTTGATATGACAGGACACTAGGGATGTGCTCTAGGTCCTGTGCTCAGAATGGTGTTCTGTTCAGTTTCCACCATCTTAGACTGGGGAGTGAAGTGGGAAGAGCTATGTGGGCGCAGGCAAAGGCAGAGAGGAAAGACAGGGAAACTTTCAAGGTCAGAGAGAGAACAAACTTTTTACTGGATGAGGGAAGTGATACTTACATGTCCCTCCCCAATCATTGAAAGGGCTCTGTCCAGCCTCTACTTAATTCTAGCTATTTTATTCCCCTGACCTGAGTGTCTTTATTAATTCTAGCAGGCCTCCCCCACAGCCCTCAGATGTGTGCTAGCCCTCAGCTGACCTCTATCCATTGGATTACAATTAAAAGATGATATGTAAACATTTTCAAAAGGTTTAACAGACAGGATTAAGATCATACTGCACTAATTGTTTAAAAGGAAATCAAAATGTAGTGTATAGAAGAGCTATACTATATTATAATAACAAGCTGAAATGAGACTCCATAGCACTTCTGTCCAGCTACTTAATTTCCATTAGGAGAGTGGCTAAAACGGTCATGGAAAATCAAGAGTCCCCACTGCTCCCCCCCTTCATATCAGGCAAGCACAAACATTCACTCCCTGGAAACATTTTTCCAAGTAGTTAGAAGCCAGATTTGACCAGGCACCTTTGAGAACAATAGGAGAAAGAGCAAGGAGAGCAGAAATGTTGCAGAGGTCAGCAAGGTACTCCATTTCGTAGTTTTTGACAAGTCAGATACATACATACTATGTGTCTTCCTGTCTGCTGAACTGTTAAACCACCCTGAGCTACTGCAGGCTTTGGTACAGCCCATCCATCAAGCAGCCAGTAAAAATCTAACTACTGAACTCCTGAGCTTCTGGATAGAGATCTCCTTGGCTCAAGGAGACAGCTTTCTCTGTACAGCCCTTAACATTCTTAAGAGATTTACCACCCCTCCTAGTCATGCCAGCTCCCTGTCTAGTCAGGGAGAGAGCAGAGTTGGGCAGTGTGATCAATTGGGTAGGATAGTAATTTCTGGTGGCAGCATCCTCCTTACATCTCTGCAGGCTGAATGAGCACCACTAGTCAAGTGTTAGGGAGACCACTACTGCAGCAGGGCCTCTCCTTAGGCTTGGCTGAATAAAATAGAGTAATTCACATCTATCCCACACAAACTATTAACAGACTTAAAATGGTTTTTAGGATTTTTTTTTTAAGAACTGATGCTTCTCAGCTTAGCAGAAACAGAAATGGATACCACCAGAACCAGAAGATGGTGGCTGGAACTCCTTCCACTCCCTGAAACATCTCACATCCCTCCTCAAGTTCCTTCTAGTTAAAGATGGTTCTTGCCTTCCTTCCCTCCCTGCACTTCAAATTCCTTTCCTCAGTCAGTGGATATTGCTGTCTGTGTCACTGATGATGATATTAAAGAGTACTGGTCCCAATATGGACCCCTGAGACCCCTGGACTCATCACTAATCTCCATCTAGACATTGAGACACTGACGACTACCCTCTGGGTACAACCATCCAACAAGTTCCTCATACACCAGACAGTCTATCCATCAAATCTGTATCTCCAATTTAGAAAGATGGATGTTGTGGGAATGTCATCACTACTCTCTGAGAAGCTCAACCAAAGCTCATCCAATCCAAGTGAAACTGAGTATACTAATGTCCTTCAGAGGATGAGTGAAGTACTGGTAAACTTGGGGTACTGTTACAAATTTAACTTCTCTGAACCATGGGCTTTTTTTTTCTCTAATGCTAATGAAAACCATTACATGGTTTCAGCAGGCTTTGACATGAATCCTTTAACTGTGATCACAAAATACTACTACTTCATTTTCTTTGAATAGACTTTTTAGGCTATCCTCATCTGTAGATTGCTTTAGGTACATGAAATGTGCCAACAGTCATGCCAAGAAAAGAAAAGCAAGACAGAGTAGGTCTTATCAAGACTTTCATCTGTTTTTCCATTCCAGTAGCATATCTCAAGATGCCTCTGTTCGGAGAGCTCCAAGTAAAAAACAGCACACAAATACCAAAGATGACAACAGCAAAGCTCCATTTACCATAATCACTACTACAAGGCTATTTTTACAAAAGGTATCACTAGTTACAAGGAAGGTATTCTTCAATGGATATAACACCTTAGTATAGCCAAAAGCCAGACAAGAGACAAGGTCTAGATTCACAAAACATTGTATTTCACAGCACCTGTCTTCTCACATTGTTTTAAGATTTACCACTGCATCCTGCTGGGAACACTCACCACGTCTTCCTCCTCATCCTGTTTTCCTCACTCTCCTTCACTGTCACTTCTGATGGGCTGGGAGGAAGACCCCCTTCTCCTGGATTAGAAACCCAGCAACCACATTGTCTGTAGTCTTGTGTTGCTGCTTTCCTGCTCCTTCTGAATCACAGATCTGGAAAGAGATGTTTATTATAGACAGCTTAAACCCTGGGGAGATCGGACATGGCATAGGGATTAGGGTTTACCTCGGATGGGTCCGAGGGTCAAATTCATTTCATGTCATTTCGTATTTAACAGAAGTGATGAACCAGCGCCAGCCAGGTTAGACTGTAAAGGATCATACATGGAGAAACTGGGCCATCCTGTGGCAAGAATGGGAAATGACACTCTAACGGATACTAATTTTAAACGGATTTCTTTAGTTTCGGCATTTCATAGAATCATAGAATTAGCCGGGTTGGAAGGGACCTCAGAGATCACCAAGTCCAACCCTTGACCCACCGCTGCAGTTGCTAGACCATGGCACTGAGTGCCACATCCGGAGAATCTACCAATCTCTCCAGGGCAGCCCATTCCAATGCCTGATCACCCTCTCCGTGAAGAAATTCTTTCTAATATCCAACCTAAACCTCCCCCGGCACAACTTAAGACCATGTCCTCTTGTCTTGTTAAAAGTCATCTGGGAAAAGAGACCAACCCCCACCTCACTACATCCTCCTTTCAGGTAGTTGTAGACGGCAATGAGGTCTCCCCTGAGTCTCCTCTTCTCCAGGCTGAACAGCCCCAGCTCCCTCAGCCTCTCCCCATAGGATCTGTGCTCGAGTCCCTTCACCAGCCTGGTTGCCCTCCTTTGGACCTGCTCCAGCACCTCAATCTCCTTCCTGAACTGAGGGGCCCAGAACTGGACACAGTACTCGAGGTGTGGCCTCACCAGCGCTGAGTACAGGGGCAGAATCACCTCCCTGGACCTGCTGGCAACCATCAAAGGCTCAACAGTGCTTTTAATGGTATAACTTGTTGCCTTTAACTTAGATTCTTTACACTACTAGAAAAAGCGGACACGAATTATCACACACACCGAATACCGCAACAGTGCTGCCATTCACCAACTGCTAAGAGTGCAGAAGAGGACCGTCTACATAATAAAGCTTAAAGCCAGATGGATGATATCTTGTCAGGGAATTCACAGATCCTGGGGGACTGCAGAGGAAAGGTTACATTCAAGAAACCCAGTCTCCCCCCCGTCCCCCCAGGCTTCGGAGGACAGAAGGAGGACAGAGTAGAGAAACTCATCATCTGTTTAATTCAACTTCTTTGCCTTCTCTCCTCTGGCCCCGCCTCTCCACACCCTTCACCACTTTCTCAGCTCCTTATCTCGATTTCCCTCTCCTGACCACTCCAGCTCGGCTCTGCTGGCTGCTCACCCTGTCTCTCCCTCCTCCCCCTGCACGCTGGCCCTTTACCACCCTACTCCCCTACTAACTTTTCTTTGCTCTGTGAGACAAGTTTTTCCTCTAAACCTACAATTTCACATCCAATCCATCTTCTCTTTGTGCAGCTACAATTCTGTTCTCAACTAAAGCCTAAAGCCACCCCTGTCTAAATTTTCCACTTCTCTTTGTATTTTACAGACACATCAGCAAGTCATCACAGCGTAACACACCCATCAGTGGAGTAGCAGTAATTCATTTTGCAGCAAATTACACTGTCTTATCTCAAGGTTAATGTGAGGTAAAAATGCATTTGGCTCAGACTCTTTCACGGGCAGCTGAACTAGTGCACTTTACTACAATTTTGCAACATGCTAAGCATTGGCACAAATTTAGTCCACTCAGACACTGCACAGTAACTCAATGAAGGAGCAAACAGTTTACCCATATATCTGAGCACCTGGTGTCCCCTTAGAGCCAACTGGCTGTAAAAAAAAAAAAAATCCTCAGATAGACAGCACCCCAGCTCAGCTACACAGTCTTGCTCTGGAAAATCTACAGCAGTAGGGTCAGGCAGCTCATAATGAACAAAGAAGGTGTTAACATCTTAAATTTAGTCCACTTTAATGCAGTTAAAGCTAATAACAAGACTGTTCCTCTTTGATCTTCCACAACTCGAAAGTACTCATCTGTTAAACTACATTCTGGGATTTTGCTGTACTCTGTCAAGAACTCAGCTAATTATTCCGTTTTTCTTTCTCTATCTAGTTTCTATCCAGTTCCTTGCCTCATCAGAAAAACTGAAGTACAGACCACCTTTATTCAGGCATCTCTGAAAACCTTAAAGTGTAAAAATGTGAAAGGGTGGATGTGATGAGTCATTTTTTGGCTAAAATACAGTTAACGCACCTCATTACCTCAAGGCAGATGTTCAGCACGGAAGACTTCACAATGGAAATTATGAAGTTCAAATGAAATGATATAAAAAAAGGAAAACTGAACATGGTAATGAGAAATGTTGGGCAACTCTATTAACAATTGACCTTCACAGTTCCTGCCAATAATTATAAAAGTACCATTTTGTAAAATTCTTCAGTAAAATGAGGGCCATTATAGCCTGCTGAGTATGGATCAGTACACTGGGGAAAACAGTATACTACAGATGTCAGTCATCAGCAAATCTGTGACAGCATTTTTTAGTTCAGACCCACATCTGAGTCTTCAATTAAGCCATTTGATCAACTACCCTAAGAAACAAGTTGTCAAACAAGTGATGGGTCTTTGAGAAAGTAAGCCAGTATCCAAACTGAATTAAAATGTCTACGTGAAAATTGGCAGAGTCAAGGAATCTGGAAACACAGTCTTAATGTTGCTCCTGAGCCAAAGGAGCCAAGGAGCCAAAATGTTATGTCAGACATGGCAAACTGTGAATAATTCTTTGCTTTACAGTTTTATACATGAAATAACTAACACAAGGGACCCACTTCAAGATTTGAAATAACTAAAACAAAGGAACACCCCCGCTTCAAAATCACAGGCAGAGAGGGGCCCGTCTGCAGTTCTGCTGTGTTTTATATAGAAAAACTGGTTTCCTATACCAAAAGTCTTGGCAGTATTGCCTCTAAATCTCCTCAGGCAGACAAAAGCATTGGTCGTTCCGATCTAACAGCACAAAGGTGTGTCTAACTTTGCTCTTCATAGAAGATGAAGGCCTCTTCAGGCATTGGAATGGGCTGCCCAGGGAAGCAGCGGATTCTCCGTCCCTGAAAATATTTAAAAAGAGACTGGATGTGGCACTCAGTGCCATGGGCTGGTAACCGCAGCGGTAGTGGGTCAAGGGTTGGACTTGATGATCTCTGAGGTCCCTTCCAACCCAGCTAATTCTATGATTCCCCTTGCAAAAGCAGCAATGCATCTCATGAAGAGTGTAGTATTCATTTGTAACGCTTTGCAGCTACCTGAGGCCTCCCTTGTAGGTGATCCCAAGACTGTTTCCACCACATAATGGCAGCAGAAGCCCGAAGCAGCAATAAACAGAGCCAGGATCAAGAATATCCAGGCTTGAATCCAGGCCCCAACTCTTAACTGCTAAACCAATTTTCTTAAGCACTACGTGAGGATGCGGGGGAACTGAAGAGCATCAAACAGCCTGAGCAAGAGCTGTTGAAAAGCAAACCCGCCTGGGCCCTGTCCTCCCCAGCCCGTGGTTCCCCGCCCTCACCGAAGTACGAACAGCCCACGACACGGGCTCTCGTGGCTCCTCGGTAGGGGAAAGGAGCAAAGCTGGCCCCGGGGCTACCTTGCCGCCCAGCTTACGAGCCCCAGAGGCGGCGACGGCAACTACGGAGCAGCACTGGCTGGTGTCCCCGTCTTTCACTCCCAAGCGGGAGCGCCCTGGGCGTCCCCCCGCCGCCACTTCACCTTCCTACCCGCACCACCGCCGCTGTCCCGGAGGCTCCGGCCCGCCTGCGATGGAACAAGATGGAGGCGGGCGGGCTTCGTAGCCTCACAGGCCTCAGGGCTTTCGGGATGAGTGGAAAGGACACCCCTGGACACAGGGATTTGTAGGGAACGGCGGCACACCCTCGGGAGCGGTCCCG
>JAAWXA010000004.1:50742816-50788628 GCA_038090715.1 Florisuga fusca | reverse complement strand
GGGGACCGCCGCCGCGGCCAAATGGCTTCCGGCGGGACCTTCGACTGCCTCTACGGTACCGCCCCCGACCGGGAGGACCAACGTCCTCCCCGCTCCTCCTTCCCCGCTGCCCGCTGTCTGCGGGGCCGGGGCGGCGAGGTCCCGTAGCTTCTGGGGGGGTGAAAGACCGCGTCCAGCGGGGCCGGTCGGTCCCGGGGCGGGGAGTTAGGTGCTGGGGGGAAGCGGTGTGCTGGTGGGGAAGCGGCTGGGCTGCCCGAGCAGGCCTCTCGCCTCTCCCTAGGTCTCTCGGGGCGGCAGGAGGGCGAAAGGCCTCCCCCCGCGTCCCCCCGCACACACACAGCCAGGCACCTCGCCCCGCAGCGGCAGCGCAAGGCTGGGCTAGAGCTGGCCGCAGGGCTCCCACTGGGGGACTGGCAACGGGCTAGGCAGGGAAAGCAGGTTTGGGGCCCAAGGTGCCCCAGGTTTGGGGCCTTGGGTGTCGCCCAGGGGGCAGGACAGAGCCACAGAGGGGTACGGCTTTAGGGTTGGTGGCAGTAAGGGAGTGGTGAGTAGCGAGGGGAGGCTTGGGAGGCTTGGAACATTTGCAGGCTGGAGGAAAGTCAGCACAGGATCTATACCCCAGGGGGAAGCAGCATGTACAGTATGGTATTTCCATTGACTGCAATGGCACTGTGCTTTATTTTTTCTGTTCCACGTGTTTATTTTCTGTTTGAGTTGTCAGTGCTTCCAAAGAAAGAAAGAAAGTAGATTTTTTCTTCACTTAAGTGCATGTTCCACAGAGCAGTAGTATTTCAGCTTTGAGGCTCATTTGTCTGATGGTGGAGTTTTTCATTATGGAGTCATAGTTCAGGATTTTTTTTCCTAGTTTGTTTTATACTCTCTTATGGACAGACTTCTGAAGAGGGAAGTGGAGTCTGATGTTTCATGCTGATTCCTCAAGTATTTAACTAGTTCCACTTGTTCACTTATCTTCCAGACCTTCTATACACACTATCAAGTAAGAAGGACCATTCAAAGTCAAATGGCTGTGTTCAACTTGTCCGTGGTGAAGTGGTAGGTGTTGGCCAAAGATAGCTCATATGTGCACCTTATATTTCTGGGTATATGCATGTATGTGAGTAGAAATTCTGTCTCAGTTCTAAGCTGCTCCCTTAAAATGCAAAGCAAAGGAAGTAGTTTTATTTGAAACATGAATTAACACAGGGAGTAACCATGATCTCTGGCCTAAGGTAACTATAGCAGCAGCCTAGGCATCTCCAGTTTTCATGGCATTCACAGGTAATTTCCTAAATTGCGTATCACTATTTTTCATAGAATGTTTCCAAATGGTGTTAACAGTAGCTTCTTTATGTTACTGAGATCTAATACAAGAACTGAACACCTGTTGGGCTGTCATTAAAGAAGAGCAGTTGGGATATACTTACACTACAGCTCATACTTAGTTTAAAACTAACTAGACAGCAACAGCTAAGTAGAGACTGGAAAGACTAAGCCAGTAAAGACTGAAAACCCATCCTGAGTGTTCATAATAGGTTAGAACAATTTAGCTTCCAAGCTAAGCCCTTGGCTAGTTAGCCCAGGCTTGGCTCCCTGCTGCAATTGCTCCCCTGCTGTCAGTATTCACCCTATCTAGTTTAAAACCAGCAATTCTGTGGGCATTTCTGTGGGAGCTGCAGTCACACCTTTAGACAGCATCGACTGATGGCTGGACAGGCCGCATAAAGGTAGAGTGGCAAAAGAAAACAGACTTGGTTAAACTGCACAGTAAATTACTGGATTTTAAACAGAGGGTCGTCCTGAAGGTATGCACTTGACCGAGCCTGCAAAACAGTTATTCTGAACCCTCAAGCTCCACTGCTGTACAGCAAGGAGGAATTTGCTGAGCTGCTTTCCAAAAGTGGAATCAAGGAATACTTTTTTTGAGTAATGGTTTGTCTCTTACCCAGTGTCTCAGGCTCTTCCTTATAAAAATATATATGTACATGAAAGAAATGTCTGCCTCTCTGAAGACAGGTGTACACATGGAGCTGCAAACATTGCCTGTCATCATAGAGATCCTTGGAACAATATGGCTGTGTTAACAGTTCAGGCTAAAGTGAGCAGGAATACTGTCACCAATGCTGTCACACCACAGGTGTTGCAGAAAGGTATGGTGACAGACTCTGACTTGCAGAAAACATGTTTTAAGCATATGAATCATCAATAGCATAATATGCTCTTGAAAACAATACAGTCTATTGCACCACGAAATGGGGTGAACAGGGGTTGTGATAATACTAGTTCATAAGGTTTTCCAAGCTCAAGTGTTGAATTCCCATTCAAGGGAAAGGAAACAAAAACGCAGTCTCATGCATAGCAAGCAAGTACTCATAGTAGGTTGCCCAGATCTTCATCATCTGACACTCTTTTTACACTGGTGAGTTAGTGGACTTGAAATGTCACCACTGCCTTATATGCATCTGAGTTAGCACCTGCTGAAATGAAAGGGGTGATTCACAATTCAAATCTGATTTCACAGGCTTTACAGAAGCTCAAACCAATATAGCTATACTTGAGTCACTATTGCAAAAATTTATTGGCAGCCAGAAATTGAGACATTTAAGGCATATCTACCCTGAGAAATTAGTGCATAGAAGTGAAGGAAGGGTGTGGATTTTTAATGTGATCATTTTTGTGTTCTAACTCCCGTTGAGATATTTTTAATGTATGCTAAAACTGTTACAGTTTAAAATAATATAACTTTGTAAGTGGAATATGTTGCTTCACTTCTAGAGCCCACAGAACAGGAGTTACATGAGGTAATGTGCTAGAAGTTCATAATACTGCACATTCACAGTTACTGCATGCTAACTACTTTATGTAACAGCCCTTGAATGTAACCCTTTAATTTTAAGTATAAGTTTAGACACTGGGAAACAGCCAGAAGACATATCTGTGCATCTGCTGCTAGTCTGGTATGCTCCACATGTTGAGAAGTAACATCTAACCAGCTGACATCATTTGCATATGTATACTGCCTTCTTTCCCCATCTCAAATATGCAGTCCTGTAAATCGTGGCAAACTGTAGTTCTGATCTCTTGAATGGTATTGAAATCTCTGCATTACCACCTCTCTTCTTTGTGTCTACACAAATGTTAGGTAAAGGCACCAGTGCTCAGAAGTATATTTAGTACCTTGGTCCATTTTCCGGGGTACAGTCTGTGCTTGGAGGGCAAAGATCTAGTGCCATTTATTGACAGAAGATGGAGAGGGAGGACTCAGCAGCGCCTGACGGCTCTTTATCAGCTTGCTGCGTAAGTGTTCTCTGGTTGGATAATTTAAAACAAACACACAAACAAAACCAACAAAACCTTATGCACACTGAAGTGGAGTTGACTGCAATTTGCTCCTACTTATATTTCCCTTGAAATTAAGAAATTGCAGCTGTTGTAGAGTATGGTTGCCCATCTGTTTCTCAGAGGGTGAATGTTGCACATTCCTTCATCCCTGTGCTATCTGCTTTGCAGCAGATGCCAGGAAAGAGAAAAGAGTTATTTCAGTCTCTTATAAATCAGAGAAGTTATGAAGACTTCAGTGACTCATGTGTTACTTCAGCGGGTGTTGTTTCCTTTTAGTCCTGTGCAGTTGCAGATGGTTAGACTGCTTTTTATGCTCATTCAAGGGTGTATGGTGCCAGAACCAGGGCACAACATCTTTAGTGCAGGGGTTTCTTTGTTGAACTTTCACTGTGGCTTCAGAAAAACAAAAAAAAAAAAAAAAAAAAAAAAAAAAAAAAAAAAAAAAAATCTGTGTGTTTTGCCACACTGTGCATTGTTCAGAGTCTTGGAGCTGTATTCAAGACTGTAGGCATCAGCCTAAATAGTTGTTTTCAGAGGTTTTTGCTGCATTAACAAACTTCAGACCACAAGCTTTTAATATGATGCATGCTCTGGAGTTGCTGGAGTTCTACCACATGTCAGGCAATAATAAAATATGATTTAAAAGTGATAGGGCACATTTCTTACCTGGTTTTGTTCAGTTTGAAAAGCCTATTCTTCTCACCTCCACAATAAGATATTTGGAGTTTTGTGGGGTTTTTTTGTGGTGATGGTTTTGTTTTGTTTTGTTTTTTGTTGGTTTTTTCTTTGGCTTTTTTGTTTGTTAGTTTGGGTTTTTGTTTGTTTGCTTTTTGTTTGTTTTTTTCTTTTTCTTTTCCCCATATTTTCAGCAGTTAGAAATGTTCCCAGAAAATGAAAGTCTCGGTGGCTTCTTGTATTTTGCCCCTTATTCTGTAATGAGAACTTACTCGATGCCTGCTCTGCTTTAAAATGTATTTACATTTCAACAACATGAATTTGCAAAGAGTGTTGAAATTAACAAAAAAATGAGACATAATACCCTCTGTCTCAACCTGCACTGATTGACAGTATTGCTGATACAGAAGATAGAGTATTTCCCAGCTGTCTTCTCAGTACTTGCATTGCCTCTGCAAGGTTACAAGGAATAAATGCTCATTTATTTTGGCAAAGTCAGCAAATATAAGTGAAGGACATGCAAGAAGCAGGATCAGTCGAATAAAAGAAGCTATTTCACTGGGTTCCCATAGTGCCTATAACTATACTATAATGGGATGAACAGCTTATGCTAATAAAGTTAGATCATAAGAATACGTGCTCACCTGTGCTGAATGAAACACAAATCCATCAGGGTGGATCAACAGTCAGATACGTAGAGAGTCAGCCAGTGGAACTAGCCATCAGCTCAATTAGTCATTTGAATTACAGCTTCACAGTAATAGGCTGATAAGTGCTGAGCAAGTATCTCAGGTTACTGCACTGCATCTGAAAACCTTCCCCTCTCTTTTGTTATGTGATATGACTGAAAGTGGCTGGGAAAAGATAACTTTAAAATTACCTTGGCAGAAAACTGTATGTCAAGGGAGGTTAATGAAGCATCTCTCTATAGGCTTTGCTCTAGTGAGTACTGTGGCTCCCTGAGTTTCACAGTGAAGCTTGCAGGGCTTAGATGAGGTCTTTGAAGGCAACTGATGTCAGGAAGCAGTCCTGTGTTTTGATGCCAGCTCTTGAGCAATGATATGTATTTTTAACCATATCTCTGTAAATATGCCTCTGCATTTAAAATCAGGCAGCAGCAACCAACTCTAGCATCCACAATCCCATGAGGCAAAGATTCTTACAAGTTGCCAAAAATGGTCTTAGAAAAAACATGACCTTCAAGGACTTGCCATCCATCAGTCTGTCTGTCTATCTATCTCTCTCTCTTAACCAAATTACTTACCTTAATGGTATGGTGTAGGCTGCTTTTTTAAAAACCAGAAGTTCTGTTTCTTGTGTTGTCCAGTGTAAGACTGGAGTATAAAGTGGCCAAGAAATCAAGTAGCATTCATGGTGCATAGCTTTCAAAGGACTAATTTATATCCATTCTCTCAGTGACTGCCTTCATGAGGCCTTCCCAAGTTTTAAAAGAAAGAAAAACCTCCAGGGTATCACAGCAAAAAATTTCAATAGTTTGCCTACTTTAAATACAAAACAGGAGGATAAAGAAGGAAGAATGTTTTTGCAAAAGACATGCTTGTTTCAGCACAGGTTTGCAAAATTCTCGTGGCCAGCCTGTTTTTTCTCCTCTGTTGGAGAATTCAAATTGAAATTATTGATTCTAAAATTTTCCGCATTTGCTCAAAATCTCTGTAGCTATTTTTGAAAGGCAGAGAGTAGTATCTTCCCCTGTGTTCCTCATACTCCTTTATACATACTTTCTGTTACAGAAAGGTTTTTCATGCTTAGGGAAACAAGCTTGCTTCCTCTCTCCCATTAGAACTACTTTGCTTTACAAGGTCAAGCACTTACAAGTGGACGATTTTTTTCATGACAAGCACATAAGAAAGTTTTATTAAAGGCAAAAAATGACTGTTGCTTGCCCACACGTGGTGGGGAATATACATAAAGTATCAAACTGTCTTTCTGTGTATGTAAGTATGAAAAAGCAAAACATAATAGCTTATATAAGTATGGGGATTTTGCAGACTATGTAGCATGTATGTTTGATTGTGCAAGCAAAGTGTAGAGCAAGAAGGAAATTTTTAAAAAACAAAAAAAAAAAAAAAAAAAAAAAAAAAAAAAAAAAAAAAAAAAAAAAAAAAAAAAAAAAAAAAAAAAAAAAAAAAAAAAAAAAAAAAAAAAGATCAGACTGCTCTGAATGTACTTCTTAAATGATAGTAAGGAATCCTGTATTTTGGCTTTTAGATTTCAACCTTCTCTTCTAATACCTAAAATTGTGCATGAAGATCATGAAATTAATGGAAGGAATCGCTACAAATATTTTGCAAGGTAAGAAATGAACTGATTTGAAAGAAAGTTCAGAAGCTTGCTCTTGTGCAGTTTAAAGAGCACCTATATATACACCAGAGACTTACTTATTTTGTCTTTTCTATTGATTCTTTTATCATTGCTGTAGAAAGTAGTAATCTTAAATCACAAAGTCTTTTAAAATTCACATTATGCTATAATTTTCAAGTAATGAATTACCATATAGGCAAACAGACCAGGCATTCTCTATTTGATAATTACTTGTAGAAAGCTTTGGGCTATAGATCCTCCAACACAATGGAAGAAGATGGTCACAAAGCCATTGTGGTTCTACAGGCTTCTGGAAAGGTGCCTTTTTATAGACGCACCTTTTAACTCCCTGTTTCTGGCACAAGCAGAAAGGGAGAAAAAGGAATCCTTTTTATCAATGTTCTCTACTGCAGGATTGCTGTGCTTCATCCAGGATGACACTGCAGGTCAGCAATGGACTCAAGTTCCCAACCAACAGCTGGTGTACAAACGTTCTCAGCTTAGTAATATATAGTTTGAATTACACTCACTATTAAAGTCAACAGCTATTAGCCAATATGTCCACTTTAAATATAAAAAATTGCCAAGTTTAATAAATTGAAAATTTTTGGCTCTTTAACTGCAACAAAAAGAGGACAGCGGTGATGCAGTCTTCTACCATTTGAAATTGCACAGTAAATCCTTTTAAAGGCTAAGGGAAATTGCTAGTCAGCTGCAATATGCTAACCATAGAAATGCCTAAGAAGGAATTATTAATACATTATTGAGCCCATATAATTTTCAAAATACTATATAAAATACTGGGGAAAAAAAGGAAACGGTCAAATTAGGTAAGTCCAAAACAGTTTGCCTTCCCAGCTGATTGTAGGAATTTGTATCAGGATTTTGAAAGGTTATGAAAAAATCCTCCCTCAAAAGCTCAAAATGAAAAAAGTAAACTAATGAGTGAAACACAAAATGTGGTAAGCATGCCACAAAACAACTTCTTGTGATTATTGTAAAGTTCTACAATTGTCTACTTGACAGCTGATTAAAGTTCTACTTTCTGCTTTGATAGAAGAATAATATTCCTGCTGGTGAAATGTTCTCTGGTGCTGCTTAGCTGTGAAATAATTATTTAATATTCAGGCATAGTTCTTAAATACATAAGTACAGAACCTGAGCTGTGGAAAACCAGTGTAATTCCATGGAAGATAGTGAACTGCAGTTTTTCTAAACTGTAAAGGTCTTTTAAACTCATGGCATTGACTTATACCTGCATTCTCTCTCTACAGACCTCTCATCACTTATAGTAAGCTGCTTCCACTATTTGGTGCTTACACAATGGCAGAGTAAGTAGTCAGTTGTGGAATAATGCTGTTGCAATGGGTTATATCTCAACCAGAAAAAAAGATTGGGTAACTACTTAGCTGGTTACCAACAGGAAAAACTTGTTTAGAGTTAAGGCAGAATTTGTTCACCACTGAGAATTCCTGAGGAAACAAGTGACTGATTGGTTAAGAGTTTGTTTGCAGTACTGCAGTAGTAGTGCTTTGTGGTAAAAACAGTGCTTTGTGGGTAAAGGACATGCATGTCAAATGTGTTGTGATTATGAGGCCTGAACCAGAAAGCCCTGAGTCCTAGAAGAGATACCAATACAGAGAAGATTCTCCAATACAGCCAGGTTTTTGGAAAATATTCTGGTATTTTATTACAATCTCTGTGATAGCTGCAATACTGTTCAGTGGTGTAGAGCATCCATGAAGTAATCTAACGTGGCTTTCAGTGAGCATCAAATTTTGAGGGAACAGAAGAAGATTAATTTCCTACTAGAGTAATTGGAAGCTGCACATGCTTACATAAGAATTGAATTTGTGTTCAGGAAATGCTGGAAAGACAAACTGTAAGCTAAATTGAAGAAGTCCAATTTCATTTTACCCTCAACCATTATTTACTTTTTGTGCCCATTAAGAGCAATGCTACATAATGGGTACAGAAGGAAGATTTGCATGTAGTAACTTGTGAGAGCTGAAACCAGAAGATTCCTGGATGGCTTACCTAAGGAGGGAGACTTCAGAGGGCTTGGTGTAGCCTCAGTCTGGTTTTACTAAACATGATGGAGTTAACATCAATTTGAGCAATGCTAAGATAAAACAAAGTATATTTGGGTATCTGACTACCTGTTGTGTTTCTGTTGTCTGTTGGTTTTTTTTGTTTTTTTTAATGAAAGTGATACATTTTCTTCCATCGTGCATATCTTTTTAGGACGACAGAGCCCTGTGTCCCTTCAGCTACAAGAGGCAGCAAGGTCTTTGTCCCCAAGTCCCGAACTTTGGGTACACAAACAGATTACAGGGATGGTGAAGCGCAGACAGATCCCTATTCCCCTGAATATGTAATTCGTGGTAGCTCAGTCCCTGAGCTTCTGACACTTGCTACACTCACTTGGGGTGAGTTGAAAAATCAAGATCAATTATAGTGATCATGTCCCATCTTTAGCAGGAGATTCTTTTTTCTCAGTGTCAGGTTTATTCCCAGCCTTGGCAGCCCTTTGTAGTCTTCCTTTGGGGGCACTTATTTTCTCTATTTCTGAAATAGGTATGACATTTACCTACTTAACAGTGCTATTTTGGGGCCATTTCATAAAATGTTTTGAACTTTTTCAATAAAAAAAGGTCAAAAGTTTTACAAATATGAACTAGTAGCAGTTTTTCTATTTACCTGGAGTTCTTCAGCTGTTCCTAATGAGACATTAGGAAAAAAAACAATATGAAAACTGCTTACCTGTGATCCTCATCTCCCAGTGTCACACCTGCAGTAGAAATGGACACAAAGAAAGTGCTCAATTCAGGAAGTGTCTCCTGGAAAAATTTTTACTCTTTTGCAGCCTGCAGTAGAGGAATGAAATGCTAGTGTAATGTCAACTAATCTATAGCAACTCTATGTCCTACCTTGTGTCATACTGTAGAATTTTACTGGCCTTACAAGTATTTGCTTCTGGCTATTGACTGTTCTGCTCATCTTTAACATAGAGGATTGTGCCCATCTAGCATTCTGATTCCTTTTTGGTGGTGGTTATTTGCTGGATCCACCATTCTCCTAAAGATCTAATGCTTCTTGTCCTTACCTAGGTCGGGGGCTGCCAGCAGGACTAGATGAAGTGGAGATGATTGAACGTGCTCGGGAAAAACGTGCATGGGAAGCAAGTCTTCCACCCCTGGACAGTGCCCCTCAAATTGCAAAGTGGAGGAAAATGATGGAAGAGATGGAGAGGAAGGAGTGGGCCTTTAGAGAACAGGAAATAGAAAAGTAGGAGTCTGATTATACTCTTTATTTCTTTTTAAGTATTGGCTGAGTGGAGAAGAACCAAGAACATTTAAAGGATTGGCTGAAGGGCACAAGCCTTCTATTTCTGTAAAAGTCCCCTGGTTTTGGGAAAGAATATTTTTGTGAAATTTAATACGAGATACCGCTACCACAATACTCACTTTTTAAAATGAAATATTAAAGACAATATGCAATATGTAGCCAGTTGGTATGTAGGATTTGATGGTGACAGCACTGAACAAAAGACTGCAGAATACAGTAGGTCATACCTGTCCTTTCAGGTTGCAGGAGGTTCGACTGGAAGTCTTTAAGAAGCTGCTGTGGAGGCAAGAGCAGATTCAGAATGAGCTGCGGTCCAAGCGCTTGGATGATCACTGGCAAAATCATCAGAAGGCTAAAGAAGAGAAAATAAAAAAAATTGAGCATGACTGTGCACTGAGTAGGTTTGAAAGACAGGGAGAGAGCAGCATGACACAGTTTTCGGATGAGCCGTTTCAATTTTCACAAGGCTACGATCTTTATGCAAAGTGAAATAGGTTGCATCCACCATATAATATGCATGGCCACCATTTGTTTTGGTCAAAGAGGTCATGTTGTTATATTAAGCAGTAAAAGCTCTTGTGAGTTTCCAAAGATACAACTCTTTTAGAACTATTTGTTTGAAGAACCTTCTCATATTCATATTCCCTTTTCAGTGCTCAGAAAACTGATAGCTAAGAGGAAGAATGTGACGGGGAAGCTGGAGAGACGAGATATCATCCAAGAGTATTCTGACTTTGCATCACCAACATATGCTCCTTTGTCTAGAACTGGTTATTTCCCAGACAACCATTCTGAACGCTATGTGGTAGACAATTTCTATCTTAACACCTTTGCAGGTAAGGTGGTTTTGAAGACTTAATTTGTATGAGATACGTACTTAAAATATTAAGAAAACTCAAATTTCTCTCCCCACCACTCCATTACTTCATTGCTCATTTGTATTTCATAGGACTGTGTGAACTGGAAGCATGCCTTCCAGATTCTGTCACCCATGTGAAGATTGAAGCTCCAAAACCTAAGTGCTTGATCACTGAGACTGGATATGTTAAAAGATCAGCAAGGCTAGAGGTGGAGCTGGCACAGGTGCATCAGGTATGGAGCTGCATCCAGCAGCATGTCAGTTCCTTTTAGATTTGAACTGCTCAGAAATTCAGTCAGGAAAACACATGTGTAAGATTTCTTCCCATTTCCTGTGCTAAATTAAAATTTTCTGTAAGACAACTTCAATGACAGAATGGATCAGACACTCAGACTGTTGTAGGCCAATGATCAGTATTGTTCTGGATCTCAGCTTGTCAGTACTCTGTCTCCCTCACATCTATACTTCTGCTTCAGCCCTAGAAAACAAGCATAGCTGCTTCTGTCTCCTACAGATCAGGTATTTGAATCAGAACCTATTGAGTCAGTTAGAAATTCTCTCCTGCCATTTGCTTGTTCTTGTTTCTCCCTTACTTTTATAATGCACGTGTGACAAACCTCCTGGTTACACCATAAAGCTACTGATAATTAAACCAAATCTGGATTCTTGTTCTAAAAGTTCTGTTTATTTTAAAACATGTACATCTTAAGCACATGTTGTAAAAACACCTGCAGCAAAACATGATTAGAGTAACCCCCCTCACAAAATGGGATCAGAATGGTGAAGGCCTATCACTTGTTCCCTAACAACAGCAGCTGATTTGCTAACATGCTAATAGCATTTTGCATATCTTAATTTATCACAACCATTCATGCAGATGTGATGTCCATTTATGCAATTAACCACTAACGAAAAGAAGGACCTCATTTGCATCTACAATCACAATATTTGTAAATTACATGCACTTTTAAGTCTGCTTCTTGTGATGCTGTTGAAGGTTATGTCTGTTTTGTTTGGTTTTTTTTTTTAATCACATGTATTCTTGCTTGGCTACTGTATTTCTGAAAAATACTGATTTTTCATTTGTAAAGCTTGGCAACTTTCAATTATGCTTTATTTAGTGAAAAAACATTTTTAATTGGAAGTTATCTGTATGGCTTTTTTCTTGTGGGGTAATTTAACAATACTCTCAATATAGACAGTAACTTTCTACTAATGAATTTTAAATAGAAATCTTGTTCTGAAAAATCAATTGTATTGTATCTAATTTAAATTCCATTGGATCTTGTAAAAGATGAAATACTGCATTTGATTGCTATCCAGAAGGAAAATTTCAATGAAAATCTTAAGTGCTATGGGACATGGCTTCACTAGTTCAAGAACTAAGGACATGGATTCACAAATTTTTAGAGAAGAAGACACAGTAATATTGAAAGGATTTGATTCTGGTTGCTTTTTGCATGAAATTCAAGTAATGACTGTGTATAATCTGGATCATAATACAGTTCTCTCAGGCAGCAGAATGTTAGCCCAAGCTTTCAGGCCTGGACTTCAATTACAGCAATTGTATGCTGTTTGTTTAAAATACTTCTCATGGCCTGCAGTGGCATGTCTAAAATGTAGTCATGTGGAAGAAGTATGCCCTAATGCTGGCTGCTCACACAATTATGTCTCTTCAAAGAAAAATTGGTGGCCAGAGATGAATGGAATTCAGAATACGGACAGACAGTCCTGCATATTTTGTTTCTTAAATCAATGTAGATCATTTCATCTACATTCATTTATACCAGCTAAGGGGCTGTCAAAAGTAATACTAATTTTTCCACCACAGAAATGCAAAATGTATTGTTTTAAAATCACAAAGCATTTCCTTTGAAGGCAAAGATGATAAATCCAAAATGCAAAATTTTACTGTTGCTTTTAGATACATAGAAGTAGACACCAGACTGGTTGGTTCAGACAAGGAGAAAGTACTGACACTGTAAAATATCCAGACTGCCTCAGCCACTGTTAGATTGCAACAAACTTTCTGTTCAGTGCAACAAGAAATTACCGACCTGATTAGGGCTTGAACTCTGTGGTGCTGTTACTGTTCACTTCTCCTGTCAGAGGCTTTTGCTCCTTAGGTTTGTTGACTACAGAATGTTCTGCCTTAGCAGGGCCTCTCTTGACATTCTCACTTCATAAGCTACTGGAGCTGTCAAGAACAGGAGTGCACAGTACTTGAGTTAACAGCATTTAGCACTTAAAAGGACAGATATCTTACCACCTGGCAGAGCAGTTCCAGTTACACCAACAGCCTCCTTCATACACATCATGAAAGAGGTTTAAAGCAGGCAATTAGCAAACATCTTAGCAGGGCACTGTATTGCTTTGCATTATTCCTATAGCTGAGCAGGTCGATGACTTTTGAAAAGCCTCTTTTTAGTGTTGTCCTGGTACATTTAATCTATTTTTTTCCTCCCATAATGCTACAAATAAAGCAGAACTCTAGAAAATTTGGAATAAGGAGTGATCTAGCTCTAGAATGAGTTAGTTTGATTTTCCCTGGGTAATCTGTGGAAGGAGGTAGTAAAAAGAGGAGTAACGCTAGATTTTGGCCTTGGAAGTAATTAATCTTAATAAAGGAAGTTTCCAAGGTTTGTTTCAACGGCCAAGCAAGTGGCAGGATGGACTTAGTCCTCCTTATTATGTTCCTTTTGGTTTGCCAGAGAAGACTCAGGCCAGTCAGTCTCACCTCTGTGCCTCACAAGGCTATGTAGCACATCCTTCTGGAAACTGTGCTAAGGCACATGGAAATAAGAAGGTGCTTGATGACAGCCAACATGGCTTCACCAAGGGCAAATTGTGCCAGGCAAATTTGGTGGACTCCTATGATGTGGTTACAGCATTGGTAGATAGGGGAAGAGCAACTGATGTAATCTGTCTGGACTTGTGCAAAGCATTTGACTGTCCTGCGTGATACACTTGTCTCTAAATTGGAGAAAGATGGTCTTAGTGGATGGACCACTTTGTGAATTGGGAATTGGCTGGGTGGTTGCACTCAAAAGAGCTGCAGTCAATGGCTCAGTGTCCAAATGGAGACCACTGAGGAGTGGCATTCCTCAGGGGTCCTTATCGGGACTGGTGCTGTCTGATATCTTTGTTGGCAACATGAACAGTAGGACTGAGCACACCCTCAGCAAGTTTGCCAATGACACCAAGCTGTGTGGTGTGGTCTACATGCTGGAGGGAAGGGTTGCCATCCAGAAGAACTTTGACAGGCTTCAGGTGTGGGCCCATGCAAACTGCATGAAGTTCAGTCAGGCCAGGTACAAGATCCTGCACCTAGGTTGGGGCAATCGCAAGCACAATTACAGGTTGGACAGAGAATGGACTGAGAACAACTTGGGAATGCTGATGGATGAGAAGCTCAGCAGGAGCCTGAAAGGTGTGCTTGCAGCCCAGAAAGCCAACCACATCCTGGGCTGCATTAAAAGAAGCATGACCACCAGGTGAAGAGAAGAGATTCTTCCCCTCTACTCCACTCATGAGACATCACCTAGGGTGCTGTGTCCAGTTCTGGAGCCTCCAGCACAGGAAGGACATATAGAGCTGTTTGAGTGAGTCCAGAGTAGGGCTATGAAGATGATCAGTGGGCTGGAACATCTCCTATGAAGACAGGCTGAGAGACTTGGGGGTTGTTCAGCCTGGAGAAGAGAAGGCTCCAGGGAGAAATTTTAGCAGCCTTCTGGTGTCTGAAGGTGGCCTGCAGGAAAGCTGGAGAGGGACTTTTTACAAGGGCATATAGTAATAGGATGAGGGGAACTGGTTTTAGGTTGAAAGAAGGCAGATCTGGATTAGATATTAGGAAGAAAATCTTTAATGTGAGAGTGGTGAGACACTGCCACAGGTTGCCCAGGGAATCTGTGACTGCTCCATCCCTAGAAGTGTTCAAGGCCAGGTTGGGTGGAGCTTGGAGCAACCTGGTCTGGTGGGAAGTGTCCCTGCCCATGGCAGGGAGGGGTGGAACTAGATGATCTTCAAGGTCCCTTCCAACCCAAACTATTATGTAAGCCTATGATATTGAGGGTTTAAGCTTAAAGCTTGTAAGAAAGAATAAGCAATTATCCAAGGAGCTACAAAGAGGATCTGCGTCCTCTTGAGAATAAGAACAGCTTGTTCCAGACTTGAAACTATGAAAAAAATAAGTGATTTTAGAAGCAGACTTTTGGAGGACCATTCTGAAACCTTTTGCAAGAGTATTATGTACATTCAGTATTCCTTGAATAATTGTCTAAAACAAGAAAACATGGCTGAAATAGGAGTGACCCAGGATTTACAGTAAAAACAATGATCCGTGTCTTAATCCAGATCTGTAAAATGGCAAGGAAAGCAAATTCTTAGCCAGGGCAGATGACAGTGCTTTAAGGAATGTAAGTGAGCCATTATGTAGACAGCCTTGTGTGAAAATCCAAGGCATTAAGGAGATAGTATAGTGATATAGGTAATTACTATAGGAAAGAAATGCAACTAGGTCACTGAATACACCAAGGAATGGAGGAGCTGCTGAAGAAATCCCAGTGCAGAACAATGTGTGACTTCAGGCTGACTCTGTATGCTCTGGTGACCCAAGGAGGGTGAAGTGTCAGGTAGTTTCAAAGTGCTAGGTTAGGATGATGTCAGAACAAAGAATCTGTCACCTAAGCATTAAGTGCAACTCGCATCATGTCTGTTTTCCTTTATCCAGTTGAGTAGGAAGGAGACAAGGGGGCCCAAGAATGTTTCTGGAGAAAAATCTGTGAACTTCAAAGCATGAGAAAACCTGTTCAAGCAGTTATTTCATCAAGAACAGATCTCCTGCAACGTGTTAGTTGGCTCATGCTCAGACAAGCTCTAAGAGCTATTATGTCAGTCTTGATCAGCAAAGATGTATCATCCGTGCTGCATTGCAAAATAGGTAGTCAGTCTCTGTCCTTGATGGTCTCACTTCCTTCATTCATGAGCAAAAAGGAAGGAGGAGAAACACAACTGTATACTGTACATGAAAATAAAATACACCTAGTGTCTTGTGAAAAGGAGGGGATCACAGAGAAAGTAAGGAAAGAATCTAAAGAATAATTTCTTTGGTTCAGAGAGTTGTTTCTAAAGCTAATATCCAAAACTAGCAAACAAGCCAAAGTGTATGGCCAATAACATGGGTGCCATTTGCTCATCACTGCATTTGCTAGAAAAATGAAAAGCAGATTTGTTGGGTGGCCCAGTTCAACCAGATTATACTGTAACTCTGAACCTGCTACCTGAAAAAAGTAATGTAATCCATCTCAGAAAAATTCAAGTGTGATATGTAGGCAGTAACATTTGAATTATTTTTTTCAGAAATTCAGCAATTTTTTTCTTTTTAAAGAAAGCATTTTACAGCAATCCTGGGGCCCTGGTCTCCCTGTTTTGAAAAAGGGTAACTTATTAAGATGGCCAGAACCAGTTAATGCAAAAAACCATTTTTGTCTTTTCTTACATCAAAGTCTTACAATAACTTAAAACCTCAGATTAGAGAAAGGAAGTGCTAAGCAATTTTGACTTGGTAAAGACAGAAAAGGGGGCAAAGACTGTGCTGACATGACGAAGTAAAATAATTTCTGGAAACTGAAGTATTTCTCAAGTCTACATTAATAAGAACTCCCTCTTGTCAAAAGTGCTCAATAGATTTTTCTGTCCTTAAAGTTGTTACATTGGTTTTATTTCGTTTTTCTGGTTAGCAAGACATAACTTTGGAAGTTAAGGTTTTGTTAGAAAAATTCTTATGAATGCAGGATAGGATCTATTGTTTTCAAAAGAATCACAATTACAGTAGCTTTTTTCTTTCAATTCCTCCCCCCCAGCAGCATGCAAAACACCTTATAAATCATAGCAAGCACTGCTACAATGTTCATGCCAGAGAGCTCTAAGGCTGTAAAATACAAGAAACAATTCAGAAAAATCTCTCAACATTTTTTAACTATAACCATTTCACGTGGCTTATAAGCGGTTTATAGGCTTTCATCCTTGCATTATTAACATGGCCAATTTCAGAAGTTTTTTATAATAAAGCATTTTACTCCCTTCACCTAGAAATCTCCCTCCTTTTCTGGAGCCGTTAATTATCCTGGCCTGAAAGGTCAGCTCCAAATGCAAGAAGAGTTTTGTACAATGATCACTGGAGCTTCAGAACTTCATTAATTCTGCAATTAAATTCTTTGCAAGTGCCATCAATTCCCTGTGACTGGATAGAGAGATTCAGCATGGGATTTTTTCTTAGGTTTTTCTTTTGTTTCCCTCCCTAGTAAAATACTGTATTTGAACATATGAAAGAGAGAGAGCAAGAAAATAAAAGGTGCACTTTTCCTTCCATGTCTGTGCTTTCAGTAACACTACAGATCCAACCCATACAGCAGTAGGATTAGAATTTTGAAAGAGCTTTAAATGTACATGCTCTCTTCCCTTTTCTTTGTCAGCCAAAGGGTGATGCCCTACAGCAGGCAAGCATTGCCATGCAGTTGGAAATGATTATCTGCATATCTTGTTGTAAGTAGCTTGGCAGGACTTTGGCTCTCTAAACAGTTTGAAAATGTGTTGAAAGAGTTGAGCCTGTGCTGGCATTTTCTCTCCTCACCTGCTTTTGCTGACAAGGTTTGTCATCTGCCATCAAACAGCTGTGAGCAAGATAAACCCCACCTTTAATGGATTTCTGTATTTTCCTGGTAGGAGGAAGCTCTCAAGCAAGTCCACCTGCACAAATCCCTGTGGATGCCACAGGGCTGCTGGGCAATTTCAGATGAGCAGAGAAAAGTTTCAGAAATGTTTTGCAAGGATGAGGCCCAGGGCCATCCAGTTCAGCCCAGCACAGCAAGGGTGTATGGTACAAAGAAAGACTTTTCACTAAGGAAGAGCAACATAACATTGACAGTGCACTCTTCAAGTGACCCTCTTCATAAGACCTCCTGACTACATGACATTTCTAACCTGCAGTAACAAGCATTATACCTATAGTTAAATGCAAAGGGTTATAACCATTCTCTAGTGATACGTAAATTGTAATGAAATTGTGATATTCCTGCCCATTTTTCATTTTTGAAAGAATCTTACCTGTATCTTGTAGGAATTTTTTTTCTTTTCATCATTACAAGTGGAAAGTAATACACACAGCTGCCTCTGCTTGAATATTTGTCAGTGTTTAACTTTGTTCAACGAGATTCCCATTTTAAAATTAAAAAAATAAATCTGAAATACTCTTTTTTTTTAGGAATGTATTAGAGAATAATTTCATACCAATGTCAGATTGATTTTAGGTGACTCACTCTACACAATTGCTGATGACTTATTTGTAAAAAGGGTAAAATAATTCATACTCCCTCCCTACATATTATTTTGAAGTTCCTGACAGTCCCTTCTCACCACCTGGTAACCTCATCTGGTGACCATATCCAGTCTTTCAGTTGATGTGCAGTAGGAAATGGAAGCCACAACCCCACAAAGTGCAAAATACTTTAAGCTCCCTGTAGTCCCTGTGATCAGCAACAGTCAATACCTAAGAACTGGCCTTATTGTGTTCTTCTCTCAGGTCCAATTCTGATTAAATTGTATGTCTGTTCCAGGCACTACTGGAAAAGAAGAATAAAATCAAGGAGCCAAAGAAGCCCCTTCGTTATCTTGTAAAAGTAGAAAAGCCTGTTCCTCGGCCACCCACTCCAGTCCTAGAAGAACCATTGATTGTAAGTGGGTTGTTTTTAGCACTGTTTTTTCTGTTGATCCCTGAGTATTTCCTACACATTTTTTAAAGGAATGTTCCGAGAAGGAAGGAAGTGAGCTTTTTCTTTTTTGTGTATATTAATGTTAGAAATAGCCATCACTATTTCCCTAAGATTCTTTCAGCCTGTCTTTGTTCTATACAGATGCTAGCAGCCAAAGAATTAAAAATATTTTAAAATATTCTTGACCAATTCCTTGCTTAAATTTTATTTTATAAAGACGTAAGTTAGTTGATATGTTATTTCCTTGTTTTGGGGCAACAAAAAGGCAGATGATTATTATTGTTGTGTTTTCCACAACCATGAAAGAGAGAGAAAGCCTTACTAGATCATCCATGCTGTGTTCTTTTGTATAGTGTGGTGTCCTGTGTTTTATACAGTTTCTTTTAAGATGACTGAAAAAATAATATCTCCTTGGGAAGAGCTAGATATTAGATATTGTATTGCAGTGGTAGATTTACATTATTTAAAGTTACCAGTTTAACAGATTTTTAAGTACTTCCAGGTAGTATGAAAAGAAATCAGATTTATCTGCCAGTTGTAGTCATTCTTGAAAGTGATTACCGATTTCAGTTTTGTTTTAAAGAGCTCCAACACAACAGAATTCCACCTAAATTAATTCTGTCAACATTTGGTATCTTCTCAAGTGTCTTTATGTATGAACACATAAAAGAGTGGAGCTCTCCAGTGAAGCTCCATCTGTAAAATCAGGGCACTTCAGCCACTGAAGAGCAGCACTAACATCTCTGGCCTTGTAGAATCCAAGTAAGGTTTCTCTACCAGCTGGCTATGAGAAGCATTGAAAGCAAGGCTCTTCTTTGTTAATATTTCTCTTCCTGCTGTACACAGATACCAACTGCTAAGTGCACCACTCTCTTTCCACTGCAATTATGGATCTCAAAAGGAAAGTACTCCAGAGGGACAGGCTGAGGACATGGGCAGCAAAGGATAGAAGAGAAAGAGTAGTGGAGGCAATATTGAAGGCCTTCTGAATTCCTCTTCTCTAGTCATTCCTTATACACTTATTAACCACAACAACAGAGCACCTCTGAATTCCTTCTCTGGTTTATCACTTTCTCCCAGCCCTCTCTAGTTTTCAGCCTGCTCCTACAGCCTTCTATATCCTAAATTCCCCTTTTTCTTTTCTTTTTCCTTTTTCTGCAGGGAATGATAGGCTTTTTGTCTCCTCTCCCTCTTCCCTGCCTGCTACTAGGCAAATGGAGAAGCTGATGATTACCTTTACTAAGGCATCATTTGCAACAGTGGATAATACGATTACAGAACACTGCATCTCACAAAAATTTAAATTAAAACCAAGGAGTTTGGTTTTTGTGTCCAGTATATGGGTTGTTTCCATTTTCAGACTTCTGTCTTGAAGGGGTTCCACATGTAGCCAGGTGATGTGGTACAGTCTGACTCTCTAAGTTGACCGGAAATTCATCCTTTCTTTCTAGAGAAAGATAACATACCAAATCATCAGGCAGTCTTTTGGCTACTTCTGCTTTGCTCCTTCTGGGTGGTGCTATGGAACGGCAGGAATACTTCCTTTTTCTTTTGGAAAACTTCATCTGTAACACTTGAGAAAGATTCAAGCCCACACCACTTCTCTCATCCCACACTCTTCCCTGTTTTTCCAGCACTTCTAAAATACCGCATTTCAAAACAGACCTCAGAGACTTTTTTATTAAAAAAATCTTATTTGCATTTTTCTTTAGATTTATTTTTATCTTTCCCAGGCACCCAATGGGCTCTTTCCCTCTGCTACTGTCAACTCCAGACTAGAAGACCTCTCAGCAAGAAACAGTGCTGCCAGTTGTGCTTCCTCATGTTAAAATAACCCTTTCTCCCTTGCCCCATGGTCACTTCCCATTTCCCACTATATTCTGTCATTCTTCCAAGCTGGTATCAGTCACACAATAGTAGGCCAGTAAAGTTCTCAAAGAGACAAATCACACTACAATGTCATTAATTTTACTGTACGTTTACTTAAAATTACTTTACTTCCAAACTATCACTTTCCAAGTCTTAAATATACCGAGTTAGTATATTTATATAATAT
Organism: Florisuga fusca; assembly: GCA_038090715.1. NCBI lineage: Eukaryota > Metazoa > Chordata > Aves > Apodiformes > Trochilidae > Florisuga > Florisuga fusca. Next base: position 50,768,260 of record JAAWXA010000004.1, on the reverse strand, counting down.
AGGCCACATATATTATTATACATTATATATATAAAGGCCACCCATAAAGGCCACCACTGGATTAAATGTCAAAAGAAAAATTGTGCATGTTCCCTCTTAATTTATCCCTTTATTTATGATTAATAGCTCCTTTGCACCTCCTTCAATAATAATTCCATCTCTTTAGTGTCTTGACCTGTTAAATTCATATTGCTGATGCCCGTTTTCCAAACTCAGTGTCAGTCAAGATAAAACAGTATTTCTATCGTATACAGTAATTTTCTCCATCAATGTCTCCTTGCCATTAGGTACTACCCTCTAAAGACTCTCTAAAATCTCAAATAGACACTAATCACAACACATTTTCCCCCCATTTTTTTTTTAAACATAGAAACATCTATTATTCTGACTCACCTTCCCTTCCCTAGAAATTAGAAGAATGGTGTTCAGAAACAACTGAGGAAAAGCTCGATACAAGTTAGACTTTTTGACAGTAAAATGGATAATCTATAGAAATCTCAGTCTCCCAAGAAACAATTAAATATTGTGTGGATTTTCTTGTGTTCCAGCAAGGGGAAGAGGAAACAGAACTGGCAGTGATCTTCCTGCAGAAGTTGCTCCGAGGCAGGACAATTCAGAACATGGTATTGTGTCTCTTTGTTACTATCTTTCTTCAGAATTGTGGGAATGATTGAAGGTGTGTTTGCTTTCTTCCAGAGGTCTAATCAAGTGTAATGAGGCTTCTGCAGCATATCCTTCTGCCTGTTACCTAAAGTTCTTCAAGGCTGAAGTTTTTGCCCTCCAGGCCAAATTTCTTACAGGAACTTCTAGGTTCCTATACATCTGTAAATGTCCCCTTGTTCTTGACATACCCTACACTAAGCTGTTTAATTAGATACTTCATAACAGAATTACTCAAATGGCAAATTCTGGACTACATCTGGACCAAGGGTAAATTTTGCCTTAATTGTGCCAAGATCCCAGGCATAAGAAATCTCCTACATCCCAGCAGGGCAGCTTCTATTTCATACCATCTTTCCGTTTCCTGTGATGGTGAGCTAAACCTTCGATGAGGAGCAGTTGAAGAGTACCACCAGGATTTCCAGCAAGTACAAGACCCAGAGGAGTAGAAGTGGGTCTAGATAAAAATTACTTGAGTAACCATGCCTCATGGGCTTTGTATTAAGCAAGTCTTTCACTTTTGATCAGACCAGTCCAGAGGGGTTGTTTTTATGCATGATGCTTCCGTATCTTCTTTTTGGATCATTGTTGTTATCTCTTGCACTAATTGTTAAATGTTTGTGAAATGTTCCTATGTGGGGCCCTGATGAGAGCTTTAGCAAAGATGCAATACTATACAAGTGGCTAGAGGTGGAATATAGACTTCCCAAGTCTTCTCCACTTCTGTGGTGGTCTATAAGATGGATATTTGATGCCACTGCAGGACCATTGACTTTCACACATGCAATAGGACATTATTTTTAGGAATCTCCTGCCAGCTACTACTAGATCAGAAGTACCTGACTCAGTCAGACTCAGATGTGAGCAAAGGTTGAGTGATGCTTTGTTATTTTTGGAAGTTATGTTGGAAGAGAGAAAGAATAAAAAGAAGAATGTGTCAGGCAAGGGGTAGACCACAGCTCTGTAACAGGAACAGCACCAGATTCAACAGGTAATTTACTGCCTAGAGCTGTTGCTGAGATCCCTCAAAACAAAGGTCAGAGAACAGCAGATATGGAAAAAGGAGGCATCTAACACTGAACTGAGGGAAGGGGACAGTGCTCACACTGGGAAGCTTTAACCTTGAGGCTGGTATAACAGAACATCCAAAAGGATATTTCCCTTTTTGCTGGACAGTGGAGTTGCTGTTCTGCGTTCCAGTGGTTTGAGTTTGGTGTGAAGGCAAACAGAATTTTAAAAAAATATATATATTATATGATAAAGTAGCAATGTATCATCTATGTTCCACAGCAGAAGGTCTCAAATGTCGTCTTCCATGCAGAAGGGTTTAGGCAAGATTTACCTGACAGCAGTAGTGTTTGCCTAAATGCAGCCACAAATCTCTTGTAGAGAATTAGGTATTAGACAGAAACAGCTGACCCTGCAACTTGGTGAAAAAGGGTGTGCTCTGCTGGCAAAACATGTTGATCTATATTACCCACTTAATGTGCTTGGTTGTTTAACTTTATTTTAAAGATGTTTGAAGGGAAGGAGAAGCGGCTGGAACTGATCCGAGAACTGCGCACAACTCATGCACTCCAGGAGGATGGATGGCAGCTTTTGAAGGCAGAGAAGGAAATGATACTGGCCTTACAGCAACAGCACGACTTGAAAATGCACAAGGTTTGCTTGTATAGCTGTGGAGGCTGATTCACACCACCACCCTAACCAGGCATTCCGTGCTTGCAGTACCGCCAACAGTCTTGCATTAAATTTCATTATGTTTTCTATTATCCACAGTACAGGAAGCACTCCAAGTTACAAAAATGCTCTCCCAGCATAGGCCAAGCCTTGAACGCCTGAGGGGCTAAAATTGCTCTCACTGCTGTGGAGTCTCTGGGGAATCTCAGGGACAGACTGAGGTGCCCTTACCACAGCTGCTGCCCAGGCTGCGCTTGGCTTTGTTTGCAGACACAGCACTTATTTATATTAACCAGGCTTTGAACAAAGCACACTGTCAGAACAGCCTCCATTTTCCCACATTTCAATCCATTTGACTGGTATGACCTGGTATCACAATACATGCTTGTCTCATATCTGTCAGATATTTTACTGAATATGTGTTACTGCTCTGTCATTTCCATGTTCCTTTTCTAGCTTTGTACCCTCTCAGGACCCTCCCTTAGGCATAAGACATCACAGAAGAAGCTAAAGCAGACTTAATTTGTAAATCTTGCTGGGCTTGAGACTTCTAGGACCTCAGCAATAGTGTCACATTGTTGTACTCACCACTGTTATGCAGAGAAGAAAAAATTCAGTCTCCATCTTCTACCAAGGATGCAGCAAGAGCTAAAGATGCAAATTCCCATCCTAGTTCTTTGCAGGGCCACAGCCTTCCAGAGGAAAGTGGCACATGTTGGTCTGAAATAGATTGTTAAGAAATTTTGTGCAGACTTCACTGCATCTCAGATACACAGTATTTCCCACATTACTGCAGATATTTTCTATAGTTTTTTCTACACTCCTGCTTTTTCAATGACCAGCTGTAAAGCAGTTTTGCAGGTTCCAGATAACAATAACAACATCTGCTGGCTGGCTGGCCTGGCAAAGATAAAGCCAAACCACTGCTTCCTGATGGGTGGGCAGCAATAAAATTCCCCCTGAGATCTCAGTAAAAATTGAACCAGGTGGCTGCAGTTTACTATTTACCATTTCCAGATGCTTCCTCATACACAGCTCAGGTGTGGAATGCAGGAACACAGATTTTTCTACTGAGGAATTAAAAAAAACACAACCCAAAGCCTCAGGCATTACGAAATTGAAAAGCTTCTTTCCTGGAAGCCCAGGTGAGAGTGAAGGAGTTCAGACACCATAATGACCTTCACAGAGGAGAAGCAAGCAAATGGGGAGAGCCACTACCCCCCTCTGCTGGTATTTACCTCCTCTACTCTTGCTTTTTTCCATTGTTTGTCCAAGGCTCAGGTCTTCAAACATTTTGAACTACAAAACTCTTGGAATGCATGTACAGCAGTTTTCTATGTGTAGCTATTTCAGAATTTCACTGATGACACACAGCTCTACAGTTCTAATGCTCATATTTTATTTTATTTTATTCATGTTTTTCACCTGCCTAGTGTAAAAAGAAGCATTTTTTCAAGCAATGCTTCCTGCAGAAAGAAAATAGGAACTCCAGATTAAACGATCAACAATGAGGGGTTAAAAATTTCTGACTGTGTATATAACAAAAGTCTTAGACAAGAGTGTTCCTGGGTTGCTTTCCTCCATTTCACACTGGTTTTAGGCACAGCACCTGGAGCAATAGGGATGAAGCAGTGCATTAATTCCATGTTGTCCCTCCTGGTGGGCTCCTGCACTTACTGCATTGCTGCATCTTCATCTTGCGAGGACCCCACCCCCAGGCTAAGCACTGTCACTCCTAGGTGTGTGCAACACTGACAATCCCACTGTCTTGAGATGCTGCATGAACAAATGGTGCAGCACTACAAGAAAGACATTTTCTTACTGCTTGTTCTTGGCCTATTTCTGCTCCATTTTGAGTTTTATATTCAGGTCTACTCGGTTACAGACTGTTGATTCCTACAGAGACAGTATCCCAGCCCATTCCCAACATTCTCTCCTGCCAAGGACTGTGGCATCATAGTCCATAGTGGAAATAAAGAACTTAACCATAGATCTTGTCCTTTTTCAAAGTGCAGTCACACATACCCAACCCACTTCATGTGCCTGGAGTAAGGAGTGGACACCTGGAATCTAGTCTCAGTCCTGTCACAGACTTTCTGATTTTCCATTACTTGGAATTCAATCTTGTTTGCCCTTCTGCAAACTCAGTGTATTAATGTTTATTTGAACTTTTTAGTAGTTGTTGGTAACTTGTAAAGTTTCAGGTAGCGACTCAAAACTTTAGGGACTCATGGCTGCTGTGTTACCTCAGCAAGTTATATCAGTATGATTGCATCATGAATGTCCAACCAAAGATGTACCACTTTGCTGAGGTGGCTTTGAACTATAAAAAACATTTTGAATCCTTAGGAGATGACAGAAATGTGGTTGTACTCACAATTGCAGTTTTCTAAACCTTTACTTAAGCTTCCTACTCATACCCTACCTCAAGATTGAGGGTTTATTTTCCATATGCTAGCAAGAAGCTTCACTTGTAACTTTTTCTCCTATTTTTCTGTTCTGTGCGAGCTAAGCATAGCAAGAAAGACAGAGGGTATGAGCTGAAATCATTTCATTGTCACTTTTATACCTCCCCTTCCTTGGTCTGGGCAGTGGAGCACTCCCCAGAAAGGCCTCATCAACTTAATATCCCCACAGCCACAAAAGTGGCTCATAATATCTGAAATATACTGCATCTGGTGCTTCACCTCCTCCCACCCACCCAAGCACAGGGGCTGCTTGTCTTAGTGTTACAGTATTTGGAATATTCCTGCAATGACTAGTTTTGCCATCTTTTACCCTCTTTCTGCTATCAAAGCCTGCATACAGGAACATTACATTATGCAGAATCCAGGCCAGCACACGTAGAACAAGAAGAATGCAAAACTCCTAGGGTTGTCCCATGGCTGTGGTAGTCCTGGGACTTCCATTTTTTTTTTTTTTTTTTTTTTTTAAAGCTGTCATCAATAGAAAAACACCTGGCCAGGGAAGAAGGAAGAGTACTGGCAAACATGTTTGATTTCCTGTCTAAAGAACTGGTGAGGCTGCAGGAAGAACGGAAGATCCATGCTTTTGTCATGCTGGCTGAGAGGCAGAGGCGGATGCGGGAAGCGGAGGAGAGCGGACGGCGTCAGGTGGAAGAGAGGCAGCGTCAGGAAGAAGATGAGATTTTCAAACAGGCAAGAGAAGGAGACTGGTGGGACTGTGGGTGGTTTGTAGGAACTGCCTCCTTCTGGGAAGGTCCAGATGGAAAGGAGATGCTTCAGCTCTCTCTTTGGTGATAGCTAGTTTTAAAATTTAGGGGGAAGACTTAGCGAAGTGAGGGTAATTCCTTCCTAAAAGAGTCCTAAAAGAATGATCTCAATACCCCAGCAGACAGTCCTGTTAGTCATATCATTAATGGATGTAACTTTCTAAATTTCCACAACAGAGTTCTGTGGAGAACAGTTGTAGCTAGATCATCTTCAGGAACAATGTTTTGTCAGCACTTGGTCTGTCCAGAACTATTAAGTGTTCTCCCAGGAGCAAGGCCTTTAAGCAAGGTTTTGAAAAGATAATAAAGTGGACTGCAAATACCAATATGTGCAAAAATTATTCTGAAGTAATGATAATGGATAACATAACCCTGATATCCAGAAACAAAAATCCTGAATTGCCATATTCTATAAATTCTGTATTCCTGTTCCCTAGCTCCTGACTGCACGAAGCATTTCTTCTAGTTGAAAGGAAGGAGTGGGAGCCTAAATGACTAAACCAGTAATTTTCCAACTTTGTGGGAGGAGGTTAATACCAAGAGAGTCTGGCATCATGTTTACTTTTCTTTTAATTTTAGCTTCTCTTATCTTTTCTATGTCTTTGAGTGGGAAGCAAGGAGGGTCAAAGTGCCAGAAGTTTACACCCTTCAGAAGGGAAAGACACATTTCTAGAATATCTGCTCTACAACTGTTATGAAGAAACCAATAGTTTTGTCTTGGTTTTATTCATATTACTTCGACTGGCTTGATGGAACATTTTCCTTCAGGATTTGCTTGAATCAAAGCAGACTGATTTGCTGGAGTCCATACTGATGATCATTATTTGGCAGTTCTTGCTCAGGAAACCATGAGAACTGAGGAAACAACTGCCATTGTATTCAGAGAACTAACCTGCTGCAGCAGTAATGGCTCTGTGGATAAGTTTTTCTCCCACTACTGGTTCTTTCCCACAGTTGTTTCTGTTCAATTAGAAAATAAATTTTTACACTGGGAAGTTACTCTTCCCAGAAAACACCTTTGTAACCAAATCTCTAGGCTCTCCTGCCTGAAATTAAGAGTCTGGTGAAAATCTGTTGTTCTTCCTTCTTTGGAAATCTGCTTCCACCATGCTCCTGGCACAGCAATAGGCAGAGGAACAACATTCTGGTATTTTATTCCAGGTGGTGAAAATGCAGCAGAGCACTATTGACTACTACTTGGAAGACATTATCATGAGTACCATGGAGAACACAGCTGAAGAACAAGCCAGGGAAGAGGTTCAGAGAATGGCTGCAGAAATCAATGACATTGCTTATGAAATGGAAAGTCGGTATGTTACTAACCTGCACACTGGAGGCTGTTTGCAGCAGCTTAGAACCTGCCACATCTGCATCTGTGGTTAAGATATGGGAAGGGCAGAGGAAAACTGTTGGTGATGGCTTCATTGCTGTAACTGCTGTATGGGAACCACGCTGCTGCTACCTGGTACATACATATAAATCCATCAAAGCCTTTTTTTTGCTATACAGCATGTGCCAGGTTCCCTTTGCAAATCACTTGCGGGATCTGTGAATCACCCTTTTTAGACCTCTCTGTGCCAATGTGATGCTGTGACTGAGCTTTTAGTGAATCTGGGAACTGCCTAAAGCAATACCCATTCATACTGGTCTTTTCATTTATTTACACTTCTAGAGAAAATTAGTTTGAAAGAGATGCTAAAAGATACAGCTGTACAGCAGTCTTTCATTCTGGGGTGGCTGTTCTTTAAGAAACTGCCAATTTCCATGGGGGTCACTCATATTGATGGCTGCCTGACAGGGCACTTTGAGTAGATTAAGTTGTTGAGAACACCACAGTCTTGTGTTTGGCTGGGGCATAGGCAGTGAATACTTTTTAGGGCCTGCCAAACTTCCAGTGAAGTTTCTATGCTCTTGTTTTGGAATTGAGCCATAAAAATCCCAATGACACAGTGACTCTCCTATGGCACAGCAGCTGTGTATTTTGTAACTAGATGAATACAAGCAGAATGTTGAAATCCTTGAGGAGAATGAAGCATAGATAATGCATGCAGCCCCTGGGCCAGTTGGGAACCCACCAGACACTTGCATGGAAAAGAGCAAGGGGACCAGCCAAATGCAGAGTCACAGAAGGGAAGAATTTAGCAAACTCAGCAGGGGGCCAAAGACTACATTGACAAGGACACAAATCCTCAGAGATATCTGCATGTCTAACTCAAGTTTGTCATCAGTGAGAACTGGGCTCCTGAATACCTTCAGGGTTAAGGAATCCAGAGTGATCTCCCTGGAAATACTGCTTTCCAAGGCAGTATTGAACACCCTGGCAGGGCAGTGCAAAGGGGAATAGTAACACTCTCACAATAAAGAGAGGCTCAGCTGACAATTCGTGCCTTGACAAGACACTCTCTTGAAAATATCAGGAATATTTACAAGGGAATCTTGTGTTTGCAGAGGATTTCTGGGAAGAAAATTAAAATATTAATAACACTCTGCATCTGTTTTGTAGAAGAACTCACCTACAGTCAGAAGAGATTGTAGCAGAGCTGGTTTATGATTTCTTGATTCCAGAAGCTGAGAAAACATCAATCAGAGAAAGAGGTAAGGAGTCCAATAATTTTATCCTCTTTGTGAGCTGGTTCACCCTCCTCACTGTAGCTCACTGAAAGGAAAGATGCAGTACCAAGAATTGTCTCAGTTCTCTGAGATTCCACTTTTGCACTCTGCAGGTAGAAAGTCAAGTCCTCTGTCCCTTTTTCACAAATTTTTCACAAGCTTTAGTCTTAAAATGGTGGCCTGAATTCAAACCAGATGTGAATTTGGTGTATCTACAACAACAAAACTACATGAGAAGAAACAGCCCATTGAACCTTCAAAACCAAACTGGGATAAGTCGTAAAGTAGCATGGCTGTCTGTTATATGGTAGCATTGTCTGTTATATGGTAATTTCTAAAAACTACAAGTTTGTAACAGGCAGATTACTTCAATATATGCCATACATCAAAAGGAAGACTTTGTTTTCCTAGGCTTTCCTCCTCCCCTCAGCTGGTTGAGAGCTAGAAGTAAAGATAAGGTTTTAGGGTTGGCTGTAGTGGCACTGTGTTTTAAGCAGACAACCTTGCAAAGGATGCTTCTGTGTAGCCAAAATGGTATAGTATCTGTCAAAATACAGAGGAGAAGACTCTGGAAACCTATGTATTACACTGAGTGTAATGCTGTTCTTAACTGGGATGTTTCCAGTGACCAATACACTTAGAAGACCATAACTAAACCCACAGAAAATGGATATAATCTAAGAAAAGCAATTGTAGCACAATAAGGTCTGAACTGGTCCTTAAGTAGTGACCTTCTCTGACTTGAGAACAAAGGCACTTCTTTTCCTTTTTTGTTGCTTTGTGAATGAAAACACAAACCTGCAAACACATTTTCTGGTCTCTGAATTGTGTAAACTCTTTTCTTCCCTAGTTTGTGTATTTGTCACAACAACGGTGTCTACTCAGCAGCTGGCAGTCCTGTGTAAGCTTAAATCAGCTCACTACTTCTTAGCTCTGCTTCTGCAAGCCTGCCAAAGCAGGTGATGTAATTCTAGTCAATAAAGCATGCAGCTCTAACACACACACAGGTTAGTCTGTCTCAGAGGGGAGAACAGAAAGATAAGACCTGGAATTTGTCTAGGATTCTGGACAAATAGAGGTACCAGCAAGGAAGGAAAAACTGGGCTGGAAAAAAATGGGCTTAAAAGCAGCAACAGCTGATGAACAAAGCACCTATAAGCACCCCCCTGCAACAGAGCAAAAAAAATCTTCAAAATCTGTGATAGCTACAGTGAGTTTGCCTGGAAAGGAGAGCTAGACCCAGGCAAAAATTAAAAGTGGATTCTGGAGGAAACAAATTAGAGCTATAGGTATGAAATAAAAGCTCCTTCAAATGTGATTGGCTAAAATTTGCTATCATATTCTTGTGACAGCTGACAGCAAATGTCAGGAAGCAACCTGGCTCATGCTCTTTTCTGGTGTTGTGGCATGGAGTGGAAGGGACTTCACATACTTAAGAGACAGCTGAATTCTACTAAATGTATGCTCTGATGAACACACCCTGCCATTAACCTCCTGCACAGTGATGCATTCAGGGAAGCAGAATCAGTAACTATTCCATGTAAATCCAAAGGAAATATTACCAAAGAATGGCATTAGATCTCTTGAGTACATTAGTGTGTTGCACTTCTGTGGCAACTTTTAAAGCTTTTCCTATAGTCAGCCAGATTATTCATTATGAAACTGGGTTTTAGCAACTTGGCACATGCTTGAGCATGCACCTTCTTTGAAACTAGCAGGAAGTGATCCGAGATCACAGTTGTCTGCCCTGCCAGAGGAGCAAATCTATTTGTGGAGGAAAGATTTGAGGGCCTGCAAATTTAGTCTGTGCCCACACTTTAGCTTCTCCCTATTTTACCATACCTAGGCTTTTTTTTCTTTCTTTCTTTCTCCTTTTTTTTTTGCATTCCTAATAATGAAAGCAGGGATTATTCAATACTGGCATGTCCTGAAAACACTCTGTACCTCACTTCTGAACCCTCACTCACTGGAAGTAGAAGTCAATGTGCTGATATGAAAAAAAGTCTGATTTTAAAAGGACACCAATTTGAATCAGCTTTCTTTTAGATGATACTCACTGTGGCTGGAGGAAGGGACTGCAGTGATACCAGGAAAGTATTCCTGGCATAGTTGATGCATACATGGTTGAAGCCAAAATGCCTTGGGTAGAACAAGGTCTCTGGGCCTGGGAATTGAGAGCTGGCTGCCAAGAGTCAGGTCTTCAAATGCAAGTGAGATCCAGTTGCATTCACTGTCAACAAAATGGAAGCTGGAGATGGATAAACATAAACAGGATGGGTTAGTAATGTTGTGCAAATGTATGAGAACATGAAAGGCACCAGTGGTTCAGACTCACAGTTCAAGTACAGCTCAGCTTTACAACATTAAGAACAAGAAAGTCTTGGACTTTTGCAGAGAAGGGACATGATGAGAGCCACAGCTCATTCCTGCAATGTTCCCCACACCTTCCTCACAAGCAGTATTTCAGTTCCCATAATTGTTTAGCAGCATCTTAAGTCTAGAGAAGGAAAGAGGGAACAAAAAATTGTGAAGAAGGGACTTGTAGCCCCACTGTAGGGGTTGGTCTTCAAAGTGAAATGCAAAGTTGGTTGCTGCTATTAGGTGGCAGTAGAACACTTTCAGCTGAAGTTAGATGGGCGTGATTTTTTTTCTTTTTTTCTTTTTTCTTTTTTTTTTTTTCTTTACTGAGATAGGCTTTCCCCTGGCTGCAGGAAGGCTAAAACCTATCCCTCCCTTCTCTCCTGTAGAGACCACTTAGCTGTACATTTTCCAAGTAAATGTCTTATCTCTTTTTATGTGCAGTGAGGCGGGCCCAAAGAAAACACATCTATGCTGCTCATCAGATCATCCACAGGGATACAGAGAAGGTACTGGCTGATCTGACACTACATCAGGAGACACCGGATGGGACATCTAGTGCTGCTTTGAGTGAGACAGCTGCTGGACCAAGAGCAGCTGACAGCACTTGCTCTCCCCCACTTGCACACTAAGTAGCTAAACTTCTATGCAAAGAAAGCCCAGGAGACACAGCAGTGACCCTTTCTGATGGATCAGACAAGGATCCCACAGACTCCTAGAGACAGAAGATGAGCCAGGTAGGCTTCACCAGAGCATGGTGAACGAGAGGGAAGCACATTAAATTTACTTTTTTTAGGACACCCAGAATGGAAAATCCTCTCTTGCCTTTGGCTGTCCCTCCTCCTGCCTACCAGAGATGTTTTCTTGGAACCACACTGTATACAATTTGTTGTGGCAGCCTTAGTCCAGCCCCTCCCCAGCTAGCTTTGAACCTCATTAGCTAATTTTCCTCATCTAATTATTGAGAGAAGCTTGAGTGAGGAAGCAGTGTTAGCATTCCCTGTTTGTTTTCCCAGCACAGACCAATAAAGATCTGCGCCTGGCCTTTCGATGGTATTTCCTTGTACCAATAACATTAAATAAAAAAAATATTTCAGCAGTGGGAAGCTTGGAGTTGAGACCATGGATAGTGTCTTTCCTAAAGCATGTCCCACTGGTTTCCTTAGAGGATTAAAGCAAAGAGTGGCCTTCTGCATTAGCACTGCTATTAGTGAAGCATTGAAGTTGAATGAAAATAGTCAGATCTTGCATCATCTTTTCACATAATTAGTCCTTGCATAAAGAAAAGGCACCCTTGACCTCAGCAGAGCAGTTCCTGCCAACCAGGCAGTGTCTGGCACTAATAACTAAGGCTAAGTGATAGGAGAATGACACGCAGGGGCTGATGTGTCTTGTGCAAGGAACCCATTAGCCAGTGCTTACAGCTTTTCCAGAAAGGTTACTCTTTGAGCCGACCTCTGCTTGCTTTTTATCATCCCAAAGGAGGACAATTCTGGAAAGAATCTTGTTTTTTTCTTAGAGTAGAGTTAGTCACTCTGCCAGAAAGGATGCTGGCTTTGCCTTGTTTGCAAGCACGGGGGTGCTCCAGCTGAGGATGTCAGCAATCAGCAGGCTGCAGACAGGCACAGTGCTGCTGATCAGAGAGCTGTCAACGACCTGCTTCAGCCCTCCAGCACCCCACCTGTCAAAATTCCTGAGGTCTGTAGGTTCAGCATCAGAAAGGTGCAGTGACACAACGTGAAACACACCAGCTTTTGGAGGAGCAGGCACAGCCACACCACCACACCCAAAATGCTTACTCATTGGTGTGCTGGCTGCAACTTAGGCAACAAATGGCAGTGTTAGCTCTGAGTGCTAACGTGATAATAGGCTGATCTCTGTGTTTTACCCACTACCTCTCTGTAACTGATAGCCTGTTCTTTGTGCTGGGTCTGTAAAGCCTCAGGAGTGGTCCAGCTGACTAATCCTGAACATAGCACTGCTCCTCCAAAACACAGCAGCTAGGCAAAAACCAGGATCATTAGTGCATTCTTGGGAAAAATTTTGCACCAGGATTTGGTTTTGTGGATTGGGCTGGGGATGGTGGGGTGGGTGCTCAGAAAGGAGAGAGGAGAGGGAGACAGGAGAAGAAGGGAAGGGGAAGAGGAAGGGGAAGGGACAGGGACAGGGGAAAGGGATGGGGAAGGGAGAAAGAGAAAGAGAAAGAGAAAGAGAAAGAGAAAGAGAAAGAGAAAGAGAAAGAAGAAAGAGAGAAAAGAGGAGAGGNGGGGCTGATGTGTCTTGTGCAAGGAACCCATTAGCCAGTGCTTACAGCTTTTCCAGAAAGGTTACTCTTTGAGCCGACCTCTGCTTGCTTTTTATCATCCCAAAGGAGGACAATTCTGGAAAGAATCTTGTTTTTTTCTTAGAGTAGAGTTAGTCACTCTGCCAGAAAGGATGCTGGCTTTGCCTTGTTTGCAAGCACGGGGGTGCTCCAGCTGAGGATGTCAGCAATCAGCAGGCTGCAGACAGGCACAGTGCTGCTGATCAGAGAGCTGTCAACGACCTGCTTCAGCCCTCCAGCACCCCACCTGTCAAAATTCCTGAGGTCTGTAGGTTCAGCATCAGAAAGGTACAGTGACACAACGTGAAACACACCAGCTTTTGGAGGAGCAGGCACAGCCACACCACCACACCCAAAATGCTTACTCATTGGTGTGCTGGCTGCAACTTAGGCAACAAATGGCAGTGTTAGCATTCCCTGTTTGTTTTCCCAGCACAGACCAATAAAGATCTGCGCCTGGCCTTTTGATGGTATTTCCTTGTACCAATAACATTAAATAAAAAAAATATTTCAGCACTGGGAAGCTTGGAGTTGAGACCATGGATAGTGTCTTTCCTAAAGCATGTCCCACTGGTTTCCTTAGAGGATTAAAGCAAAGAGTGGCCTTCTGCATTAGCACTGCTATTAGTGAAGCATTGAAGTTGAATGAAAATAGTCAGATCTTGCATCATCTTTTCACATAATTAGTCCTTGCATAAAGAAAAGGCACCCTTGACCTCAGCAGAGCAGTTCCTGCCAACCAGGCAGTGTCTGGCACTAATAACTAAGGCTAAGTGATAGGAGAATGACACGCAGGGGCTGATGTGTCTTGTGCAAGGAACCCATTAGCCANGAGAAGAGAAGAGAGAAAAGAAGAAGAGAAGAGAAGAGAAGAGAAGAGAAGAGAAGAGAAGAGAAGAGAAGAAGAGAAGAAGAGGAGAAGAGGAGAAGAGGAGAAGAGGAGAAGAAGAAGGAATACGGGATACCCCTGTATTCCACTGGGTTGTAAATAAGAACTGTCAAGAAGAAAATGAACGAGCTGCATCAAGAAAACTACTGCTGGTTTCCAGATCACTGAACCAGGGGTACCAGGTGACTGGTGGGGTCAGGCAGCCTCTCTAAGTATTGCAAAATCTGGCAGGAGTCAGAGTCTGGCGGTGAATTTTGGTTAGGACTTTGCAAGGATGATCCTGTTAGGCTGCTGGGACTTGGGAAAATTCTCATCGCGTGCGTAGCTAGTCAGTAAAAGGGGAGGCTGCACATGGAAATGCATGGAAAGAAATGCTCTCCACAGCGTGGGAGGAGAAGCTGTGCAGGGATCGGCTCTTTTCCCTCAGGCCACCTTGGACAAATTTAGCCTGGTTGAAAGAGGGGGGGCATAACATGAATCACAAGATCCAATGCAATAAGAGAGACATGGAAAACTTGATGCAGCACAACAGCAGATCAATCTAGTGAGGCATTTACTGTCTTTCTGAGGTGGTAGGTGGAAATAAATGTTCTCCATGTGGCTCACTGTACAATTTGACGTGGGTTTAAAAAGATAAGAAGTCCTCCAACAGGTGTGGGAGTGGACATAGGTTGCAGTGCTCTGTCCTTTTGCAGGGGTACAGCTCTCTGCATGACAACGAGGGGCAGAGGACTCCAGAGACTGAGCTATAAATGTCTTGGCTTCTGTTACAATGTAAGAGACACTGTCAGGGTAAAGCCATCTTTTCCTCGTGACATTGCCTAGCATGTAAACTGAAGGACATGGCAGGATTTCTGCAGGAAACTCTGCTCTAGAAACTGCTTTCAATTGTCATGTGCAGGGATTTAAAATTTTTTTTTTCCAAGCTTGCAGAATGTGCTTTGAGAAGGAAAACGAGCACAGTGAGAGGGAACTGGATTCATAAATCAACGGCAGAAAAACGCACCATCACTTCTGCTAGCAGGAGCCAGAAGAACCCTGGGGAGAAGCCCATACCCGAAACAAACACAGCAGATGCCTCCAGGGCTGCACCAATACCCTGGAGAAATTCTGCTTGTCCTGCTTTTCTTTCACCAGCTGCCTGCTGGGAGGGAGCCTGGCTGAGCCGCTCTGCGGCTTCTGCATCCTGACAGGTGCGGGAAATGGGCTGAACCAAACCAGCCTCTGGGGTCACTGCACTGTGAGAATGGTGGAAAATTGGTAAATGAATGAATGAATGAATGCACATTCTCTCAGAACTTCCCTGCTGATACACTCCTGTGGTGTGCCAGGAGGAAATCCTATTGTGGCAACTACAGTTCAGACAAACACAAAAGATTTTTCTTAGGACAACTGGAAGCCAACACACCTTTTTTTTGTCAGACACGTACTATATCTACAGTTTTGTCAGCATAAAACCACAACAAACCCATGCTCTCTCATCTCTCCTGACTCCTTTAAAAGCAAATCACAGAAGCTGCTGCTGTAGGCCGTGCTGTTAGAAGAGTTCCTGCCATTCTCTGAGTGCTGCTGTTTTCTCTGTTCGTGGTCTTACAAGAGCACAGGATCTGCCTGCTACTAAGTTGAATTCAGCCCTTGCACAACTCTTCTGGGGTTAAACCCTACAAGTATATTCCTAACATGCCAAAGGCTTTTCTTTTTTTAACAAGATAACATGTGTTAGCAAGCAATGTGCCCTGGCAGCCAGGAGGGGCAACTCTGTCCTGGGGTGCATCAAGCACAGCGTTGCCAGCCGGTCAGGGGAGGTGATTGTCCCACTCTACTCTGCAGTGGAATGGCCTCACCTGGAGTACTGTGTGCAGGTTGGGGCACTGCAGTATGGAAAAGACATCAAGGTATTGGAAAGTGTCCAAAGGAGACCCATGAGGATGGTGAAGGGTCTGGAAGGGATGGCTTATGAGGGGTGGCTGATGGAACTCGGATTGTTCAGTTTGGAGAAAAGGAGGCTGAGGGGTGACCTCATAGCAGCCTATGCCTTCCTCACAAGGGGGAGAGCTGGGCCTGGTACTGATTTCTTCATTCTGGTGACCAAAGACAGGAATCAGGGAAATAGTAGGAAGATGAATCAGGGGAGGTTTAGATGAGATATCAGGAGAAGGTTTTTCACCAGAGGGCAGCTGAGCAGTGGAACAGGGTCCCCAGAGAAGTGTTCACAGCACCGAGCCTGCCTGAGTGCAAGAAGCATTTGGATGATGCTCTCAGGCACATGGTGTGATTCTTGGGGTGCCCTACACAGGGACAGGAGTGGGACATGATGATCCTGATGGGTCCCTTCCAACTTGGCATATTCTATGATATAATTGCACTGATACTAACTTCACCATCTCCCTGTTCTGTCTCCCTTCTTCTACCAAAACCCTCTTCATGCAGTTCTTCCTTCACTTTGACTGGTGACTCAGTATCTTCTCAGCACCCACCAGCCTCCTCCTTACCTTAGTGTCCCCAGAGGCAGGCCCAAGCTTGGAAGGGTTTCACACCCAAACCTTTCACCCCACCAGAGAGGCAGGAATTGTTTTGAATATCCACCAGAACTGCTGACTGCACATACACCTACCTGGAACAGGACAGTCAGTTTGCCTGGGACTGCTCTGGGTCAAGACCTCCACCTCTCCTCATGGCCACTTCTGGGAGTGGAACCAACAGGGAAGGCAGCTCAACAGATGCTGTTTGCATGGAATAGAAAACTCCAGTGGGCTGTTGGAAAGAGTGGATGCTGAGGCCTGGGGAGGAGAGTCAGCTCTGGCTCTCTGCTTCCATTGTATTGTTCCTTCTTGTTCCTCCTTTTCTCTCACATGCTGTGTCAAGTCCACACACCTCTTCCTCCACCTCCTGTGGCTGGAGTCCAGGAGGGCACTTCTTCTGTCATGTTCCCTTTGTACCAAAAAAAAAAATTCTTCAAAGGTATGTCCTATTCCCATTTGCTTCCTGGACTTCTCATCTGTTTCTATTTGGTACCCAGGGCCAAAGCCCTCCCTCTATAGCTTGGCTCAGCACACCATCCTCAACAGACCTGAGAGCTGCCCCCACAAACCCCACTGTGGCTGGGCACTAGTCCATGGCTGGCTGGATCCACTGGACAGCCCAGCCTGTGCCCAGACACCTGAGATTTGTGGCATCTTGTTTTGGGGACCTGCACTCCTTGCCTGTCCTGGAGCTACTCAGTTGGTGCTGGGCATTGGGATGTTTATCCTCTCCCCTGGGCAGAGGCTGGAAGCACACAGCAGCACCTGCAGTGCAAGTTGCAGTGAGCTGCCTGCAGCTGCGCAGCCAGGACCCGATGCTGTTGCTCTGGGTGACAACGTCAGCGCCGAGCGTGAACACCACCAGCACTCTGAATACAGATGCAGCAAGAAGCCTGAAATACCTACCCAGTGCTCTTATGTAGCCCTTAACCTGAGAGAGCACTAAACCTTCTGCTCTCCTAAATACGCCTCCCCTGGCCAGCATCTTCTTACTTACCATTTTACACCACCAGTGTCTGCAAAACAGCAGCTCCCACCAGCATTATGGAGGCTGAAAAGCTGCCTTTTCCCCTATCCCCTTAAGTTCTTGCAGGATTGATCCTAAGAACGTATCTCCCTTTTATAGCCCAGCCAGTAACAGCCAGCCCTTCACTTTCAATCTTCGTGTGAACGCCATGTTGGTTCTGTCCTGGTTTGGACCAGGATAGAATTCATTTTCTGTCCTGTAATTTTGCTTTCAGCTAAGTCTCTTCTAAGTAGCTGCAGTTGCTGAAATTAACAGCAAGTTTCTCTGTCAGTGTCTGCGTCTAGGACTGATAACCCTCAATGTCTACAGTTAGGGCTAGAGAATGGTCTGCAGAACTAAGGCCACTGCTCGGTTCTGAGGAACATCTTATGGTCCGGAAAGAGAAAGGAAGTAAAGGGGTCACGTCTGTAACCCTCCTTTGAGGAGGAGCAGACAAGACAGGTGACCAAAAATGGAGTATTCCATGTCATACACATCATACCTGGTATAAATTTGAGGGATCACGAGGGTCAAGCCCTCTGCTCTTCTTCGACCTTCTCTCCAGCCCTTCTTCCCCTGTCCCTGTTTGCTTCAGCATCCTGGGAGGATTCCATCATTCATGTGGTCCTGATCCGTGCCAGCCTGAATCTGTGTGTTCCTGCTTCCAGCTCCCGACTGCTCCTGACTCCAGAACCCAGCCTGGGACTGTTCCAGGGCTGCCCTGCAGCCTCCGTGGTGATGTGAGAGTTACTGGGGGGAAAGGATGGAGGAATGTGGTATTGTTTCCCCATATATTTGTATATATTTGATTATTTTTCCTTTTTTTAAAATTATTACTGTTTCATTAAAGCTGTGTAGTTTAGTTTATAACACTTAAGCCTCTCTCCCTTACTCTCTCTCCTTTCTTCATCAAGGAGGGGGATTAATAGAGAGCATTTGGTTAATTGCCAGCCCAGCATTAAACCAAGACAACTCCTTACCTGTTGAAGTCTTTCTCCACCTTATCACATAGTTCATCCACTTCCAGACAAATGCAAACCATTTTTCATGTGCAGGTGCTGAATGTGCCGTCTCCTGCAGAACCAGCTTCTGTTGACCAACCCATTCCTAGGCCTTGTACCAGGAAACAAAATACTTGAAAGAGGAATACTTGAAAGTAGTTGAGATGATCAAAAGACTCCCCCACTGGGTAGCATCCTTAATTTCCCTGAGGTTGATAACAAATTACAGCATCCCAAACACTATTAATGATCTCCTTGAGCAAAGATGTCCTCATACAATCCAGGTTTTGCCAGCAGCCACCATCTGTCTCCTGAGCGTTCTTGCCTGGCAGAGGATTTTGTTACAGGAATGAGCTGCAGAAGAGAGGAGGAGGACACACCTGCCCTCATGCCCTGGGTGGTCAATGGGCTGGTGAAGGGAGAATAAGTAGCTCAGTGCTCCCTCTCAATGTTTCTGTGCTGTTCCCACTGCAGGTCTGACCCTGCCTCGTTCTCTGCAGCCCTAGCACCCCTCTGACATGGCCTTCCCTGTGCTCCTGTGTCTGGCACCAGCACCTGGACCCCGCAGACACCAGGGGGATGCGGCATAAAGCAATGGGTGTCCAAGAAAGAAAACTAAGATGAACAGTCCTGTTGCAACTCTAGCAAGATTCTAACACCTTCAAAAAATTTTGCTTAGGTTACAAACCCACAACCCCAATCCCCACCCAAACTCACCCCCCATCTGCAATACATACTCAGGTCTGAGATGTGTGCTCCACCAGGGCGTGTGCTCCACCAGGCACCTCAACAAAGTTTTGCTTGCCCAGGTTCACATTTTCTCACTCCGTGTCAAGCCAGGGGGCTCTGCAGGCTGCCCAGGACTCGGGCAGGGCTGCTCTGCTGCAGCTCTCCTGACAGAGCACTCTGATCACAAATGCTCTGCCGCAGCCACCCACAAGTTCCTACGAGGGAAGAGGTTGGTTGTTCCCTACTTACCTCGTCCTGGAGGATCCAGCCTTGCCTCTGGAGAGCGAGCAGATGGGCAAACGCAGAGAGCGGGGAATCCCTGGAAGAGAAAGCTTTGACTCTGCTGACTTCATGGGAGATGGACCCGGCTGATTGCAGACTTTCAGGGGGCAGTGAGATAGAAGAAAACATCTGTGCCAGGACACCAGGAGTTAGTTGGCCATGTAAGAGGATCCAGGACAGCATTCCTGCATTGACCAAAGGGCAGGTGTTCACTGTGAAAGTCCAGCTCTCCCTTGTAGTCCTGACCTCTGTCACCTGCATTGTCTCCAGTGACAGGCAGGAGTCTGGGGGTCCTGTCTCAGCACCTGGATGACATTCACGCCGAGATGTGAGCCTGGGGTTTCCTGCTGTGCTCCATGTGGTGTTGATACCTACACACCTTCCCATCCCCCCAAAAGCTCAGCTTGGAGCAGCAGGCTGGGGCTGATCCTTCAAACACAACTGGTTTAGCCATTGTACAAGTGCCAGGCTTACCCACTCAGTCCTTTAACGCATCAACCAGTTTGGCACCAGCAGCCAACATTTGGGCACGGGCGGCTTTTCTACTAAACTAAGGTCCCTCCCTGAGCAGCCATCTCTTGAGGGGGCTGTCCCAGCATCCCAGCCCTGGGCACCGCCAGAACACCCCTTTCCCACCCAGCTCCCACCTTTCCTTGGAGCAGCTCCAGAGCTGGAGGCTCCAGCCCAGAGCCCAGCCAAGGAGTTTTCACGGGTACGACCACAGCTTGCGGCAGACAAACAAAGCAAGAGGAGCCTCTGTGCAATATAAATTTGTTTTTATTGAAGCAGCAGTCACATGACCTCGCATCTAGCCTTTAGGATAGCGACAGAATGGATTCGGCCAGGTCAGCCAGCTCAAAAAAAGGATTTTAATTTTTTTATTTTATTTTTATTTTCTTTTTTTTTTTTTTTTTTTTTTTTTTTTTTTTTTTCATTTTTCTTTTTTTTTTTCTTTTGCACTAATAGACGTCATGTTTAATACATACATTATCCAGTACCGGAAACCCAACTCAGAGATAGCTACGTGCTGATTTGCTGGAGGAACGGTCCACTGGATGTGGTCTTGACAAACTTTACAGATCACCACCAAATAACATTACTAATGGGATCAAACGATTAAAAAAAAACAACAAAAAAACAAAACAAACCCAAACAACCATGAGTGCAGGATTCAAAGCCAGCAGTTTACACAGGTTCTTAAATTCTTATCCGTAGGTGGACGGTAAAGGGAGATCATATGATTTTAATTTGAAATATTTATGTCCCAGGGTTCCTCTCTCCATCAAATCAAACAGTATCATAGACAAGCTGGCATCTCTTGGAAAACAGCATGGAATAACATAGCTCATTTAAGAAAACATGCTTATTTCTTGTCTTTTTTCTTTTAATTATTATTACAAAGATTCACGTCCACCTATTTTTGCGGAGTGGAAAGAGGCGTAAGGGTGAGGTACAAGGGGTGGAGAAGGGAAAGGAGGAGGAGGAAAGAAAGAGGCAAGTTTTTGAAATAAAGACCACACACTTGGTATTTTTTAAATTTCATTTCCAGGCTAACCTACTTTTTATTTAATGCAAATTACAGTACCAGTTAACTATTTCCGAACCGAGTCACACAGAACAAAATGTATTTACAAGGGGAACGGGGCGGGGGAAATAATAAAACATTAAGCATACTTTCCACAAAAAAAGTTTATATTCAAAATGAAAAAAAAAAAAAAAAAATCAGTCACAGAGGCATTCAAGTAGTAATAATGTTATACAGGTTTTGCTTTTCCTTTAAATCAAGACAGATTTGCACAAGTGTATGCAATAGTTTGTATACAACCCACAGTCCTTAATATATATATATATATTTTTAGATTTCTGTTTTTAGGATGGAAGTGGTCACGCTAATTGGTGTGTACAGGCCCAAGTGATCCATCAGCAACACATTAATGAACGCAAATTTTACAGGCAAGCAAATTATATATATATAAATATATTATATATATATATATTAAAAATAAATCGAGAAAGACCAACACAAGGAAGCTACTTTTCTCGAGCTAACCCCTTAGGTACTGTTTTCCTTTCCTGTCGTTTTGCTGTTATTGCAGTGTTGCAAAACGAAGCCAACTACAACCAGAACCAGCTGAGTGCCCCGTGGAAACCAGCTGCCACCTCAGGGGTACCCACTGGCAGTCTCCAAAAGGCAGAGCCCGGACCGGATACCCTACTGTGCTTTTCCCTCATCTTTTTTTTTCCTTTTTCTCTGTGGTGGCTGAGGATCCTAGTACAGGAGTACGAGTCTGACGGGCTGCTTGACTTCTGCTTTTCCAAGTATTGAAAACTGGGGGAGATTTTAAGTTGCAAGTCGCAGGCACCTGCCTTTATTTAAGGTAAAGCTTGGCTTCAAAATAAGGGGAGACAAAGTGTTCAGGGGATCTTCTACCAGCCAATTTTCTTTTGCACATGATATTTTTTTCTTTTTTTCTATTTTTCCCTAGCAAGGTAGATAAGTCTTTAACATTAAAAACACCAGCATCTTGACCAGGTGTCCATCGGGGGAGATGGACAGCCATCAAGTCCAGCTCAGAGAACCACGGCAGGGCTGACGTAAAGGACAGATCAAGATCAGACTGGGTTAAAAACAAGCCCGAAAGAGAGTCAAGGAAGAGAGGGACAGCTCTGAGCGGACTGTCACCAACAGCTTGGCATCACTGACCTTCATGTCACCAGAAAGTGCAGCCTCTGCTTCACCGGAATGAACACGAGATGCTTCGAAATAAAACAGCAACCTTTGGTTTGGTAAAGAGTTAAGTGTTTTCCCATTCAAGACAATCTTATGTGGAATACTAACAAGGTAGTAAAACACAAGCAAACTAGTTTTAGAAACAAGGCCTTCGTGCTGGGCACAAGAAATCAAGAGTCATGTTAAACTTATCATCTCAAGAAAACAAAAGTGACTTCGGGGAGGGGTGTGGGGGAAAACAGGGAAAAGAGAAAGGGAACAGAACATTCTCCCGACAGAAAAAAAACCCCCACTGCGGTCTCCTACAGCGATGCCCCAACTCCTACTGTGGCCAAAGTGCTCTGAGCTCAGCATCCCTGTGGGGCACGTGGGGTGGGGGTTTCCCTCCCTGGGGGTCCTTTCTGCTCTCCAGGCCAGGCCATTGCCCCCGGCACCGCTGTGGAGAGGGTGGAAAGGCTGAGCCTTCTGGAAGCTGCTGCTGCCCAGACGACTGCTGGGTGCAGGATTTGGGGGGTGTTGGGGGAAAAGAGACGAGCAAAGTCTAAAGGAGCTGCAAGGGTGAGTGTTGGAACGAAAGTGGTCACTGTGAGGGGGGAGGAGGGGAGGGCAGAGTGGGTGACTTGGAGACATCTAGAAGAAAGCCACGGCTCCAGTGAGATGGATGACGGTGGAGACGGTTTCCTTTTGTTCCGCTACTCATCAGGTACCACCAAAACTTTACAGCACTCCGGAAGCAGGGAAGGGGGTGTCAGGGGAGAGCAAAGATGCAGGTTTGGGGTGGGAGACATTGTTAATAAAAGAGAAGGGGGGGGGGTAAATAAAATTCAAAAAATCATGGAAGCGAAGGCACTCCAAACTATATAGATACACTATACATCGCTAGAGTTATTGTTACAATAATACAGGCCGGTACCTACTGTACAGAGTTAAAACTATATGGCTTTAAAAAGCTCGTCTACATTTTGTCTGATTATTAAACAGAATCACTGCCCTGAACGGTAACTTTTTGCTCATTAATAACAGTTCCTGGGTCCACATATTTACATACAAAACAATAAAACTCAAAAACAACCAAAAGTAATAATGTACAAGCTTGAATTTGGTGAGGAGCTTTGTTGGTATTTTTTTCTCACTTTGTTGGTGGTGGGTTTGTGTGTGGTTTGTTTTTTTTTTTTTTTTTCTTTTCTCTTATTTACAAAAAAGATTATTCAAAGACCTGGATCTAACTTGTATAAAAGAGTGTGTGATCCTGCCATGATTCTGAAAAAAAGAAATAAAACCAGAGGGGTGCCCCCGACCCTCCCCCCCAGCCTAACACACACACAAGACACACACAGATGCTGGCACAGTCATCAAACCAGAGAGAAAAGCTCTTAACTCCCCTCTGCCAGTCTTAAACAAGAAGATAAAAAGGAAAAGAAGAAAAGCCACATTTCCTGGCACAAGCAGCAATTTTTCTTCATTGTTTTTATTACCTTTTTTTTTTTCTTTTTTTTTTTCGTTTTTTTTTTCTAGCCTTAAGACACATGGCAAACCCTCCCTTTTTTTTTTTTTTTTTTTTTCTTTTTTTTTTTTCTTAAAAGACTCAGTTATTTACTGCCTCCAAATAACTCCGCTTGTGGCCAATGCTTCAGCAGTCTTGCCTATACAGCAGATCCCACGCCCTGCCGCTGTCCTACTTTTTGAGTCTTCTGCATCTATGTGGATCACTGGGTCAACCAAGCCCCTCCACTTACCTTCCGGGACACTGACTAGCCGAGCTCTCACGTTAAGATGCTCTTCAGCCCTTTCTATGAAGTCACACGTAAGGATTTGGAAAGCCTTCTGTTCCTAAACCTGGCCGTGCTTTCCTTTGCAGCCATCCAGAATTTAACGACAGCTAAAAGCTTTAAAGCCTTTTTTTCTTCGTCTGCCCGGCAGCAAATAGCTGAGGGGTGTAAGATGAAGGTTTGTGAATTTCATGGTAGGTGGTCACTCACCTCTTGGAACAGCTCCTGCCTTTCCGAACCCCTCTGTGTGACAGGCCAGAGGGAGAGAGCGGGGCTTTCATCAGCTACAGGGCTGCTAAAGAGACAGTTCCCCCCAAAAAATCCCACGTCAACAGGATGAAAGGTGCAAGAAGAAACACACCGAGCTCACGAGCAAGACCCCTGCCACCCCTGCGGCGGCCCAGAGCTCGCTGAAGCCGTCACCGGCGGGAGGCGACCCCGGAAGGTCCACGCGTTCCCGAAAAGCAACCGCTTGCCTTAAGAGATCCACAGGTCGAATAGCAGCTTGATAAGCACCAAAGGCGACTACAGTTTCTCTGAAGGAGGGGGTAAGGCTGGAGCGGACAACAACCGCGAGCCTACGGACAAGATCAGGTCTCCGAAAGTCTCGTTTCCAGGCTGCGGCTGCGTCCGGCCGCTCACCTGACCCTTTCCCAAGGAATATTGCTTTGACTTCAGGAAGAGGGATGTGGATGCTCAACACCACGCCCCGTCGCAGGGAGATAACCCGGACCCTGAACAGATAGAACTAGCATTCGCCTCACGGTTCGGTCAGACTGTTGCGAGATCGCAGACAAAATAAAAAAAAAAAGCAGTGTTGTATCTATGTATACATGTATATATTTATATAATATATATACACACACACTCATATATAGCCAGCTTTCCTACAAGTCAGCAGGTACAAATTACTGTCGAGAGCACTTGGATGTGTATTTTATTAATATTCTACCGATGTAAAAACATAATGGCGACGTGGCAACACGCATCAATAAATAGAGATCAAAAAAAGCAAGAGATTAAAAAAGATGAAATTAAATACAGATGCTAGCTGTGGATTGAAAATCAGAACTATCGTAGAATGTGGCATCCTGCAAGTTAAAACTGCAGTTAAAAAAAAAAAAAAAAAATTACAAAATAAACCAGTAGACTGTTACAGTTCACATTATAAACCCCGGTGTCCTTTTCCTTTACGCACCTCGGGAAAGGGAAGCCTATTCAAATTGAGCGCCTGGGCTGGGGGAGACAGAAAAGAAAAACCAACAGAACGAAAACCAAGAAGCTTTCACAGTGGCCACTTTCCAAAAAGTCCCTTAACACCCCCAGCGGGGCCCCCTGCCCCCTCCGAGGGTTTTGTTCATCCGCTCTTCTCTGCTGAAGATGGGAGCTGACGGGCCACCCCCGCCCGCTGGTTCTGCCCTGCGCCGGCCCGCGAGAGCGGGGCAGGAGCTCCGGACGGGCCGAGGAGCTGCTGCAGTGAAGCCAACCACTCGTGCTGTGCATGTGTGTGTATTATATTATATATAACCCACTCGGGTAAGACTTTTCCCATAGTGAAGCTGCAGGTTTCTTCATTGCTAGCACTGATTTTTACAAGGTAAGGCTTCCACTTAGCGGTTCAAGCCTTAAGACACATGGCAAACCCTCCCCCC
>JAAWXA010000004.1:50596182-50742796 GCA_038090715.1 Florisuga fusca | reverse complement strand
CCTTCCCCTACCTCCCCTTCCCTCCCCACAACCCCATGGCAACTTAATTTTCCTACCACGTTGCCCACTCCCCATACCGAGCCGGGGCAGTTCTTCAGACCACCTGGGATATGGATTCACTGACGAGAAACGCTGAGCTCTGGTGAATGACCCCTGCTAAGCTCCCGACCAAATTCAAGCTGTGCACTACATCAAAAGTCCAAAACTTCACTTAAAAAGAAAATAAAAAAGAGGTTAAAAAGAAAAAAAAAACAACAAAAAACTTCAGCAGAGAATGAGGTTTGGGGTTTTTTGTTTTTTGTTTTTTTTTTAGTTTAGGGGTTTTTTTTCCTTCTTTCTGTGTTCTGGGAGGGGGCATGAGGCAAGAGTCCTGGTTCTGAAATACACAACAGCAAACTTCCAACATGAAGAGATTGTCGAGGGGAGACACACTGGTATGTTGTATTGCTCCACTTTCCCTCCTCCCCCCACCTAGTCCCCTGCCCCGGACACCCTGCAGAGTGAAAATACAATGAAACTGGTTTGTATTTATAGCTATTTTACAAGGTTAAATAAGAACAACAATAATAATAATAAAAAATTGAACACTAAAATGAACAGGTTGGTTGGTTGGTTTTTTTTTTGTTTTGTTTTGTTTTTTTTCCTCTTTTAAATTTTCTTTCCAAATGTGACCAGTGTTGCTGAGCAAGACTCAAATTACTGGTGATTTTTCCTGTGCAGCTGGCTGCTTGGTACCGGTTCAGGTGGAGTTGGAGGCTGATGCTGTAGCTACACTATTGGTCTGAACGCGTTCTCCTGCATTAACATCTGCAAACGACAGGCAAGAGGAAGGGAAGAGAGAAAAACAACCAGTATTACCTCCAAAATACAGACTCATGAGGAACAATAGCTATGACATTCTCCACACAGGGAAACCCACAACTCCCACCAAGGGGCCATTTGGTTAGGATGCTCTCCTGACTTCCAGGGGTGTGGAAGGGACAGCGTAGTCTGGGGAGAGGGTGGGAAGATGCTCTTTAAGCAGGACAAAACAAAGGCAAGCCCAAGGGCTGAGGGGTGCAGACTGGCAGGAGAACACCCAGTTGGTGTCTAGAAGATTTTGCAGGAGGTGACGCAGCCTGCACAGCAGTAAGTCACCCAGGTTACATCCCAGTAACTCTTGACTGGAAGACAAGGCACACATGACAAATGCCTAGCTAACAGCTAAGCTATCTACGGACACTACAAGGTTTTATGTTGGTGCTGAAGGCCTTCTTGTGACAAAGGCATCTGTTAATGTTGTGAATGAATGAGCACAGGAAACAAGAGCAATGAGCCTCCTTCCCTGGCAGAAACAGCTTGTGTGGTAACTGTAATTCATGCACTTGTTGCCTCAGAGAACATCTTCCAAGTCTGCTGGTTTATTCTGTGTTGCTCAGCCCAAGTTGGGCCTGCCACCCTCTGAACTGCTGAAGCAGATTAACACCAAGGCCAGAAGCCAGTCATGAGGTTCACACGAGCACACGTCGTCGTAACAGGATCAGATCTCTGCAGTAAATGGGTCTCCTCTCCTCTTCTCTGGGAGGGACAGTGCCCCACAGACAGGCAAGTCACAAAATGTAGCACATCTCAAAGCCCACCCCAAGAACCACAGCGTTTGCGAAGAAATACCCAAAGCAAATACACTGTGTTTTCACAGGCAACATCTGTAAGGTGTTTTTGCTAAAAGTAATTGTTATTGGCATTAGAAGAGTTGGTAAGGGGAAAAAAATGTACTGACTTCATTTGGAACCAATCTACATTGTATCTAATTAGCATGGTCACAAGAAGGAAAGTGGCTGAATGGTTAAACACATAGAATAGTCAATACAATAAATACAGGATTGGGAAAGAGCTAATAAGTGAGATTTTCTGCAAGAGACCATCATGCATTTCTT
Organism: Florisuga fusca; assembly: GCA_038090715.1. Taxonomy (NCBI): domain Eukaryota; kingdom Metazoa; phylum Chordata; class Aves; order Apodiformes; family Trochilidae; genus Florisuga; species Florisuga fusca. The sequence goes on along the minus strand of JAAWXA010000004.1, from coordinate 50,740,880 downwards.
CCACTTAATTTAAGTAAGGTTAAATGCTAAGCTAGCAATACTGCAACAGGAAAAAACCAGAAGAAAGACTTATTACCTCAGTACAGAAGAGGGCAGACTGGGCAAACAATGCATTCAAAAAGACACAGGGAAAAGGGCTCATAAAAAGAAAGAATAGATTTACTGACCTCAAACTGAAGGGCAGTATGACTAGCATAAATAATAGATATGAGAAAATATAACTGGTGGGCAGTGGGGGTGCAGGGATACTTCTCCAGCAGAGAAGAGCTGGCAAGGCAATGCAGCCGGGCAGTACTGGGCAGTCACCTGTTAACAAACCCCTCTCCTGCCACACTGCCCTGGCTTTTGTTCCAAGTGCAGCCATGAGCAAGGCAATGAAATGAATCAGAATCTAGAGATGGGCAGCACTGGTGAGTAAGAGTTGAAGCAACATAGACAGTAGCAAGAAAAAGGAGAAATCAGACACACAACAGCATCCAGGAATACGAGGTACAAGTGAGAAGAGAGAATGATGCCTATATAAAAAGGCATCCTTTCCTATATAAAAAGGAAATGCTGCAAGGAGTGTGTGAGAGGGAAGGGAAATCCTCAGGTGGGCAGGAGGATGCCAGATTACTGCTCTGGGAGTTTCCCATTCCCTTTACCCCCACTCATAATTAACTGCAACCCCTCCCTCCCAAAGGAATAACCATCACAATAATATAAAAAAAAGGCAAAAGCAAAAAAGCTCATGCAGTTAAATGACCAAGGCAGCATGACAGCAGTACCAATGTAATTTGGAAACCTAACCTTGCATGCCACAGACACCCTCCTATGTGGAGAATTACCTTGATGGAGCAATTCCCAAATCCCACATGCATGCAGACCAATGGTGACCAAGGCAATCAACAGTGTCTCAGGCAGACAGCTAATAGTTTCATGCTTTAAACTCTCACTGTGCCTCTTACAGATTTATTTTCAGGTATGGATAAACTCTAGTTAATGCAACATCTGTTGTGCCTGATGTGAGCAGTCCAGCTGGAGCCTGTACTATTGGCAGAGGATTTTGCTTTATGAGTACAAATGTGCTTGCACTTCATTTGCTGAAATGAAACATGCCTTTTGATCTCCTATTCCTGAAGACAGCAGAGGCTGAAATCCTTATAATTACATTGCTACTGAGCAGAGATATAGAAAAAAAAGCAGAAGATGGAGCTACTTCATGTAACATATGTAACATATGCTCAATTTCTATCGACACTCTAATGGGGGGAGTTCCTGAGAAATTCATATTTCCTGAGGGCTAAAGTCTCTCTCTTCAGTGTAGAACAACTCCTCCAGTTCAGCCTTTCCCTGGGCTTTCTTGGTACACAGCACTCCTTAGGAACCTCCCAGAAAGGAAAAATGGGGTTATGGGGATACAGTTCAGAGAATGAGAGACCAACTCAATGCAAGAAAACCTATTAGCACGACAGCATTAGTTGGTAGGATTTGCAACACTGACAGGCTGCACTGCTCATCTGCAAAGACAGAAGCAAAAATACCACCAAAAATACCGCCCGGCAATCCTCACAGGACAGCTGAGGAGACAAGTGAAAGCAGGAGAAAAAAGCTGATTTTTCTATATTGCCCATGGATGTAGCAATCCAGGGCTCAGAGCAAAATGTGAGAGCCTGAAGCAGGCAAGTTTTTACTCCTGCAAATGTCACAGACTCATCTCCATGCTGAGCTTGCAAAAGCCTGAGCAAATTGCTTGCCCCTCTTCTCCTGGCTAAGGAATTAAAGTTATCCCAACTTCTTCAATGGGAATACCACAAATGTGCTATACCTGATTTTCTGAAGCACTGTGGTCTCTTTCAACTGACACACATTGGCAGGTAACACCAGTTCTAATCTGTTTTCCTGCTGAAAGTTCAGGCACACCATAGCATCTGGGATTACATGGGATCAACACAGCGGGACGCCTAAGATGATGACCCCAGGACCCCTGCTGGCACAACTCCCCTGCAGATGGCAATTATGCTCTTCCCATCTTAATGCTCAGAGATGTAACTGCTGCTGCTGGCTGACCCAGGAAGAAAAATGTGGTCACACAAGCAGATGAGCATTTGGCTTGGTGTGCATGCTCCCTTCTCACATGCTGTGGCTTTGTGGCTATACAAACCATCTTCCTCCTCCACCAGATTTATCAAGTCAGCATCCACACAAATAAAGCTGCACTGGCATTTGAAATCAATGGCCATAATTCACAGAAAATGGCAAGTAATTCACAGGAAGACAGCACACCAGTTCAAGCAGGGGCCAATAACTCCCATTTGCCTTTTCCTGCACTTTGCTTTAGACATGCCACTAATGGTACAGAGGATTTCTCATAAATGTTTAGGTGAATTTACTAACGCTGGTGCAAAAAGGCTTCATAGTCCCACTGCAAATCCAGGTTCAGTTAGTACAGCAGGTCCAGCATTATGCCTCAAAAGAAGAGGAAATTTATAACAAATACATTTCTTAATGCTCAAAAATACCTACAAGAATTCTCCTGCATTTAAGATCACGATCCCAGGATCACTGTTGCATTGGGTTGTTGAAATCACCACTGTGAATCCATCAGTCAACAAAATTACTCCTTTTGGGTAGCTTTTTAAAATGCAGATGTGTGCCATGCTGGTTAGCACAAGGAATAGTGTTGCTGGCTTGATGAAACCTCCACTGTCAACATGGCATGCTGAAAAGCCATCTTCCATTTCCTAAAAATCACATGACTGACAAGTCTCCTGACCAACAGCACTTTGCTAGACTTGAGACAATTAGGTCTCATTTTCCTAGTTATTTTCTAATTATGATGCTGCCTTTTTTACAAAAAATAAAAAATAAAAAAATTATAAAGCAGAGCTTAACACCTTATAAAAAAAAGCTGAAATTTTGACATGGCTGCATACCAACATGACAGCTATGAACCAGTATGCTGTGTTTCCATGTCTGTGCACCTGTGCCTCAAGCTGGCAGAGTGGGCAGCTATGGTAGATGTAACACTGGAAATCTGAGCCTCAGGATCAGTTCTGCTTGCTAAAGGTAGGGCAAGAGTTACACACCAATAACATGGATTACAGTAATATAAAACTCACTTTGCTTTTTGAATTTCCTTGAGAGGTACATTTTATAGGCATTACCACCACTCTAAAATGTAGTTTCTGGGCTTGTACTGCTTATTCACACGAGCAAACATTTTGCCTATTTGGATGCCCTGGGTTCCGTGGGCAAGCTGCTTTAGCAGTTCCTTAAAAACTAAAGTTTACTGCTCTACAAGGTGCAGAGGGTGTAGGGCAAGAAGGGCTCCCTTCTGCAAACATCTCTTGCTAGGCCTAACACCAGCCTGCAAAGCCAAACAGATCAACATGACCTCATATGGGACCTAATCCTAAAAATCACAACTCTGATGAAATTCCCACTGCCTGCTGTGAGAACCCCACATGAGTAAGAAACCACCCAGCAGCTGTGCTGTAAAAAACCCAAAGCTGTGTGTTGCCCAACACTGAGCTTAATTGCACAGTTTCTTTCCAAGCTGCAAGGATAGATTTGGGGATACTTTTGGGGTTTTGAACTATGAATAAAAGGTCCTATTCCCAATACAGTGCAGTGCTTGCAAACAGGTGGTTAAAAGAATGTTGACATGAACAAAGTGGGGTTGGTTTTGGATTTCTTTTTTTTTTTCCATTTAGCATACTTCAGATGTAGGACATGTTTAGGACTTGGCCTAAAGCATCTTCCCCCCACATGAACTCTTGGAAAGTGCTGGGTGAAAACCAGACTTCTTAACCCCATTAATTCCTCAGCAGCTGTATCTTGGCAAAGAAAATGCCTTAAAAGGCATGAAAGGGACTTTAAGTGAAACAGTATTTTTCAGAAGAGCTTAAAACAATTTCCCATGTTTGTATTTTGTAGTTTTAACCACTTTTACTACTTTATCAGCTTTTTTTCTTCCTCACTCATTGCTGAGCAACAGATGCACACAAAAGGGAAACAGAGAAAATTACTGTTTGTAAAATACTGCCAAGTATATGAAATAAACATACTAAATTTGAAAATAGCAAATTTACTTTCTCCTAAATTCAGAGCACATAAATTTTACAGGCTGCATCTTTTATATCTACTGCTGCTACAATTTCAGAGAGAAGCCTCATCTTTCAACCTGGGTGCATCTGTCTGTGATATCTGGAGTATGAAAACACTTTCTACACAGCAGAAGCTGCACCAAGCTTATCAGGCAACTGTTCAACCCATCAACCTGTAAATGCTTTCCTGCACGTTTCAAGACCACCTTTTTAATTAGGACTTCTCCTTTTCAGTTACCTTCCACTGAGTAAGCACCCTGCACTTCAAAAGGGGGTAACAATCCTTGTCTAATAGGAGTGATGTGCAGGCAGGATATGCCTGGAACCACACCCCTTTTGCAGCCTCCCTTTGGTTGCCCAAGCCCTGGGACAGCTGCTGTGCTGATTCAGGGCTGAGTCAGAGGAAGAGTGCCAGGTACTGAATCACCTCTGCCACATCCTGCAACACCTGGGATTTTCTCTGGGAGTCCCCCAGCTGCTGTTACCCAGGCTTTCACGATTTCACTGGGAACAGAATAGAACATGGAGTGGCTAGAAGCCAACAGTGAGCTTTTAAAAGGTTTCTGACAGAAACTTGAGAGAGACAAAAAGAGAAATTCACTCGGTGCTGGCCAATACCCAAAAGCATCTGCCTTGTACTTGAAGATGATACAAGCACACTCAGTAAGAAGTAACTACGACTACTTACATGAGGCAGTGAGCATGTTGACTGAACTCCCTAATCAGACTTCTAACTGCTAATGCCTCTGGGGAAAAAAAATCCTCTCCATCCACACTCCAGAGAGGCCACGTGTACTGAACTAGCTGTTTCTTCTCTTCCTAAGCATCACAAGGTCATGCTCCAAGTCAGCATTCATTTCAGACTGGCTGAGAGCTCAGAAATTAGGTGCAAACCAATCCGCAAGGATTGCTAAAAAAACAGGTGAGATAATGATTTTTTTTTTAATACTGGAAGTCTGAGCAAGAAGGACCAACAAACCAGTCAAACACAAAGTTTAAATGCTCTTGGTTAGGATTTGGGTTGGTGACCATAGCTAGCACCCAAATGACCACAAATGCCTACCAAACCTGAGTTTTAGGTGATGCTGGAACAAATCCCTCCTCCCCATTCACCCTGAGGGCTGAAACAGCTCCTGGGCTTCAGAGAAGGGCAAGGTGCCTGGGAAGGGGGATCAAGGAGAAGGAGGGAGAGGAGGAGGGAGGCAGTTGCATGTTCTCACCTGAGGCTGCTGTAGCATTTGTAGGGGTTGAAGCAGCTGCTTGGTTCCGGGCATGAGCAGGGATGAGGATCGAAGCCAGAGATGGGTTACTTGACAGTTCTGGAGGGGAGGTGGAAAAAACAGAGTTAGTTTATTGTCCACAGAGCCCTGAATGCAGGCTCAGCTCCTCAGGTTTTCCCCCCACCCAGAAACAGCAACCTCGGGCAAAACACATGCCTTTTCAACCAAAAGTCCTGTTACACCTCCTCCTTTGTCAGCCAGTGAGAGGAAACCACAGTGACACCTGGGCAAGGCAGTCTCCAGAGCAAGACTGCCAAAGCTGTGGGCAATGGCACAAAGGAATTATGTGCTAGAGAAAGACAGGAGCTTGGGAGTCAGCAAAGAACCAGCCAAGCCTGTTCCTTATCGCTGGCCTGATAAGGATGTTTCTTTCTGAGTGCTGGAAGGCTTCCCTTCACAAACCCACTTGCAACCAGTCTCCAGGAGGAGGCTGGTAACAGTGGTGCTGCTTTGGGCACTGGTTCAGCAAGCAAGCAGCCACCACAGTTGCTCCAAGGGCTTCAAAGATTCATTTTTTTTGTTCATTAAAGCATCACTTTCTCAAGTAATGAACCCAAGACCAGTCTCTCCCAGCAGTCTCCTTGCATGAGGTCAAGAAGAGATGACATCTCCCTTAAAAGCAGATGGAAAGATAAAGGTAGTTGATTTGCTGGGCAATTTAAATGGACAACAAAATGATGCAACCATTATTCCTGAAGACTTTAACTAAAGAAAAAAATAGTCCTGTCTTCTAGGCTCCAAAACTAATATAGCTTCAGCATGTACCAGAATGAGAAATAAGCATCTTACAGACACAACTGTGGGAGGATTAAGGGCAACACATTGCCAACAAATTACACTCTTCTGGCACCCTTTCAAGGGGAATCTAGTGCCTCAGAGAAGGCGGGACTGAGCCTAGACAAGACAGGTCTAGTTTGTTTCAGAAACAGGAGTGACTGTCTATTTCTTGAGGAAGCAACATCTGGTAAAAAGGATGTGAACAGTCACCTCATGGAAGGAGACTGGTGATGACTTCTGGAACTCCAGGAGGTCATCTGAAGGAAAAATGGCAGCTTTTTACATAAGACCTCCAGATAACAAGAGCTGTACAGAAACCAATTCAAATAATGTTATGGGTTCAGTAAGGTGGTTTGATACACAGTTTTAAATTATTTTGGTTTGGCTCATTTTTAAGAGCCTACTGCTTTTCTTTAACAGAGGCTTTTATTCTTAGGGCCTAAAGGGACCAGTAGTCTACTTGGCAATTTTTTTTCTCCTCAATTATGTTACATAAACTTCCTTTACTGCTAGGAAGGGGCAAGATGCAGCAGACATATGCTTACAAGCCTCTTATTACTACAGGTTTTGAGACTGCTTTTCAGCACATTAGGACACAAGCTCCAGCTAGATCCAAACAGAAGTTGCTCCACTACCTGCAAGCCATTCAACCTATCCTGTAATACTCCATTGAGGTCTAAGCATACCTAGCTAGTAAGCATACTTAGAAAGCCTTGATGTTTACAGTTTTTGGACAAATACTAATCCTCAAATTAATGCAGGAATAATTCTGAATTATATATTACATATTCAGAATAATTCATAATACATACGTTCATAATATAATTCAGAATTCATACAATCTTGATTTTAAATGGAGAAAGAAACTGAAGAAACATGAATCCTCAAGTGTCAAAGCTGAACACTGGTGATAAGCCTACACTTTAATAGCACCTTAGGCATTAGCTGCTCTGTGCTAGAAAATATTGCTCCTTTAGTATTTTTTCCAAAGCTATTTCACAAATATGTTATTACTAGGAATTTACTGTTTACCTCACTCTTTTGAAAGTTTTTATTATCTCTGTTATTTTCTGCACATCTGGCAGCAATACAGGGCTGTGACCCAAATGAAAGCAGAGCTAAAATGCCCAGGGAACCAAATGCCATTTGCTACCTTCCACTGCTAAGTGGTGCCTCAAGAATGCAGCTGCTATCATCTGCCTGCATGTCTGGAGACAAAGAACTGGTTGATCCAGTAAGTGCACCACCCTTTTAGTGGCACCTTGACCCCATTCTTATTCCCCCCATATACTCCTTTAATGCTGTCAGAACACCTCCTTTAGCAGCACCAATTATGGCAAGTATACTGGGTTTTGTTGGGTTCAAGGCAAGTGCAACCACTTCTCTGAAGCAACCTTAAAGAACCTGCATAGAAACTAGAAGACTGATCTTGTTCCCTTCTTCTCAAACCCCACTTCATCTTTCCTGGTGTGAAGTTTCTTAAATTCAATGTGCTCTTAATGTCTTGATGCTTCACTTGGAGGTACAGGTCAGTTCATACAAGAAATAACCAACGTAAACTTAAGTAAGTCTTTTGTCTGAAGTTTTGCTTTTCTTGAGAACTTGTTCAATTTTTTTTTTCTATTGTGGTTTTGCAGCTCTCCTCTCCATAAGAGTAAGACATGTCAATACTGACGAAAAAAACTGACCTGAGACATCTGCAGTCTACAAAGTACTGAAAACCTCTGTTCTCAGTGATTTCCAACACAGCATTTGGACAAGCTGTTGGACTGTAGCCAGCTTATCTAAACCAAACTTGAAATTCAAGGCTGGGTTAATGAGGATCAATACTGCTGCAAGAAGGTATTGTGATCAAGGCAATCCACACCAAGTCTTCTATAGCATGATGTACACAGAGCAGCTATTCCAATTCATTTATGACCACCAACTCCCATTCACATCAGCTAGGAGAACAGCTTTGGCTTTCTCCTGATAAAATCATGCTCTCTATAACTACCTGAAAGGAGGCTGTAAGCAAGGTCAGGGTCAGTATCCTCTCCCTAGTAACAAGTAATAGGAGGAGAGGAAATGGCCTCATAGTGTTACAGGGGGGCTTTTATTAGACAAAAGAAGAAACTTCTTCACTGAAAGGGTCATCAAACACTGGAACAAGCTGCCCAGGGAGGTGGTTGAATCACCATCCCTGCAAGTGTTTAAAAGACATGTAGATGTGGTGCTTAAGGACACAGTTTGGCTAGACCCGGTACAGTCATGTTAATAGTTGGACTCAACTAAAACAAATCTGTGATTCTAAATCATGCCATGATCAGCCAGTTTACATCTCTAACAAGGAGCAGGAACAAAAATGTCCAGTTTTACTAGAACTAGATCATCATCATCTTTCCCCTAATACAAGAAAACACTTAGTGTCAAGAACAGTGCCGTGCTCTTTTTCAGTATTAATTTGTTTTATCAACACTCCCAGAATGCCCTGGAAAAATTAGTTTTACATTGTGTTTCCTTTGTCACAATAGCAAACTTCTCATGTAACTCGAGTTATTCCAGCAGTTTCTCCTCAATCTAGAAGACTGCCAAAAGAAGCACAAGTTTCACTGCTTTCCTTTTGTCCCCTCTCCACATAGCCTGAGCCAAAATACTCTGCCCTCTGGAGTACTACATAGTACACAAATGGTCACACTAAGGACACTTCTGGTCACATTGAAACAGTTTGGCTAGAAATTAAGGGGTTTTATATATACATATATTTTTTAAAGGTCACACATCAGGTTTATTAAAAAACCAAACAAAACAACCACAAAAAAACCAACCACAAAACCCCCACTCTTGAGAAAGAAAATCCTTTGTCGTTGAGAAGCATGATAACCATTCCTAAGTGCTAAATCACAGAGAATTTTACAATCTTTAATGGCCAACATGGAGTGATAGTAACATCTGTGACCCAGTACAACCACCATCACATTACAGTAGTTTAGGAAATGGCAGTCATTTCATGAATTGTTTGAAAATTCAGCTTCTAAGAGAAAAATTGTTTCCTGTGCTTTTTGTCTTGCAGGTCTAACAGCAACTGAACTGCAGCTCTGTGGTTGTGGAGGTTAAGTCCTTGGCCAAAATAACTTTTTCAAACCCCAACTACTGTATAACATTTTTTTAAATACTAAGAGAAACTTACAGGCAAGACAAAGAAGGACCAGTTCAAGCTCTCTTCAACAGATTTCATCTCTACAATAAAGTAAATACCTACATTCCCCACAACTAATGCTGACAGCCAAAGACCATGATCTTTATCTTCCATATCCTTTCACCATAGCAGTCTTTTTCTACAGACTCTATTTAAACAGCAGCAGTGCTCATATCAGCAGATCTGGTATGAGGCTTAGGTTCTTTCTGTAATGCAGTCCAATGCACTAACAGTCAGACTTCTGTTGTTATTTCTAAGAGTTTCACCTTCAAGCATTTTGCAGCTACCTCCTACTTCATGAGTTTCAGGCAACTGGATATAGCCAAATAAAATACTACTCCTGAAACTCAATACTGCCTGTTGAAAACAAATGCTATTCTAAACAAAAGGTTGTCTTTCATTACTATTTGAATTACCACAGATGACTTAACATGAGTCATCATTTGATTTCCAATGACCTGATTTATTTCCCAGTTAGGATTTCTGCTCCAGACTAGCAAATTTGACAGGACCTTGCACAGTCCAGCTAAAGAGCAAGGGCTGCACAGTGTTCACAGGAGAAGCAAAAGTTTGTTGTGTACCTTGAAGTTGTAAATATGACTGCTGCTATATAAGCCTCACTACTGTACATTTATTCATTTTTTAATTACAAAATTTATTTATTAAAAACAACTCTGGTTATTTAATTTTTTTTTTTTAATTTGGCTAGCCACCTGAAACAGTGCTTATTTGGGAATGCACTGTTGAGAAGCTTCCATTCTGCCTGCCTTTCTAGATGGTAAAACTGGAACCTGCTGATGACAGAAACCTGTTTTTTGAGTCTTAAGGAAATCACTCCACAGGACCCGATCTACCTGGCTATTTCCATGAGTCATTATGCAAGGGGAGAGCACTGGGATGACAAGGCAGCCTGAAATTTGCTTGAGCATTTGAGTACTATACTTCCACACTGTGTTGGGGAAACCAGGAAGACATTTGCAATACATAGACTTATTCTTTCCCTAAAGGATTTTAAAACAGACTCACTATAGAACTATCCAACCCTTTAAAAAATTCTTGTTTCCATGTAGTAGATAGGCCCAATCTTAACATCATTAGGAAACAGTAAGAAATAAATTTTAAAAAAAAGAATAGACATGAAGCTGTATTAAGACACTTTGATCAAAACTATCTTAGCTACTGAAGATGATCTTTGTGTGAAGAAAAAGACAACTCATCAACACTGTAACAAAGAAGAACCTGTAACATAACTACTGAATTCATAACAGATGCAGGAACCACCACAGAGGACAGTGACCTGGAAGCACAAGGTATTTGCTTGAGTACTTTAGGCGTTCATGCTTCAAAAATGTTTTAGTATGTTCAATAGGTTTAACTTGTGCAAGGCAGCCACTCAAAGCAAGTTAAAAGTTTATTTCCAGGTAGCTTAAAATATTCCTCTGTAGAGATACAAAGCTGTTTGGCCCTCTCCCTTCTGCCCATTTCTTTTATTTTTTTTATTTTTTTTTTTAAATAAAAGGTCTCCACATGGTCAAGGAGAGGAGCCTTTTTCATATTTTGGCATATAGCCATTGCATGGACTGAACAGTTTGAAAAATTACATAGATGCTAACTGAGCCAAAGCAGGCATCTTAGACTTTCAATAGAAAATGCACACAGATTTATCCCTGCTTAAAGGGTGGAAATTTGCAGCTAATCACTTTAAAAATGTGCTGCAAAGTTAATTACAAGCATATCTGTATGCCATACTTCTCACTTTGTCTTGGCAGGTGAAACTGTTCTAGGGGGCTATTGGCTTCATTTTTCAGACTTCTGCAGAAAAAAATACATGAATGGTTTTAAAATTTGGTAACAGTCTGGCTTGAAATAAAGAAGTTAGCTGTCATTTTTTATAGTTTCTAAATGACTGAGTCAATGTAATGCCAGATGAACTGTACAGCACACAAAATCTGGACACTAAAGCCTCTGTATTTATCTTGCACCCAGAACCACATCAGGCATCAACACTACAAACCTCCCTGCCAGGTCTAATACACGTTGCTCTTTGCCATGGCTTTTCTGGTATGAAAGAACAGGACCATCTCCAAAATCATAACCTAATCTCCACAGTCCAGTGACTGGTATTTCAGAGCTGAACTGCAAACATAAAGCCTTCTTGATGCAACCCATTGGTAACAACCTTCAGCCCCCTGCACTAAATCAGACCTGAAGGCACCAAGCACCCCAAAATCCTGTAACACGTGTTTTCAAGTCCCTTTCCTCTCTTTCTGAAATGGACAGCTGTTTAATAACTTAACGACCTGAACTGCTTGGAGATTTTTTTTTTATATTGGAGGGAGTGACATCTGCATTACAGCGAACATTTATCCGAGTGCTTCTTCCTAGAGAAGGCGTCCTTCAACGCTCACAGGCTACCTTGAGTGGTGAAATTGAAGAGTGCAGGTTTATCTCGCCCATTTGGTAACTTGACATTTGGGTCCCGTAGTTCATCGAAGAAAGAGTGTGCACAGGCCTCCAGGGGAGTCAGGCGGGCAGTGGGGGTGTACTCCAGCAGACGGCTACATAGCGCAATTGCTTCTGGTGGAGTGCGGGGCCGGAAGACCTAAAAAAAAAAACCAAACAGACAAGCAAGGAGAAACAGGTTGTCTGGGTACGTTTCTTTTGTTTGCTGACCAGAAGCAAGTCAGAGCAATTAAACCTCTCGTTGCCCAACAAGCTGGAACAACCTTGTGGTTTGTGCTAATCAGAATCCTCCAGTAAGGATGGGAAAATACAGTTCCTGGGGTTGAGAAAGGGTTAATTGCAATGTCTCGCGGGAGAGTGAAGGTGCAATGCCAGCAAGAGACTTCATGAAAGCTCACTCTGGAAAACAACTTCAAGAATGAAGGGGAAACCCATTCAAAAATCATGACAAACATACACAGGTGCTACCAGCCATGCATATGGGGTGGAGGTGAAGGTGGGAGGAGGGTTCAAATGAGCAGGATTCACTGAATGTAAAAACTGAATAAGGCCCCGCTACTTCTTTGAGTTGGTTTGGGTGGGTTTTTTTTTTGGCTAGTGAATGAAGTCTTACTAATATGGACTTCTGCAAGCAGGCAGGTCAGATTGTTGCTATGGAGGCTTCTGTTCAACTTTGGAGAACAACAAGGAAAGCACGGGTGGAGTGCAGGAAATGTCTAGCTCTAATTTGCAAGTTATTCCTTCTGTGACCTTATTCTGGCAAGTCATTCCCACGAGTTTATTGGGATAATTCCTGCACATTTGGTATTCATAAGAACAGGTGAAAGTTGCATCAAGGAACCAACTATTTATTCTAAGAGATTTTACCTTGCATGTTTAGAAAAAAAAAATAGTTTCTTCACTGCAGCTTTGTTTTAAACCTCTAGGAATGGTTCTACCCACTGCTAGTCACACCCCCACCCTCCTTCCTCATTACATCAAATGCAAAATATGAGTTAATCATGTTTGGGACCTGGATGGCCTCCTCAAGCACTTCTCTCTTGCTGTGTTGTGGGTGATAGGCAGGCTGGGTAAAAGGGAGTGGGGTGGGTGCAAGTGTTGAGTTCTGATGCCAGCATTTTTGATAAAAGTTGAGGTAATCCAAAATGCTTTTGCAAAAGTGCAGGTGAACCCAAGCCACACAGCACCAAGAAAAAAAAAAAACAAACCAAACAAATCGGTGCATGGCATGCTAATTGCACATGAAGAACTTGCACAAGCACTCCTTAAGGAGGTTTTAAACCAAAGACATATGCTCCTGTGAATGAGAATCAAACACAAATGCTAAATTCCCTGGGGACTGAAATTTTATCCCATTGTTGCCCAGCTGGCTCAGGAGAGCCAGGGTTTGCTGCAGTCAGTGCATGCTGCACTAACTAGTGGGGCAGGTAATCCTGACTTGGGGAGTCAAAGAGTGAGGTATCAAAAGTGCTGAATATATTTCTACCACCAGGTACTGGAAAAAAAAACAAAAAAGTTTTCACAGGAGGCCTATAATGACAAAAGGAAAGGCTTTAGCTTAATGCTATGTCCAAAGCAAATGCTGCCAGCAAAGAACTTCTGCTGACCACTGTGCCATGAATGTGCAGTCCAATGGAGCAACAGCAGAAGCTGCTCAATGCCAAGACCTGTTGCCTGGAGAGCTTGGACTGCTGACCTCAGTGGGAAGCAGATGAAAGTATGACTGAAGTCAGAGCCTGACCAAAAAAAAACCTTGTCTCCAATTACAAGGAAAAAAACCCCAAAAACCCAACAAAAATCCCCATGGGTAAGGAGCACAAGTGAGTATGTCTTGAGGTGAATCCACAGAAGCAAAGTCACTCAGCATTTAACATTAAAACTACTGACATCTCCCTCATGCACCTTCTCATTGATGTTTTAATGGGCTTGAAACTGAAGTACTTGACTCCTAGCTGTGGTTTTCCCTCGGGACAGCTCACATATCACAGCTGTATAGTAGGATAGCTACTATACAGATTTGAAAAAGAAAAAAAAATGTTTTTTTCCCTTAGGGCAGAGCCTTTATCTTGAGCAAATTTGTAGGCAGAGAGTCACAAATATGCCATCTATAAAAGAAGTACTCTTACTGTCCACTCTTCAACTCATTTTCAGGTCAGCAAAAACCTAGCATCTGTTTTGTAAACCCTGTTGAGAACTGCTAAGCCTGCCTTTGGATCAGAAATTAGTTACTTGGGGTAGACAGTTCTGGAAGCCTGCCCTAACTGCTTCAAACCAGGGAGGGGAAAAATAAACAAAAAGATAAATTAGAAGGCCTCACACAGCCTCCCCTTGCAACAAGCGGTGACTAACACATGAACTGAGTTACAGGTCTGTGCCCATCTCATCTTTTATCGCCTTGTGTTACAGTATTTGCCTGGCTGCTGTCTCAAGATGTGGTCTGAACTCAAATATTCCACTTCTGGCATTTCTTCCCTTTTTTTTTTTTTTTAAAGCTAGGCCTGGTAATTTGAAAAAATGTTTTAAGTACATACCCGTACTCCTGAGGTGAAATGTCCTGTTCCTGACGAGTCCTAAAGATGATAATGCAGTGAAATAATCCAAACAGGGGGAGTCAATCCAAAAGAGAATAGTCCAGCAAGGAAAAATATAGCCAATATTATAAGAAATCCATGGTGTGGGGGACATAGTAAATGTTTATACAATTAGAAACTTTAAACATCAGTTTCCATAGCAGCAAGTCCAACTTCACCACAGTGTATGCCAAAAAATTGATTGTGCAATGGTGAGGCACAGTACAGAAACATTTCTATATTAAATTTATGTTCCAATGCCAGTGCATTTACTAAAAAAATAAAAAAAAAATTGAAATCAAAACTCTTAACTTGAACTAAAAGGGTAATTGAAATTCCCATCAAAGAATTTTCAGTCCTTAGTGCAGGATTATAAACGTTCACAGACAATGGGGCCAGATTAGTTTGTCCCCAAAGGTGCATCCCACTTGTAAATCTGTCCCAGAGACACATTGTAAACCTTTGTTCTGTTTTTGGTTTTTTGTGGGTTGTTTTGTTGTTGTTGTTGTGGTTTTTTTGTTTGTTTCTGGTTTTTAACCCCAAAAAACCAAACCCCTAGCAATTTATATTATGTGCTGAAGAGAAAGTAAAAAAATAAATAAATAAAAAAATCCGAGATCTGCACTTTGAATTTGGATGCTTTTAAATTTGTGTGAGCTATGAGTTCCTCAGGCCGCCGCGGATTATTCTCCATTTTGGATTGACTTCCCCCGCCACTGGATTTTGTTTGCTGGATTCTTCAGGAACTGGACGTACCACCTCAGGAGTGCGGGTATGGACTGAATTTCTCTGTATTACGGGTTTATTCCCCCTCATACCCGTCGCACCCGTTACTTGAGAATTTTTTTTTTTTTTTTTTTTTTTTTTTTCCCCCTCTCTCAATTTGTCCCCTCCCACCTCCCTTTTCGAATAATGCCCTGAGAAATAAAAGCGAAAACGCCTGCGGTCTTCTAGCTCTTCCCATTCAAGACAGTTCCACCGGGAAAGCTGCCCGATTCGCCCACCGAGAACTACGCGAGCGGCTGCCGCCCGCAGCAGTGGGCACGCCAGCGCTTCCACGCCTCAGGGTGCCAAGGCCAAGGAAAGGCCGGGCCGGCGCTCCGTGGTGGGAAGGGCTGGGAGGAGGGAGAGACCTCGTGGGGACTCGTGAGCTGTGAAGCCCCTGACGGACACGGCTCGGGTGGAGCTTAAGTTCTCGGTAGTTCTCAGTGAGGGAATTGATTTAGTAAATAATCCGCGGATTATTTTTAGTCTGCGGACTAAAATTTAGTGCACGGACTAAAATCCGGCCCATCGGAGCAAAGTCTGTCTCGGTGACATCATCTGGGTGAAAGCAAAAAAAAAATAAAAAATTTAAAAAGAAATAAGAAGAAAAAAAAAAAAAAAAAAGAGAAGGAAAAGAAAAGGAAAAAAGCTAAGTGCTCAAAGTAAAGTGTTTGGGCGGACTAACATTTATTATGCAGACTAAATATGGCCGGGCAAAAGGCACAGCAAGTCCACAAACGAAAAACAAAAATAAAACACTGACAGGAACTTCTGAAGCAATCAAATACTACCCCACCGGCTCAGCAATTCATTTTTCTAAAATGAAACAAGGGGCCTTGTGTAAGGCTATCTGTCCACGGGAGGGACCGAAAGCTCAAGTTTTCATTTTAAAAAATGAACCTGTTTTGGAGATAAACAAATGCAAAAAGAAAAGAAAAGGAAAAAAAAAAAAAAAAAGGCTTTACATACAATATTCTACAAGGAAAATTTGCACTTGCACAACTCAAAACCTCTTGTTTCTGCAAAGCAAATGAATTTTAGACTGAGACCCAGGTCGCTGTTTTTTTGTTTGTCTGTTTTGGTTGGCTGTTTTTTGGACGAGTTACAAAAATCTCCAAACTGTCATGTCAAGTGGAAATGCCGACTCATCCAAAACCACAGCTTTTGGTCCCCCACCTCCCTCAGATCCCAATAAATCTATTCCTCACCAAAAAAAAATCTGAGGGACCAGTGCAAGTGCTTTCTTTGTTCAGGCATGCTGGTGATGCTGAAATGCTGACAGACTGCAGCAAGGCCAGACACACTCTTCTCTCCTTTCTAAGTTATGCTGCCATCAACGCAATTTTTTTTTTTCCTGTTACTCATTAATTTTTTTTCTTAACTACCACCATTTTCAACATTTCAAAAACAACTGCCAGGCTGAACTGTCTCTGATACACTATACAGCTTTCATCCCCAAGTGACTTCAATTTAGGTGAAGTCTTTGTGCACTAGCAGAGCACTCACATTTTATCTTACTAATTTGAAATAGTTCCTACCAGTGTTATGCAGCTCACATCCCTTCTGAATTTTATTAATTTTAAATTTTTCTAGGCGCGTGGAAAGACGAAAGAAAAGGGATGGAAAGCACATGATTCGCCTATTTCACTTCACTCACATCAGCATTCATCTCTCAAATAAAACCACATGGGGTAAGAGCTAAGTATTGTCTTAACAGAATGCCGCTCTGACTTTCAGTTCATTGACATTCCTCAAACAGACTTTCCATGCAAGACACGCAGCTCCATCGTCTTGGTCTAATTAAGCCCCAAAGCCAAAGCTTCACAATGTTAGGCCAAGGTGCTCTTCTAGCCAGTGTATATTAAAAGACATGACTTCATGCCATCAGCCACTCTGCGTTTGCATGCAGACCATGAATGCCGCTCGCACGCCGTGCTCCCTAAGAGAGCAGAGGCTGATGAAAGTGACATCTGTTGCTAACGCATCAAGTTTGTGACACCACGGTTAAAAATTTCCTCACCAGCTTCAGAGACTCGTACATTTTGCCAAGAACCACCCACACCACCGAATCAGCCTGACAGTCTGTGCACATCTCCTTTCGGTTCGTAAGCACATTTCTGATGGCACACGAACATTAGGTAAGAGAGAAAGCTCCTCCCCTTCAACCAAAAGCTTGAGCTGCTTACAAGCAAAGTCATCACCTGTAGGACACGACCCTCAAACCAACTTCTAAAAAATGTGATAGCATGGTATGATTATTACAGCTTTATGACATAAAGCAATGTTTTGTTTAGGTAGGTTTAACATAATAAACCTTATGATAAACATGATGTGTTCATAAACACAGAAGGAGAGGGAACACACATGCGAGACAGCAATGTATGCACTGAGCTCCACCTGACACAAGGAAACCCAGAACTGTTGGAAGCTCTGCCCTTGGGTCTGAGACCTGCTCCAAAGGTCTGAGAATTTCAGAACAGAATTTCAGAAATATGCCATTTGGCTATTTTGAAGTGCATTGAACTCATATGATACAAATGGAGGTTAAAAAGAAGTCCACCAGAAAGGTACTGGTGCTGGGAGTTATTTTAAAATATACATAGGCCCCCCCAACTTCAATCTCTGATTAAATCCTCCTGCATTTATTTCTAAAAAGCAGATCAGTAAACACCTGATTTTCCAAGAATCCCTATTAGATGGCACTTTTACAGTATGGAAAAATTAAATAAAGTCAGAAGGGTTAAATGGCTTACAAATGAGCCAACACAGAACTGGGAACAGGACCAGGAACCTGTTTCCAAGCTACTTCCTGTTGAGACCACACACTTGTTACTGGGCTCCTTCCATTGAGGACCCAGAAGAAACAGAACAAGCTTGCATTTATTACCCAGTGCATGTGCTCTGCTTCTAGCAAGCTCTAAAGGAAAGCAATAAAGCTATGCAGAATAAAAGAGCCCCATTTCTTCTCAGAGAGGACCCCAAAAATCTACCTTGATGGGACAGACACTATTAACAGCCTAGAAAAGACATGTTAAACTTAGTATTTGATTTCCGTAGTTGCACTCATACAAATCATGTCTTAATGTTACATTAGTACTCCCTCATTTATTGTTAAGTGGTACTTTCTTTACTGCATACAAATTGGGCAGAGGCAGGTTAATTTACCACTCAACAAACCAGGCTTCTTTTCTCATGCTTTAAAGGGAGAGAAGAGATTTACACTGTCAAAAATCATTGCTTCTGCAAAAGGAGCTGGGAAACATGAACTTGACAGAAAAGTTTTTTTTTCTTTTAAGTTAGTCTCCAGCAGAGCTGTTTTCACTCTTTGCTTGGAAAGTCATTTCACACCAAGTGAAAAACACAACTGTACTCTTCAGAAAGAGGTCAGGGCACGGTTTCACAACAGGCAGGAATCACCTCCAGTTCATGCTAGAAAAGACAGCTCTGCCCTTCTGCTGGCCACGCCAAGTCTGCCTTGTTCCTTTTTCCCAATACTTGTAGTTGAGGCTGAATGGTCATCCAGGTAAGAAAGGTGAGCCAAATCCTGACCAGTCATGTTATTCAGGAGCGTTTTGCTACTATACAAATAATAAAGAAGGGAGGCATCAGGGATATGCAGCTGAGAGGTGGAGAACTGACCCCACTCCATTATGAACCTAGGCCAATTATGAAACATCTCAAGTCCACTGCACCTTTGTAGCTCTACAAATGATCAGACCCCAATCTCAGAAAGACAAGTTTGCATTTTCAGCTTTAATTAAAAATGCAAGTCCACTTACACAAGATTCTTTGCTTTCTTTTGTCATCAGTTATAATAAGAAGTGACAAAAAAAGCTGTCTATCTGTTTTACTGTTTGGTATACTTCCTTGAACCTACAGTATGAGCAGTCACTTTGGAGACATTACAAACAAAACAATCTGCTTAAAAAACAGACAAGAACCAGAAGAAGGACAGGATGAAGACATGAAACTGGTTCTGGAAGGTGGAAATACATGCTCAAGGGAGAGACCAGATGGTTTATGTCCCATTCTCCCAGTATGGGAAGCATAGAAAAATTCAATGTTCAAAGTAAAGTGATCAGTATGGCAAAATGTAAACAACAAACAAACACACACACATAGAGGATACTCAGACTGAAATATCTGCCAACTATTTTATAATATTAACAAAATTGTCTCATACTATAGGCAGATATATGGATCGTAAAGTCAACATCCAAACCTACTATATGCAATACGAACAACTGTGATTCTGCACAGCTTCAGCTGCAGACTAAGTGGCCAATTGCTTTGGAAAAGTGCCAGAAAGGACGAGAGGAAAGCCTGAGGTTTTGTCTTGTTATAATAATTTGACCTGAAGACACAGACAGAAAAGCACTCTGTTGAGTATAAATGAGAGGGAAAAAAAGAAAAAAAACAAAACAAACAAACAAACAAACAAAAAAAGTGCTTACAAAGTTGCGTGGGACACTTCCCAAATCTGCTGCAACTTTACTGTGATGGCAAAGTTCTGTGGGAAAAAGTTCTTGTGTTTTCATCCACAAGAGTGCACTGCAGAAGGGCAGAGATGCTCAAAACCAATCTAGACGTGATGGTTTTATTCTCTTTCCCGGTGCTAAACAAAAGACTCCTGTCTTTGTCCATCTCAACACTGATGTGGAAATTATGATTCATTCACCAGCTAGGTATAGGTTTGGGGAAGACAAATAAAGCCATTGCTTTGCATACACTCAAATTTATCTCACTGACTGTGTATTTAAGAATTGCTTGCATATATGAACAATTTTGCAAGACTTTCTTCAGAACAGGATAAACAAAGGCCACTAAACTACAGCGTACTGATGAGATGCATCACCTATTTCTGCAGTGGAAACTACTTCCATGTCCAAACAATGGAGACAAGGCAAAGGTTATGATTTGATTTAAGAAAACAGCCTCTGCTGATACAAACTACTGTGTCATTCTGCCATCATGAACCATGAGCAAGCTTGCAGCTCAGTACCATAATTTGGTTCATTATAATGCCATTACCATCAAACATCTGGAAGTATCCTTGGGTGGGGAAAAAACCCCAAATGAGTCATGTCCCCCACGCGGAAGAGGCCTAAACTACATAATTGTATTACATTTACTACAATCTTACTCAAGTGAGATCATTTACTAGCTGGATACATGGGGAAAGGCGGGCCGTCACATTCAGACATTTTTAATATTTCTGGAAATAATTACAACACAGTCTTTGTTTTTCATAACCCAAGGGATCTGAGATCTGAAGGTAGCATCTGAGTAATGCTAGGATAAAGACCAGCTGTAATGGGGCCATGGTGAGCAATGCCTATCTAACAAGTTTAGGAAGCATCTGCTTAGACCTTTCATCAGCTACTCCACATTCCTGGACTCCTCCAAAAGGGCTGGAAAGGTAATCACCAGAGCTGAACACAGCAGCCCCGTGACGTACAATCATGCACTTGATCTCAGATTTTCTTTTTGGTTTTCCAGTCACACTATTTTAAGTATAGATGGAGCTTCTCAGAGAAGGTAAACCAGTAAAAAGATCAGTAGCAGAGATCAGACTGCACTTCCAAGATGTAACATGGCTCAAGAAGTTCAGGAGGCTGAAAGACAGAAGGAATGTTCTGACCTAGTGAAAACTCCAGAAAAGGTATCAACTTTCATTCAGTGAGCTGATATAGCTGGAAAAAATGGACAGGTAAACTGTCAGGTTTAAGACACAGTTTTGTGTCTTAAAAGCCTGACCATTTTTTTCTGACTGCAACAGTAATTCAAAAGGTTATTTCCACCCTTGGAAAACCTTGCTTCTCTTATAACCTAATGCTACTTACTCACAGACCAAGGCAGTAGAAGGCAACTTCATGAATACAAACTGGTCTATAGTATGTGAAAACAAATGTAGGTCAGTACTGAAAGAACAGCTACATTACCAACTCAAACAGTCCTGTATTCTTAAGAGGAATCCCTCTAAAGAACCAAAATGCATCTCTGAGGGAGAAGAGGAAAGAGAAGATGACAGAAGTCCTGACTTGGAACAAAGTTTTTGAATGTTTTTTTTTAATATTTAATATTTAAAATATTCCTGGAAAGTTAAGGTTTTCTTTCCTTTTGCTGTTCAGGGACACACTGAACTCCCATCAATACCTGCATCGTGCCCGTAACTGGTAGAAAAACAGGCACATGCTTGGGCAACAAAGAACTATAGAAGAGGGAGAGAAGCCTCTGTACATTTATACAGAAAGACTCCAGCTCTGAAGTACTAAAGTACTTCAATCTCAAATTGTCAACATATTGGAAAACCAGTCTGAGAACATGGTATGCACTGTAAACTCACATTATTGCTGCATCACAGAAAAGCATTTTTAAGAATGTTAGCCTGAAAGAGCCTTGCTAATTTGACATTATCTTTCTTCATACTACTCCATAATATTGACTATCAATACTATACTTGAGTTATACCATTTCTACTGGATACATCCATGATGTCAGGCTTCAAATTCCCATAAAACTTGTGCTCAAAATTCCAACTTAAGGCGGAAACTGTATGAATCCAAAACATGCTATTTCTTTGTGAACTCATACTTATTCAATCTCAATTTCCCTGGTTCTAGAAAAAAACCCAAACAACAAAACCAGAACCTCTTCCATTCTGCTAGAGCACCACACGTCATTCTTTTTCATCTAGTAGGCAGATTACAACACCACAGCAACATTGAGCTGAAAAATAATATATGTATGCCTGCCAGAAATACCTAGAGAGCAGATCAGAACCAGATACATCCAACTTAAGTACGCACCACAGAATTTCAGAGACAACCTTTAGAATGACCAAAAAACCATTCAGATAAATAGAAGGAAGTCTCAGTTTTTTCTTGAAGTTTTTTCTACTTTCCAAAAGATCTCTTTTGTGGTCTAATAGACTATCAAGTGCATACAAATGATTCTTAAGGCTATCCAGACAGAAGACAAGTTGCACAGCTAGCTTAGGTGCTTAACTGCATTTCCTACAGTAAATCTCTGTGCTCCTACTCCACTGCAAATTAATTTAACCCTCTCTAATCCAAAAAAACTTCACTTCTCGTGACTTTTATCACAATGCAATTCAAAACAGAAGACAACAACTCCCAGGGATTTAATTTGCCTTTATTGTTCCCCTGATAACAAAGTGTTAAAAAGCCTCATTAGAATTATTGACCTCTTATATTACTATAAATCACTCGGCCAAGACACAGAAAGAAACTGGTATAGATATGCTCACCAGGGATTAGTGGGGAAAAGAAGAAATAAAGTGGTAGAAAACCCACTGGAGAACCTGTCACAAAAACAGTGACTCTATGGCTTAGCATGTAGCTATCAGGTACATGGCCTGATGTCAATTAGCTCTAGATAGTTTATCCAGAGTTTCTCACACCACAGAACATTTGGTCTAAAGAGTCTGACCTGGATATTTGCTCAGCTAGGAATGCAACTCATCCCTGCATTCACTCTGCTTTTTTAGTTAAAGGAAAGCTGAGGCATTAAGAGATGGTGAGAATATACTGCAACTATATGAGAGATTTCTCCGTCAGCAAAAAGAAAAAGTTAACTACCCAGGCTTCAATTACTTGATACACAATATTTAATTTATTCCACAGCAAAAAGGTTAATTAAATTACTGTCACCCTGTCCCAAGTCAAATATTCATCTTTCCTTAACATACAGAAGACAGCTTAATCATGTATTTGTGTCAAAGCTAGCAGTTTCCTTTTTGATCATGGAGGTTATGATACTCTTTGCATGTACTGCAATAGTGTCTCTTTGGGTCTTGAGAAGTAACTCCAAGAAAAAAAACAACCCCTCATCAGCACAACCCCTATGAGTACAAACATGATAATTATCTATGAAAGAACCAGTTAAAGAAGTGATTGTCAGCCTTCACTGTCACATTATGTAACAGTATTACAAAAGTGTCACACATGTCACTGGAACACCTTCTCATTTGTAAGTGACTTTTGTGCGTATCAATTTATAGCATGATAGGATTTAGATATATTGCAGTCTGCTATAAATATACACACCATTGTTTACAAAAAAAAGACAAAAGCCCGGAGGCAACCTCAAAATACCCAGACCAGTATGTTTTACTGCTCCAATACCTTCTTCTCCTTACCTATATGAAAAGCTACCAGGTCCCCAGCTTAGTTAAAGGTACCCAGTTAAGCCTGAAAGCCACCAGGCCATTGAACGCATTGAACTCCTTTAATTTTTACTTCCAGCCCAAATGTCTTCATTATTCAGTTCAACACACTCACCTTAGTCCATGGATGTGCCTTAATCTGAGGGAATTTGAATTCAGTATAGTTTGGATTCATTTCTCTAATTTGCTCCCTTGTAGGCGTTCCCAGAACCTAGAAAGGAGAGAGAAAAAAAGACAAATTCTTTTAGATATGCTTCATATTCATATGGTAATGAAAAGCACAGTGTAACCTATCACATATTGAGACAACTTAATGACATTGACTTGTGTACCTAGTAAGTTAATACAGTGTTGAGAACAAAACAACAAAACATTTGTAGAACCATTTAAATCATAAGGGGCCTCCCTCTCCTGGGAGTTTCAGATCTGAAGCCCCTGTGCTCCAGCAGAGTGAGCTGGAGCAGATTGCCCAAGACCATGTGCAGCTATGTTTTTAGCATTTCCAGAGCAGGAGACTTCACAACCTCTCTGGGCATCCTGCTCAAGACTTTGACTACTCTCATAGGAAAAAAAAAAGTGTTGTCGTGCATTCAAATGAATTTTCATGTGTTTAAATTCATGCTGCTGCTGCCTCCTTCCCCATCAGCAGGCACCATTAAAAGATGCCTAAATGCTTCTTTTGATTCCCACCAGGTATTCATGCACTTTAATGAGACACACACACACACAATTCCCCCCCTCCTGAGCCTTTTCTGCTTCAGATGGAAGCGTCCCAGCTCTTGCTACCTATCCTCATATGACAGATGGTCCAGTCTGGACCAACAGGTCCTTGTTCCAACTTCAGAAGTCTCACACTCCAAATGCAGAGTCAAAAATTTAATTACCTTCTATATTTTTTTTAAAAATTCAAGCATCCTTCACAGACAATGATATTTCAATGGGGGAGAGAGTTTGCTCTAATTAGACTGCTTTCAAACAACACTGCTGAACATATTCAGGGACTGCAGCTCACTGTGTTTGGCTGATTAAGGATCAGACCAGTAGCACAGACTGAGTAGTATGAGTTGTGAAAAACAGCCCTCTGACAAGTTGAAAAGGTCAGCCAGTTAGTGCTGATGGAAACCCACATAAGAAACATGTGGCTTTGGGTAGTGGTGCTACCCATACTCCAGTATTTCCATGTGGAAGATATATTTTAAAATGTAACCTAGAAGCACTCAAAATGCATACCAAAGCTGGTTTAGTTTTATGAATTCAAATGAATTTTACTAATTTATATTTCTCCTTCACAGAATCTGCATGGTGTTGCTTACACATGCAAATCAGTCCATGTGTAAGAAATAACACACTAGTGCACATCTTTTTGCAGGAGTGGGTATATTTTGAAAGGATTCCAGAAATCCTTTAGGGCACAGCCTGGACAATACAGCATAAATGCTTTCTGTTCAGTTAGCCCTAAGGGTAAGAGAACCACTGCCTTCTACCTATACATAAAAAGCACAGAGCATGTTCAAGGAAAGAGTGGAAATTACAATAATGTGCTCTAAAGAGTCAGGTAAATAGGTGAGCAAGTGTCACTGACTAATTAATCTGTGCAACAGGGAAACTATCATCAGGTATTATGGAAGGAACTTGGTTTCTCTTTACTCTTTAAAATACAAGGTGTACCACTAGCTAAAATACTTAATCACAAAGCAACCTTTTAAAAAAACAGCAGCAGCAGAGGAAATAAAACCTCACATCTTGTTCAGTTGTATCTTGCATAACAGAATTAATGAGCAAGTTGTACAAGAAGAATGACATCACTCTTACCTTCCTGTTACTAACTAGGATTTAAATCCTAACTACCCAAAAGCCAAGGGTTGCCTTCAGAGCTGACAGAAGAATTTTGGGTGTGTGTCTGAAAATTCTGGGGTTGCTGAGGTGACAGAAAAGAGGGTGTTTGCTGGTTTCTGTACACTCCAGTCAACTTTCAAAAGATGAAAGAGTTGACAGGAAAATGTGCCCTTTCCCTGCTGGTGGTCTCCCAGCTGGCTCCCTCCAGAGCAAAGTCCACCCAGTTGCCAGCCTGCCAGGATGGAGCCACTCTCAAAGCTTTCCAGTTCTGAAAGATGCAGGGATTTCACACCTGCAAACATTCTTTTCATCCCAATTCAAGATAAAAGGAATTTTCAAAACCTTGGGAGGCTTTTTTGATTAATTAACTTCCTGAGAGACTATGGGTAACTTGAATTGCTCTCCCACCATTTCTAAAGGATGTTTTCAGGTCTCCTTAATTTAAACAGGAGTTTTCAAAAAGCTTGTTTACTCTCTTTACCCTCCTCCTCAAAAAAAAATTCCTTCTAATAGCCTTCCTAAGGATTTTTTATATTGCCAAAATTTAGCAAACTGGCTCAGTTCCCAAGAACAGAAGCCTACACAGTGCAAGAATCTTTATTTAAAGACTGCCTATAGCACCAGAGAGAATTCAGATTAGACAGGCAAGGGCAATTTCACAGAAGGATCCACAGATAATAATCCATCCATACATTTCACTGAAAACACAGACATTACTCCAGATGATGAGAAGCAGCAACTTGTAAGCTCAAGCATAGGCATCTAAGCAACAGCTCTTAAGGTCTCATGAATGCTTAGAAAAGAAAGTACTACAGAGGGGTCATGCTAGCTGAAAGTAGGGATCTTCTGACCTTTCAGTTTCATAGGAGCCTTTGACACACAAAATAACTGTAAAAAAGGAAAAGTGACTTGTATTAGCCACTCTGTATTTACTCTGTTCTGTCTGGATTGTAAAGAGATTGCACTTTCAATTTGTACTGAAGGTAGATAAAAAAAAAAAAGAGGAAGGAAAAATAGACAGGAAGAAGAATGGAAGCTTTTAAGACTGTGTCAAATGCAAATCCAGAAGAAGAGTGGGATGAATAAAGTGATAAACTACAAAATTGTGCCAGTACTTGACTATGTGGAAGAGGCCCTGTAGTGGACATCTCTCTCTACCCCCAAAGCACCAACACTGTTTGCTACATGATTTTGAAATTGTACCTCCCTCAGTGATTCAGTCAGTTTTCATTATATTAGGGATACATTCAAGTAACGTTGGTGAGTAACAGCAATCATTTAAGCTATTTCAAAAATTGGGCAAAAAAAAAAAGAAAAAAGGATGTGACTGCTCTTTCTGTTTGAAATGCAGAGGAAAAGCATAATTTACTTTGCACATTTTTGGCAGAATTACTCCATGGAGCAGCTGCTCTTCCTGTGCCAAGTCTGAAAATACTATGGAGCAGCTGCTCCTCAGAGAGAGGTTTCAAAGTATCACATAATGGCTGAGGTTAGAAGGGACCTCTGGAGGTCATCTGGTCCCCTCTACAAGCAGATCCAACAAGACCTGACTGCCCAAGATGTCCATGTCCAGATGGCTTCTGAGTATCTCCAAGGATGGAGACTTCACAGACTCTCTGGGAAACATGTTCAAGTGTCTGACCACTGTCACAGTTAAAACTGGATATCTGTCTTCAGATGGAATTTCACATGTTTTAATTTGTGCCCATTGCCTCTTGTCCTGTCACAGGATACCAAAGAAAAGAGCCTGGCTCCCTCTTTTTGCTCCCTCTTACACCTTCTCTTCAGATACTTCGGTACACTGATAAGATCTCCCCAGACTGAGTTGGAGAGCTTTTAAAAAATACAAGGTCAAATACTGAATTATTCAGGTCCATGCAGACTAGTACATACTATTCTACTTCTTGGGGACAGTCTCATGGAAGTTCATGTTGTCAAGGGAGAGGTTGTTGGGTCTTTTAATTGTATACTTAAAAAAAAAAAAGTACTAGAATAACAAAAATATAGTTGTCTAATGGAATAAACTGTGTCTGAAATGAAAACTTAACTTTCGAACAAATGAAAGGGGTCTACATGAGATTATGAGGGCTCTTCCTACACATGAAGACAACAGGTCAGCTAGTCTTGCTCTTTATTCCCAATTGTCATCATCATCTCTTAAATACAAATAAAGAAACATTATCTACTAAGATTAACGAAAGGATAGAACTGCTGAGAAGACATTGCTCTGATTACAAAAATGTTACCCTTACCAAACAAGGCTGAGACATTATGAAACTGGAATAAGCCCTGGAATGATCAAATTGAAATTTGATTTTCAATCTTAAATTTTACGTTATTGCAATCAAATTTTTATAGGAGAAAATAACTGTCATGGATCCAAAAGACACCTTAGTTGCACCCTAGTACCTAAGACAGCTGCTTTCCACATCTGGCTTCATTGTGCAAAACTGCTCAGAGTTATTTAAAACCAAACTCACACTGCTGCAACACCAGATGAAGAGGAAACTGCAAGGCTCTCAACAAACCCCAGTGGAATAAAGGCCCTTTCCAATAAGTACCATTACTGCCAAGCATTTGCCAAAATGTAAAAATCAGTTAACAGCATAGGGGACACTGATGATTCAAAAGCTCCAGCTGCTAACCACTGAACTAGAGAGAGGAGAAGGTAGTTATTTAAACCAGAAACTTCTCAAAAGCCCTGGTTACAGTAGTATAGTAACCTTCCTTGGGAAAACCGTGTAGGTTTACATGAAAACATGCTCCAGAAAGTCTAGTGTGTATAGTTTACCAGATGGCATAATTAATACTTCTGCAAACATGTCTGCACCTCTTCAGAAAGTTGTGCCTAATAGTTATTTTAAAAATGCATAGTGCAGCCATCTCAAGCAGTAAACATGGGTCAACTTTGAAATAATACTTCAAGAGGTCTGTTGTAGAAAATAAAGAACTTACCCATTTTATAGACATCTTCTTTCAAAAACACTCCCTTGTCAAGCAAACTGAACATCAACTAAATATAGGGATTTCTTCTACTCACAAACATGATAGCAGCCATACATCGGGAGTAGGAAGAAATCTATTGTCAGCACTGACATGAATATAATTGCTCATCAATTTTTTTTACACTGCCTGCATGCTAGCACTGGAAGTATGAATTATGTGAGGCACAGAAACAGCTAAGCTGTGATGTGGGGGAACATCAGGGAAAAAAAAATGCCATGAGACCTCTCTTAGGGGTAAGGAGAGAGGACCCATGTCGAAGTCCGAGTCAGATGCAGGCAGGTCCTCAGCACAAAATCATACCCAATAAAATGAAACGCACTCTCCTACTGCTTATTCTGCCGGAAGAGATAGCTCTTCTCTCCCCATTAACTACTGTGACTGAATTTATTTTATTTCAAAAACTGAGACCAAAATAGTACCTTGACATTTGAGCATGAGCCATATATTATAATTTCAGTCTATACTTAGCATTCAGCTAAATAAAACTGTCAGAGACCAAAAAGTTACACATGGATAGGATTCCTGATATTATTGAGCTTCTCTTTTAATATTTTTTTTTTCTCTTTGCCTCTCCTAATCCAGAGAACTATGGGAAGAAGATTTTTTAAAATTTCTTCTGAAGTATCAGGAAATGTAAGTTTTGATGCAAGGAATCATCACTCAGTCCAGTAGGAAACCAAAATCCCAAAACAACCTTAGTTGACACATCTCATACTCCAGACTGCAGCATATGGAAAAAATATTTCTGGTCAAAATAAAACAGATTGGCAGATGCTGTCCTCCCCATGTTCCAGGGTTGCTCAGGCAATTATTGCTGCTTCATTCTTCTGGCAGAGATAATTCCACCACCATCCTCCTCCGTTTCTGAGAAGAGTAGGGGAAGGCACTATACAGAACCTTTCAAAAGATAATTATTATCTCAGAAACAAAACCATTATGCTTCTGAGATTCCCTTTTTGCCAGGGGAATAAAGAGTAACTGCTGTCTTTGGGAACTGTGGTTGAAGTTGTTTCAGTCTGGGTGGCCACTATTCCCTTGATGATTTAGGGGTGCTGCAGAGGTGGTGGGGAAGCAGGCATCCTCCACCTCCCAAGCCGGGGGCACAGCAGTCCCACAGACACTGCTGCTGCATTGCAAGCCATGTGCACAAAGATTTATGGGGACCACCCTGACTGTATCTCAAGAAAAATCTCTCTTGTGGTCTGAAAGTTCTTTCTTTTGAGCTGCATCCAGTGCTATCACATATGCACAGTGGATTTTAAAAAGGGAAGTGGCAACTGCAACCCTCCTGGGCTGCTGGAAGGAGTAGGGGTTTCACCCTTCCATAGAGGGCAGAACTATATGCTCTCTGAGGTGTAATGCTTGCTCATATGTTGTTTCTTTACGTGACCACTGATACCTGCACTGCCCCTGTGTCTGCTTCAGAAACTGAGCACATTTCTGAAGCCAGTAGGGGCATGAATTTTAATGAATATATCAGGTTACTCATTCGAGATATTCCCAGCGACGGGATAACCTAACATTTGAAATAGCTAGCAAGAGCTAAAAATAAGGAGGAATAGTCACCATTCAAGATCAAACTTTGGAACAAGCACAGCACATGATCTGTCTCCTGTAATAGTGGAAGCATGCAAGAAGAATGTACTTGAGTTAAATTATTTCTTCAGATGAAGCTACAAGACAGCATTTCCCCATATTGAATCAGATTTTTTTCACAGGTAAGGGGTCAAAGATCACTCTCCTCCAGCCAGATTGAGAACATCTGGAAAAACTGTTATTAAAAATATAGGAACAAGAGAAGAGTAAGCTAAAAAGGACTGTCTTTTGATTTATACAAATGTGATGCTGTGGTTTTAGAGGGGCATAATTTTTCAGAGCAGTCTGCAAATATGCAACAGGCCTGGAGAAACTCCAAGTGCAACCAGATGGGGATCTTGCAAGACTGCTTGAAATGAAACTAAGTGAAGACTGCACAAAGTGAATCAAAATCTGACAAAAGCCAAAAAATGCTTTTGATGCAGCAAGGGACTGAGGATGCTTGGCATACAGCCTGCAGGAAGGGCAAGTTGTGCTAGATTGACATACCAGAGAAACTCTATCTTCATGAGCACAACTACTGAGAGGATGTCATTAAGAACTGCCTAAGAAGGAAGAACTAGTTTAATGTGATAGGGTTTAAAAGTAATTATCCAGTTTAATGCAAAAACTTCATAGGCAGGTGTAGCATTCAATTGCTGTGTTGTGAAATGAACTCTGAATAACCAAAGTTGAGTAAGGAGCTGAAGAGACAATTGAAAAAATTACCTTGGCTCAAAAAATGCTGCAAGGGTGACTATGCAACTGACAGGACTAAGCTGACATCTCTTGCAGCAGAACTGAGTAAATTTAAGGTACGTAAGTCAGATGCATTTCCAAATGTATGGATAAATATTTTTTTACTACAGCCCTTTTTGGGAATTTAAAATACTCCATTTTCTCTTCCCCCTAAGTTTCAGACATACAGTTCCAATGAGGATATCTGAAAAGCGTGACCCCAAGACAGTCAAATAGCAGCTCCCAAGTTCCAATCTGCAACCTCCTTCAAATTTCACTGCCATTCTACAACTGGCAGACCCCACAGCTCTGTTTCTCCTATAGCCAGTTTGCATTAACTGTGTCCAGTTCTGGGCCCCTCAGTTCAGGAAGGAGATTGAGGTCCTGGAGCAGGTCCAAAGGAGGGCAACCAGGCTGGTGGAGGGACTCGAGCACAGATCTTACGAGGAGAGGCTGAGGGAGCTGGGGCTGTTCAGCCTGGAGAAGAGGAGGCTCAGGGGAGACCTCATCACTCTCTACAACTCCCTGAAAGGAGGGTGTAGCCAGGGGGGGGTTGGTCTCTTTTCCCAGGCAGCTGTCAGCAAGACAAGAGTGCATGGTCTTAAGTTGTGCCGGGGGAAGTTTAGGTTGGATATTAGAAAGAATTTCTTTATGGAGAGGGTGATCAGGCATTGGAATGGGCTGCCCTGGGAAGTAGTGGATTCTCTGTCCCTGGAGATATCTAAAAAGAGACTGGATGTGGCACTCAGTGCCATGGTCTGGTAACCGCAGCGGTAGTGGGTCAAGGGTTGGACTTGATGATCTCTGAGGTCCCTTCCAACCCAGATAATTCTATGATTAAAATATGTATCTGTTACAATGAAGGCTTTAAATAGTAGTATTCTATAGTAACAAATAGAAGAGATGGCTCTCATCCATAGGAATATGTTTCAAATGAACTCTACTTTAAATGAAATCTTCTAAAACCTAATGCTTTATATGTTGTACCTGAGATTTAACATTTCTGGTAATTTTTATGCTATGGGATCACATCTGTCTTCAACTGCAATGAGGCTGAAAAACCAAAGTTGACTCAATTAACACAGGATGCTAACCTTTCAAATCAAAGTTGGATTTAAGTGTCATTCTTAGAGTGGAGAAGAGTAGAATGCTTATGACTTCTTTGGCAATTTGTAAAACAAGTCTGCTCGATATGATTATTATGCACTTTTCTGGAGTATGTAATTGATGTGACAATTCTCTTCCAATAGCTGGCAGAACAGAAAATACAGGACCTGACTTCCTACTTTTTCCTCAAAGGGAAAAATTTGAGGTGAACATGTTCTCCCTCTGCTCCCACTATGAGAAATACTTGGCAGTGGGTGTGGCATTACAAGAGAAGCACCTCATTGCCCAGGTCATGCACTTTCCTAGACAGTTTTTCAAAGGTATTGATTTTAAATGCAATATTCTCAATTAAAATCTTCTCTTTATTTTCAACTTGGTCTTCTGCAACAGCTTTTCTGAATAATTTATACAAAACTTCAAAACTTAAGACTTGGTAGACAAGGGCACTGAAGAACAGACCATTTCTGCAGCCTACTCATTTTATCTTCCAGTGTTTCCTTGACAATACATGCTACCTCAGTAACAAATATACAGGCAGAAAAATATTCACAGCACCCACCCATTTGGACTCACATCTTCCATCACACTTCCTTAATCATTCAGTCAACATCCTTTACTATTCTAAAATTTACAGCATTTATTCTCTCAGACTTTCCTTAAACATATGGTTTCAGTACTATAACCTTTTAATTTAATACACCTGTCTTAGTATAAAATTAAATTATCCCTATATTTGTTTCACTCAGTTTCTATGCATAAGGGACTATATATCTAACAAGGTGACAAAACACCAACACAAGTGCAGATGATCATTCAGTACCTGCCTCTCTACACATAAAGAAATTATTCAAGGAAATTTGTTTCTGTAGAAGCAAAAATCCTAATCTCAAGCTATAATTTACTGAAGTTCAGGTTTCTACACTGGACACTCCTTCGGTTGTCATGAGAAATAACACTAGTTTGCTAGTACTATGCATTCAGCAATGAATTGATCAATAAAAAGTTATCACACAATTCATGGCAGTGGCATTTAAAAAAACCATAGATGGTACAAAGGCTGTCAGCAATTTTTTTAAGGTATTCCTCTGCTTCCATGCAAGTTAACTCAAGTGTATACAAAGCAGAATCATTACTACTGGAGCACATACATGCTATAAAATTATTAGTCCACGTATGTTTACTTCCAATACTGCAGAACTGGAAGTGTCCAACTGATAACAGCTTCTCACAAACTTTGAACCAAACCATAATCTCTTTTTGGAAAGCATGTCAATAATTAGAGGACACCTACTTCCTGATTATTTTAATTCCACACTGTGAAAGTCAAAGCACTGCTAAGGCAGAACACTATGGTTTTGCTGATGAGGCCTTCCTAGACTCTTAGATTTCTGATTAAGTCACAGAAGGACTTACAGGATCATCACGGTGATATAAACAGTTGTGTTTACAGAAAGTCATTGGATGTAGTTTCTCAGGATTGTAAATAAGAATCAAGAAACAAAACAGGACTTCTTCAGAGTGTCCAAACACAAATGCACAAACTCCTGACAAACTCTGGCCATCTGAAGTGGTCATAGGGACCACTTCTCACGTTACAAAAGCAGTACAGCAGAAAAAGCATACTGCTCCAACACAACTTCTCAAAACAAGAAAACTTGTGCCATCATCATTCCCACTTGTTTCTTACATAAACTGACATTAACTCAGACATGCTGAGCTTGAAATACACTTGGCAGAAAGGCAATGAAAAGAAACAAGAAAGTCATATGAATAGTAAGTGCACAGAATTGTCACAGTTGGAGAAGACCTCTAAAATCACCACATCCAACCACCAGCATCCCCCCCTCCCAGTAAAATAAATAAAATATATTTATCAGAATCTGTATCACAATGCCCACCTAAAGCATGTCCTGAAGTGCCTCATCTACACAGTTTTTAAATACCTTCAGGGATGATGATTCCACCACGTCCCTGGGCAGCCTGTTCTAACGTCTAACAACTCTTTCAGTAAAGAAATTCTTCCTAATATCCAGTCTAAACCTCCCCTGGTTCAACTTCAGGACATTTCCTCTGGTCCTATGATTGTTCACTTGAGAGAAGAGGCCAGCACCCACCTCCCTACAACCTTCTTTCAGGTAGTTGGAGGGCACAGCCTCCCCTCAGACTCTGCTTCACCAAACTAAACATTCCCAGTTCCCTCAGCCTCTCCTCATTGGACCTCTCCTCACAGACCCTTCATGAACTTGGTTGCCCTTCTCTGTACTCAACTCCAGAAGTTCAATGTCTTTCTTGTACTCCAGGGCCCAGAACTGAGCACAGCACTTGAGGTGCAGTATCACTAGTGCTGAGTACAGGGATATGATCACCTCCCTTCTCCTCCCTTCTCCTGCTGGCCACACTATTCCTGACACAAGCCAGGATGCTGTTGGCCTTCTTGGCCACCTGGGCACACTGCTGGCTCATATTCAGCCTGGTATCAACCAGCACCCCCAGGCCCCTTCCTGCCTGGCAGCTTTCCAGCCACTCCTCCCCAGTCCTGTAGCACCACATGACTGAAGTGCAGGACCTGGCATTTGGCCGTGTTAAACCTCATATTATTGGCCCTGGTCCACTGGTCCAGCCTGTCCAGGTCCCTCTGCAGAGCCTTCCTACCTTCAGGCAGAATGACACTCCCACCCAACTTGCTGTCATCTGCAAACTTACTGAGAAAGCCCCCAGTCCCCTCATCTAGACCATTAATGAAGATACTGAACAACACCAGGCCCAGAACTGAGCCTTGGGGGACACCACTGGTGACTGGCCACCAACTGGATTTAACTCTCTTCAGCACAACTCTCTGGGCCCAGCCATCCAGCCAGTTTTCAGCCCAGCAGAGAGTATACCTGTCTGTGCCATAAGATGCCAGCTCCTCTAGGAGAATGCTGTGGGAGATGGTGTCAAAGGCTTTACTTAAGTCCAGGTAGACAACGTCCACAGCCTTTCCCTCATCCTCTAGGCAGGTCACATCATCATAGAATGAGACCAGGTTGGTCAAGCAGGATCTGCCCTTCCTGAACCAGGCTGGGCCTGATCCCCTGGCTGTCCTGCACTTGCCATGTGAGCACACTCAAGACAAACCTCTCCATAATTTTTCTGGGTGCTGTGGTCAGACTGACAGGCCTGTAGTTCCCTGGATCCTCCTTCCAGCCCTTCCTGTAGATGGGTGTCACGCTGGCAAACCTCCAGACATCTGGGCCCCCCCTGTTAACCAAGACTATTGATAAATGATGGAGGGAGGTTTGGTGAGTTCCTCTGTCAGCTCTCTCAATAGTCTCGGGTGTCTTTGGAACCTCCAGAGGAAAGGAGCGGACTGAAGGTTTCCCCACAGAACAGAAAGAAACCCACTGTATTAGAAACTAGGTCTATATGGTCAAAGCCGGAAGAGCTGCAGTGAGAGCCTACAAAGGTCAAAACACACCCCACTGAGACCATAGGGCAGGCCACAGAAACACTGTCCCGCACCAGCCCATGTCCTCCGTGCAGGAGAGTGACAACTTACTGTTAGTTGGAGTCATACACTCTTGTTAGGACAGAGGCAAAGTCACCAGCAGCTCTTCTAGTTAGTAACAGACACAAGTAGGAATTCTTACTGTTCTACCCACACATTTTGAGTTTCCACAAGTTCCCTTGTGGTGATGAAATCAATAAAGCCGAACAGTGTGTGCATACATCTCCTGTCATACTCACATCTTATTAAGTGCATAATATAGATTCAGAAAAAAAATACATTGGACTCTCTAGAAATCTTGCTTCCTTCACTGAAGATGTTGAAAGAGGTGGGGAGACTAGGACACCAGCAACTCAAGACACCAATCTTTTCAACTATGAATGAGACTACCATGTCTCTAATTTGAGCATCACAGAATATTCACAGCCTACCAAATGAAATCACAGAATTGTTTGGGTTGAAAGTGACCTTAAAGATCAATCAAGATGTATTTGAATGGAAGTGATATAGATATATAAATATATTACAATATATAAATATATAAATATATAAATATATATATATATATATATATAAAAATGCTACGTATTCTGAAAAATTTCATCTTTCTCACTTGAAAAAGACTCTTCAGGTGGAAGGTATCTTTGCCCTACATTTCCTGATCCTCCATCTGCAAAAAGGAGTGCCCTTTCTCACTCCTCACCTCAAAGAGCTGGAAGGAAAAAGAATGCTACATATGTGAAGAATCTGGCACAAGGGAACTTAATAACACTGTTTTCAAAGCCAAGTACTAATTGCTTGCAACAAAGGAAAAAGCATCATATTCTTAAAGAATGAGAATGACACATTAATAAATATTGGCTCAGTATGTAAGCACTATTTACAAAGCACACTTAAAGTGCAATCCCTCAAGAGGGGAGAAAACCTTCATACAAGTAAAAGATGATATAGCATTATACATGACTGCAAGAGGGGTAATGAAGTTCTCAAAACAAGCACAGAAAGTGTTTTCAAAACAGTTTACATGAAACACCCTGTAAAACGGCGACAGTGTATGTGTTGACAAGGTTATAATAATGCACATTTTCATCTAGATTCCCAAGGGACAATGCAATAAAAAATAACTTAGAATTCCCATACCTTGATTATTTCCACCAACTGATCCACACCACTGTCACCTGGAAAGATCGGTTGTCCTAGTAACAGTTCGGCCAATACACAGCCTGCTGACCACACATCTAAAAAGCAGAAAGTGGAGGAACACATTAGACCATTTATATAAAACCAGCTGTTTTAAGCCACGTACTTTCTTCTTTGCTATGTTTAATACTGCATATAGCACAGCTAAACAAAATACAGATACTTGGCATAAAGCAGTGGTGGGCAGACAGGCTTAGGAAGTCAAATCATGACACAACAACTCGAAAATAATGTTAAATGCCATCATATATTGACATTAAAAATTACACACACAGGAAAAAGACCTGAGAACATTTGCTATCTAGAAATTAATAATGTCCCAAATACCTATGTTGCTTTTAAATTCCATTGATTATGCACAGGTATCATCTACCACAATGTCTGAAGTTTCTAATGTTTCTGAATGTTGAGCTGACTCTATTTTCATCCATGTAGAAAAGCACATATACACTAGCACACGAACCAATACTGCAAGATTTACCTGTATGCTGCACTATATGATGATTTGGGAGACAGTGTCTCCACTTAAGTCATATCAAAACCAAATCTTTAATCCAATTATATTTGCAAACCTGGCTGGACAACAGAATCACAAGTCATAGTTAGGGTAAGCAGCCCCCACCAAGGGAGCCACAACTTCTCATACATATACCAAAAGCACTCACTTTCAGCTACTCTCTTCCATAAAGAAAAATTTCTGAATCTATTACAACGATATCTTCTTTCACGTAAATAAGACAACTCCATACTAGAACAACAACTTAAGAATGTATCTAAGACTACTATAGAATAAATATGTCATTTCATTTTTGAAACAATTAATTCAAATCTAACAAAGCACATGACGTAAATGCTGAAGTTTAAGCTGCTCAACACACTAGCAGTATTGGACCTAGATGCAGAGGTTAACTGTTTCTCCAAGAAAATAGATTGACCATAAGGTTTTCTACCAAGTCACAATTTGTTCCATGTATATATGAAACCTTACAGTAAAATCCAAGCTCAAACAAGGAATCAATAAAGATTTAATAATGCCTGCAATTCTGTAATGCCCCAAAACAGAAAAGGCCCTCTCCAACCAGGTTTCTCAGAACTCTTGTCTGCTTCTGTGAATTAACTTTCCCTGACAAAATACAAGTAGCACCATCATGACTCAGTAATCAGAGAATTTACCTTCTGAGGAGTGTTTCAACCTGAGATAACCCACACTACCAGAGAGATCCTTACTTCCTTAGTGTATTTAAACTATACCACTGGGAAGCAGGATTCCCACCATTCTGTCAGTTATGGAAAACATCTCCAACAGATCTCTAGACTAACTCTAGCTATTATTTACAATTTTAATGGTTGCACTGAAAAATAAACAATATATGGGGAGGAAAAGTACTAGATAGAACATACACAAACCCAAAGCAGACATGACAGTAAGTCAGCATTCACAATTCATGTCCTTATAAAATTTTGAAACTATGCTAGCATTATTTTTTTTTCGAATTAGACTGTGGCTTTTTAAAACAGTTTTAAATAACCTTCTGGTCTAGCTGCTCCATGAAGTTTGCTTTATGCTGTTTTATCATTTTCCAGTCTCCCTAAATGCCTTTGCACACCACCAGTCAATTTCAGGCAAGTCTGAAAGGCAGAAGTCTCAAATCCATTGCAGAGATCTTGCAAAAACCAGAGCATGCAGTAATGTCATTGCTGAGGAGAGGCTGGATCAATACCTTCAGGATGCATCAGACTATAGCTGCAGACTATAGCCAACTGTAGCTGCAAACAAGCCAAAGGATGTGCAGGTCCTTGCTCAAGAAAGAAGGCCAAGCAGAAACAGTAGAGGGCAAGTAAGAAAGTTGAGGGCATCGCAGGAGGGAAACAGGAGAACAAAGGTTGTAGATCATGAGGAAATAGCTGGGGAACTCTGAGGAATATTTGCTGTATTTGTGATGGGTTTAAACCATCAAACATACAATAAATCCATTTGAAAGCTACATAGTCATTCCTCGTGCAATGAAATCTTCCATATGAGGTGATTTAAGATCTCATTAAAAGTCTACTTACTCTTCCTTGATTTTACTTGCTAACATTTTAAACATGCACTGAAATAAGCAGCAGGCATTCCAAAATCCCCAACTATTTCCAAGAGTGTAATTTCACTGACTTCCAAATTAGGACTTGGGCAATGTTTCCTGGAGAAGGAAGTGAACGAACCTTTGAAGCATCCTCAACAAAACCCAGAGAGCTAAGGTTAACCTCAGCAACTCCAAGCAGAGATGACAACAAAACACAATTTACATAGGTGTTTATACAGCTCTGGTGAGCAATGTAGAATAAGGAAGAAACTGGAAAAATTCAGCTGTGATGAAACTCAATGGAATTTATGCCAGACGTTAATAAGACTAAAAACTTGTCTGTGGAATGGTTTGGGTTTGTTTTTTTTTTCCTTTGAATCTGGAATTTTAAAATTTATCTTCTGAATTTGGGTGGTAACATTTTTCCCAGTCCTAAAGTAAACAATGTACTAAATTCTATATTCAAAGACATTACTTGAGAAACATGATAGGGCAGATAACAGTTTTTGACAGCTCCTTCCCAGACATTTTTCTACCTTAGCACAGTCACAACTATTATAGTTTAACAATCCATAGGAAAAAGTTAGTGGTGTATCTACCCACTCCCATGGGAGGAGAAGCATTTTCTAAACTATTTCTTTATAATATGTACAATTTAATTAAGGCAAAACATGACTATCATTCACATACTTTAAATTAGTTACTAAACTAGAGAGAACCTTAACAGAAAAATAAAAAAAAGTCAAATTATCTTTATGTTAAGATAGTTGGGACAACGCGCAATTTTACAAGAAATACTGAAAGCTATTACTTTATGTAGAAAAAAAGTATGCAAGGCTACTTTCTTGAAACCTTTGGTGAAAGGTAGTTTAAACAGTATGGTCAGTAAATACAACTACCAGCCAAAAGCAACCTTTAAATAAGCTTATTTCAGTGAGCTCTCACAGATTATTAATAGTAGCAAATGCCATATATTTTTTATACTAAAGAACACTTAGACAAATATCATTATCACATTAATTACTTGCACTAAATTAAGCTCACAAAAGTTCATATAGCCTCCTATACTACAAAACTTTTCTTAAATAAAGTTCCTATTAATTTACCGATCTTCACAGTTCTTAGGCGGACATTAGTTTTTCTAATAATATAACCTGTATTATTCCTTTATTTTTGAATGCCATTCCAGCATTAAAGAAGGTAAGAAAAGAAAAAACTCTCTT
Source organism: Florisuga fusca (assembly GCA_038090715.1). NCBI lineage: Eukaryota > Metazoa > Chordata > Aves > Apodiformes > Trochilidae > Florisuga > Florisuga fusca. The sequence goes on along the minus strand of JAAWXA010000004.1, from coordinate 50,701,333 downwards.
TAGTTCAGGAAGAGGCATCCAGCAGGACAACCTACAAAATACACTCCTTAGCTTTAAGTCTAAAAGTGGCAATAGCAATTTCCTGTTGGCTTTGACAGAATAACCTGTACATTTTTGTGAACATAAAGTCTGCCTTTCTAATCTGAGCAATTGGCTGTCTTCTCAGCATGAGCACAATTCCTTGTTACACTTCAGCTCCTCTAACTACCTATTTGGAGGATGTGATAGGAAGAAAAAGAAGAAAAAAGCTGAGCCTGCTCTCATCCATTTATTTCAAATTAACACCTTCCCTTTATCTGACACTTTATATGGCACATTTGCCTTTCTACGTTTTTTTCCTCCCCTCAACTCCTCATCTTTGCATCACTATCCCTTGATCTTGCTGGACTTCCTCTAGAAACAAACTAGCAGGGAAGAAACCAAAGAGTCAGAAAGGCAGCCCTGGGAAGTCAAAATCAGCAGCTTCCTGTTACCAAGTGCCAGAGCAGAAAGTGGTTTTCAGTGCTGCTTGTTTGGAACACTTTCTGGGATGTCAGAACTAGAGCAATATTCTGGATTAGGGACACACATGCCACGTTGGTGCAAGCTTTACACAACAAACCACCAAAAATGCAGAGATTATGGAAACAGAATTAGGCTGAAACCCTCAAAATCCTTGGAAAGCCATGCTTGTTCTAGTACTTGGAAGAAAAGCTGAACACAGGTATTTCTGCAATGAAGAATGAAATTGCAATGACAGGTGACAGATTAGTTCAGGAAAGGAAAGCCTGTGCTATCAGCATTGGAAGCTGCAATCCGAGATACACAGGCAAATACTTTCCACTGTTTGGCAGCAGGTTTGGGACACCTTGTGATTGTTCTTCCCCAATAAACTCTGAGACAGCTCAACTACAAATGCCTCCAGAGGAGCTTGTGCTCCAGATTGCTGAGGTAAAACACTCTCTCCCTCTGTCTGAGTGATCGCTAGGAAAGTGAATGAATAACTTCATGATACTTATTTTTGGACACCCCAAGAGAGGCCAGAAATACAGCCACATAAATGAGTCTTTCCTTGCCAGTGGCTATAAGTGTTCCCTCTGGAACGCCCTCAACTCCTGCCAGCCCATTAATGGAGAAAATGTGCCAAGACCAGTAGATTCCTATTATCCAGAAACCCTGCCACATCCTGGTGAGCCCTTGATTGTCCCACCACCTAACCTAGTTTAAAAAAAAGTATGTTATGGGGGTAGCTTAACTGCACAGCTTCTTTCTGTATAAGAGGATCACATGGCAACAGAAACATCTGCACCCACCCCTGCTCCAATGACTATGTTTGTCCCAGAATGTGGCAGGGTAATGTGAGCAGCCATGCCACATTTTTTCAGCAGGCAGCAGCACCCATATGACCAGCGCAGCCAGCAACATGCTCTCAGATGGCCTAACAGACACAGATCTGCCCAGGAAGAAGCTTCAGCCAAAACACTGTCAAGAGATAGCTGAAGGGCTTAGTTTGGAAAAAAACAGTAACAAAACCAACCAACCAAACAAAACCCGAAACAAAACCAACAAAAAACCACCAAAGAAATCCAACCAACCAAAAAACTAACAAACATCCCCCCCCAAAAAACCCAACAAAAACCAAATCGAACCAAAAAACCAAACAACTAACCAAAAACCCCCCAACCCTATGTTTTTAATTTCTAGTTACAGTGCTAAACAAGGTAACTAAGTACTGAAATTGTCATGATACAAGCTGGCTGTACTATCTATCACTCTTGGGTCACCACAATGTGAATGCCCAGGTTTAAAACGCACCACTTTCTCAGAAATACTTCACGTAAGTACTATATTACATCATGTTACAATCAGAAAGCCCTGCTGTAACCTTAGCAAAAAAGAAAATCCCTAGAAAACACTTGGATGCCTCACAGGTAACAGATAGAAGAGTTCTACTTAGAACACTCTTGGGCTTCAGGTTCTTCAATTTTATTTTCAACGTAATTTTAGGATAGTGTATTTAACAGGAAATATCCCTACGTTTCATTTAAGCTTGGTTTTTGTTACAACACACACAAGTGGGATTCTTATGTAGAGAAAAGGTTCTATAGCAGGAAAGGGCTGTCATGCTAGCAATTCAAAAGAAAACAAGAACTAGAAAAGACAAGCATGTTCACATTAAAACTAAAATGCTTAAAATGCAGTATTGAAATACCAAAGCATTTCACAGTTACCTATACTTTGAGCTATGGATAAAGTGCTGGCAATTAAATCTTCCTTCCCCTCCCTCTCTTTTAAGAAACCTGTTTTTGCTTGTTTGTTGGTGTATAAATAATGTTGACTGAGTTTGGATGAGCATTCCCATGGGAATAAGGGAAGAATTCTCACTAAGTGTTGTTGCTGCCTATCTCACCAGAACTAAGGAATTTTGTGGTATTTACAACCACTGGAAACACCAGCATCACAAAACTGAAACCCTAGAATTTCTAACGTATTGCAGAACACCAGGAAACTGAAAAGCAAAAGCATTTTATCACTTCTCAGCTCCCAAATGCAAAGATTCTGTCGAGAAGGAAGTGGAGGGAGGCAAGAATAGGAAGGAAGGAGTATTTGCTGAACTTCATTTTCTAGCTATTCTGTGCAAGCTTCAGAAAAGGGGCTTTGTGGGGGACAGGTTTTTTTTGAGGAAGCATGAGAATGTCTGAACCACAATGACTATAATTCATTATGTTTTTGGCAAGGGGAAAATAAGACTCCTCCCTTTAGAACGGTATTTTTAGTAGAGCTATTTTAGAGACACAGAAATAAGAGAACAAAAATGGAAAGAGAAATTTTGAAAAGGTTTGGTTAAAAGTGCAAGATTAAAGTCATTATGTAGTTGGAACAAGAGACATTTCACAGGCTTATCTATGAAGCAGTCTCTCCTGGTGACGCCTAGAGTATTTGTTTTATGCAGTTATCCTCTGAAGCAAGTTGTCTCAGTGCACTCTGATAAAGCAGCTGAGCCAATCTATTAGCTCTCAGCTCGCAAGATGTCAACCAAGATCAGCTGCCTTCCTCTCACTCATGAGCTCCCATCACTTTGCTTTTACCTGGGCTCTGCTGCTTATCAGACTACACAGTAATGCTGATTCAACTCACTAATGTAGCAGAAAGCTAACCTAACCAAAAGTCTCTTGTCAGTTGAAGCTGAGCAGGCACATTAAACAGCAAACCATGAGAGCGAGGATATCCAGGGGTGGGAAAGAACAGGGCTGGGGCTGCCACTTTGGGCAGCAATTAGCCATTAATTACATCCTGCTCTTTTATCTTTATTGTGACATTAGTTTCCCCAGATGACTTATATTTCTGCCTCTTTTTTCTATCAGGGAGATACACAGGTATACACATTCTCCTTGAGGACAAGGACTTGGGGTGTTGGTTGACAAAAAGCTCAACATAACCCAGCAATGTGTACTTGCAGCCCAGAAAACCAACTGTATCTGTGGCTGCATCAAGAGAAGTGTGACCAGCAGGTCAAGGGAAGTGATTGTCCCCATTTACTCCACTCTCCAAGACCCCATCTAGAGTACTGTGTCCAGTTCTGCAGCCCCCAGCATAAAGACATGGGAGCAATTTGATCTAATCCAGAGGAGGGCCACAAAGATGATCAGAGGGCTGGAGCACCTTCCTATGAAGACAGACTGAGAGGGCTGGGGTTGTTCAGCCTGGAAAAGAGAAGGCTCCAGGAAGACCTTAGATCAGCCTTCCAGTACATGAAGGAGGCCTACAGGAAAGCTGAGGAGGAACATTCACAAGAGCATGTAGTGACAGGAAAAGGGTGATGGTTTTAAGCTGGAAGAAAGTAGATTTAGGTTAGACATTAGGAATAAATTCTTCGAGTGTGAGGGTGGTGAGACACTGGCACAGGTTGCCCAGGGAGGTCGTGAATGCTTCATCCTTGGTATGTTCAAGGCCAGGTTAAAATGGTTCTTCAAGCAACCTGGTCGACTGGAAGGTGTCCCTGCCTATGCAGGGGGATTTGACCTAGATGATCTCTAAGGTCACTTCCAACCAAAACCATTGTCTTGCTATAATACATACCAAAGAAAAACTAACAGGAAAAAGAAATAATGAGAGCAGGTAAATCTTCAGAAATGCTACTATTCTCAAACATTTGCAGAGTAGAAAGGAGCCACCAGCCATTGAGTGAGAAAATAATATAAAGGTACATTATCTAGTTATAAACATGTTCTGCGAAGACTTGATCGTGATCTCCAAATCTTTTTGGACATGCTGAACTTTGCCTAAGCAACTTGAGCCCATAAGCAAGGTGAAAGCTTAGCACAGTACTGAGGAACTGAAGCACCAGATCCTATCTCTATAGCACTAGCACTCATAAGAAGCTTGGAGAATATCTTAGCTAAAAAACCTGAAGAAGTTACCCACAACCTGCTGACACACTGCTGTTCCTTTTTATGACTTTTCTTTTTACTATTCACTTTTAGGACTTCCCTGTAAGAAAACATGGCTGTTCCCAGTCCTCTGCCAAAACCTGCAGCTTCCCTAACATTTCCATGACACAGTTATGTGGCAGGTATTAGAAAGGTATCTTCTTCATGTTCAAACTTAATGACTAAAGGACAGGAAAAGTTATAGTAAGCTGGACCAAAAACACTGCTGTACACAATATACTATTCAAGAAAGCTTAAAGCTAATCACCAGGCAACATTTTCCCTTCCACTACACTTTACTAAAAGCTAAGTAAGTTACAAATTATTGTGTCTAGATCATAGCCTATCTGAAGCAGTAGTTGATGTTTCCACATTCTTTAGTTACTTTAAGTCGCCAAGATGCTTTTTCGGCTTCAGAGCTCATGCTTTTAAAATAAACAGCAAAATTACCTGGAGGGCTGGAAAGTGTTCTGTTTGAAATCAGATGTTCCCCCATAAAAAAGCCACCCTTCCCTAATGTGATTGACACTGAAGTCTCAAAAGACATTGAAATCAGAGCAGCCATCTACAAAACGCTGTATTTCATTAAGAAATGGTACCATTTACAATCAGAAGTCTGCCTCTGGGGATTATAACCAAGATCTTTGGAAACCTTTACACATTTAACTACAGAATAAAAACTCATGCATCTGGTATAGATTTCAATAAATACAACACATACATACCTATACTGGAGGTATAATCGGTGGCTCCAAAGATCAACTCTGGTGCCCTGTAGTACCGAGAGCAGATGTATGAGACATTAGGTTCTCCACGAACCAGCTGTTTTGCACTGAAAAGGAAAAAAAATAATAAACTTTCAGTTATGAATAGTTTTATAATTTTGCAGTGCAGACCAACATGAAGCTTTGGCACTCTTCACCCACCCTCACTTTCTAAATGCTAAAGTACCATGTTCTTCTAAACTGATGCAGGCCACAGACTCAATGACTTCTTGTGAAATCAGTCCAATCCATCAGACACCAACCTTATAATGGACATAGCAAAGGAAAATCTGACTACAAACTAGGTGAAAAACTGAGTCAGATTTTTGGCTGGTAGACAGTTGTCTTTTTCCAGGTACAAAGCTTTGTTTACAAAGAAAAGAGGACAGAATATGGTTCAGTCAAATCTAGTTACTTCAAGGTTCAAAAGATCTGGATACCCACTGGACCTACGTGTTTTGAGAAACAAAGAAAGTACCACCTTTTTACACACTGTTACTTCCAAGTTTCTGTGCAATTCTTCTTTTGCTCCAACACTGGTGAGGCAGAGCTCATAAAGAGATTCCCAAGCCACCAGGCATGATGATGCCTTGATCTGACATCCCCACTCACTACAGCAAGGCGAATTTAGCAACAACAGCCTCCATGAGCTCTTACACACACAGCCTAACTATTTTTGCAACATTATAGTACAATCTTAAAGACTGAACTTTCCCAGAAAGGAATCTGCCTCCTGTCTCAGTGTGGATTACTAGAATTCCCACATCAGTTCTAAGATAGGGGCTAGGCTCCAAAGGTGATTCACTTAAATGGATACTAGAAATAAACGTGCCATCGGAAACTACGATACAGACATCCACTATCTAAGAGCTTCAATCAGAAGTGTTACTTCTGATCTTGAGTGGCTACAGTATTTGAAATACAAGGTGAATCGGTGTACATACAAGTAGACTAACTTGCCTTTGCCACTGCACCTGTCCTTTCTTCCCTAAGCACATTTCATCCAATATTTGGTTGAATTTTTCCATGGTGCAGTACTTTCCCTATGTGACTGTGTATTTATTTTATAATACCTGCTTGATAAAAAGGCTTGAACTTTAGCTCCTTCCCTCTTGATAATCCTTTTTTCAGATTTCCTCCCTCCCCATACCTATTAGATCATACTTTCTCTTTCAAAACTACAAATTAAGACCTTCTGAGGAACTCAAGAGGATTTCTTTGCAAAGTTTCACCCAAGTTCACTGTGAAGGAAGCTTGTTTTCACCAAGCCTCAGGCCACAGATGCACTTACCTTCCGAAGTCACAGAGTTTTAGAACAGCTGTATCAGGGTCCAGCAAGAGGTTCTGTGGTTTTATATCCCGGTGGCAGATCCCAAAGGAATGGATATAGGCTAAACTCCGGAACAGCTGATACATGTACAACTGGAACACAGAAGCACTGTGTAAGTCATAATTTCCCAGTCAAAACAGGGTGAACAATTAATTTAGCACAAGTTCTTATTAGAGGAAAATCACCCAAAAAAAGAGCCTGTCAGATGTGTATTAGTGCTATGAAGATGGGTAAGGTAAGATGGGAAACACCCCCACCCTTTGGTCCATATATTCAGAGATGTAGTTCAAAATTGTTCGTCCTTTCAAAAATGAGCACAATTCAAAACTTGTGCCAGCTTGAAAATATTTATAAATAGTAGTAGTCATTAAAACCAAAAAAAATTAAGGTATTTCTGTTTAGTTTATCAATCAATCTCTTCATGGAAATTAAGTATTCTGTCTATTTAAAAAAAAACAACAGGCAAAACCCCCACAAATAAACACACACACTCAAAATATGCCCCCCCAAAGCCCAACGAAAGTCCTTTAGTTGATGAAGTTAATAACAACTTATTAAATTCTGTCCAAGGACTGTGGTAGTGTCTCAGCCTGTCATTTGAGTGTATCCCCCAGTTTCTCTTGATGAGGGGACAGATTTCTTTTTAATTTCAAATCTCTGTCAAAAAGGCAGAGAAAAACAACTGCTCAGAATAATTTTATGCAAGACACAGAAAACAAGTACGCTGAGGGAGAGTTTTCTCTGCCCCCTTTCCAAGGCTGGCTAATCCCTTAGAGCAAGGAATAAAGCCAGGGGAAATGTTATGAAACCAAGAGCTTCAGAGGGCAAGATTAAAGGGCATGGGGAGGACATCCAGCAGCTGGAGCTACACACTTTTCAGCTATGAAGAATAAAGAGCTGCTGGATACAATTAGTGCTGTACAGCATATAGTCATATAGAGGCATGGAAAGCCCTGTTTCAAGGTTGACACCAAGCTGCCAGGCTATTTGTTATCTTTGTTGTGTCCCCTGCAAGGTTCCATTTTAAAATCAAGATACAGGCAAGACACTGTACTGGAGATGCACCTCCTTGCTTTCTTTTTTCAAGCGCATTCCTCACAGTTCACCTTTGATGGTCTGTAAAGCCAGGTGCAATTACGAGATACTGATATCGGGTCATGTCTGCCTCACTTTCACCACTATCTTTGTCAGTACACTTTCTTTCTTGTTTTATGTGGATTGTTTGGTGGGGAAGGAGACAGAGGAAAATTGCCTCAATTTGGCTCTAGGTCTTTAGTTTTCATGTTTGTTTCTCAAAACCACAACTCTGCACAAAGAATAGCAAACAAACATGTTTTCTGAAATGCCTGTTCTGGACACGTTAAGTATTGTGCAAGCGTATTGCAAAATAATCCAAAAGATTGCTCTAACTTGAGAAGTCAAGTCGACACGTGGGATTTAGAAACTATGCCTTTCATCTCTGCACAGCAAACCCAAAATTTCCAAGAATTTCTTACAGCATGTTAGAAGTTAGAGATAAAAAATAACAAAAAGATTACTAGAAAAACTTCTTCGCAGTTCTTTACCAGTTTCTTTGTTACCCAGGGAACTGCAACTCTCTGCCTGTCTAGGTATCAAACAGAAGTGAACAAATAGGTATGATCTGACCTTTGTTTAACCAAGAGCCTGGAAAATTGCAAAAGCTTTATTGACATCAAGGTAACACGATCTTTTAAAATACTGGATTAAAGGAAAGGCTTGTTTTGTCAGAAAAACAAGAGCAGCCTTCCAATCTATCTGGAATGGGAAGTCCCAAGTATCCAGCAAGATGAAAGAGCTGAAGCAACATTTTCTCTCAAAGTGTAAGGATAATTTTTCCAAAGTTGTCACAATGAAGAGCAATTAGACCAATAGGACTGACAAAAGATATAAAAAAAAAAAATTATCAGAAGTGAAGCTAATGAATTTTGGGGATCATACAACCCTAAGACATGCTGTTCCACAAACAGACCAGGATGACCTCATAGTAGAAATTCTTTCTGCTGAATGATGAAGACGCTGTGCTTTCTTAAAAATGGGCACCAATAATGGCTATTGTGTAAACATGTAATTTACAATGACTGCATATACAGTTAGGGAACAACACTCTGTTATTGAAATTATTATTATTTGCAGCTTTCATCTTTGTAACTTTCGTCTTCTTTTAATCAAATTCAAGTTTTTTCTTAAACCCACCTTCATGTTAAGCATTACCCTTAGAGATGAGTCTGGAGAAAACAAATACAAACCAGGAATTTTTGTTGCTGATTTCCATTTAATGTCACCTGGATGCTGGGTTACCAAGTTAATACCATGTGAAAACAGGATCACAGACTATCACGCAGGCTGTGGTCACCATAATATATGCAATGGAATTATGAAACCCAGGTGAGTCCCATGTTTGACAAAAACAACAGTAAGAAAAGAATTTATCTTTATTTCATCCACTTTGTAAAGGTGACAAAAGATGCAGACAAATTAAGTGAGGTTTTGAGGCTACAATGAACGTATGAACTTCTTACCTCATGTTGCTCTTCAAGATAGGAGCCAATGAGCTCTAAGGGGGGGACAAAAATGTGCATTTCATGTGCACAACAGAAGCATGTGAACTTTCACTCATATGCCAGGAAAAGGGAAAGATAAATCAGAGATCACTATTCTTCCTGACATCCTCTTTTCAGTTCGTGACCTTCATACAACTGTGTCTTCATCAGCTTAGGAAACTGAAGCTGCTAATATGGATGGTGTGAAGTCTCTCAGGCTACTTAAAAAACCCTAAAAAACGCTCCCAAACTGAGTCTCCCCTGTTCATTCCAAGATTTTTGTAAAGCAAGAAATTGGGAGTGTTTGCTTTAAACCTCTTGCCTCTGTTATTCTTCCATCACCTCAAGAGGTATGAACTTCTAAAAATTTCAGAAAACCACTAATTGTCAGAAAAGAGGTGTCTGCAGGGTCTATTCCTGTAATACCCCTCTTCATCTAAGACCATCTACTTTACCTACCTTGACATAAATCATAGGGAGTGTCTGTTTGGCCCGACTATAATGTCTGGCAACTCTGTATACTGTTTCAGGAACATAGTCAAGCACCAAGTTGAGGTACACCTCATCTTTCTGAAAGAGAAGAGAGAAGAAAAATAGATCAGCAACAGATTGGAAGCCACCAAACTTTTTTTTTAAGCTTTTTATTCTTGTGCACTAATAATTAAGACAAACTTATGTTTAAGGCCACATTAATTAATATCGTCTCCAACATAATGTATTTTCTGATTATAAATGCAGACAAGGATATTGTTGTTCTGCCCACTTGATACTTTCATTGGGACATATTTCAAGGTGACACCCTGCATAGTTATTTAAAGCAATCTATTAACCCTTTATTCCATTGCCTGCCAAAATCCACAAAGTGCAAATTTAGAAGTCTCTAGCTCACTCCTCACAACTACACACCAGTAACAGTTTAAAGCCCCTGCATCTTTTAGAAATGTTGGTTTGATCTTACCAAATTCCTAACTATCAAGGGATTAATAATACATACTACCCATTTATAGACAGTAAAACAGGGCTAACATTTGTAAGAATTTTGTTCACATGCATTTTGATGTCCTACTTATCCCCAACTTAAGTGTACAAACTCATTCATGGCAAAATAGAACAAGACAGAAACACTTGAGTAACACTTTTAATGTCTAGGATCAGGTCCATGTGAACGGAGCACAGAGAAACAACAAAAGTAGCTTTATAATAAGGTACTTTGTTACAGAACACATTAGCAGAGGAAAGAAGGAACAGAGTGAAATTCAGTGACAAAATGCTATAATCACAATGTGCCTAATTGTGGAACTGAGACTTTTCAGCAGTAGAACAGGTCTTAAAAAGACTTCTGATATTTGAATGCAGTCTTCTGTGCAAATGCTATCAGGACTACGAATACATTTAATGTTGGGGGCTGGATATAATTAACTTTATCGACCTAAAAAATTATTTTTGAAAGCTAGGTGACTTAAGTAACCTTGCCTGTACTTGCTGTATCAACAGCTAGATTTTTCTATAGAGAAAGACAACACAAAGATTTTACATGGGTAGTAAGAGTATACAACTCTCAGGCCTTCACCTGGAGTCCCTCATCAGCAGGTCCACTGCCTACGTATCTTAACACCCGAAAACAAACACCATTTACCTATAGCAATTCAGTAACATTAATGTGACTTAACAGGTCACTTCAAACATGGAGCGTGGTGTTTTACTCTCACAGTGCTCCATTTCCCTCACCTGTCTCTATCCTGTCTCAGCAAGGAGCAGTAGTCTTCAGCAAGTAAAGAAATGGTACATGGTAATACACAAACACACTGAGTACACAACGTGCAAAACACTGCTGTGTGTTTTGTGTCTTGTTAATAGGCCAAGTCACATTGAAAGGCCCTGCTAACATTACTTTTCTGTATAAAAAGATGCTCTTTTTTAATACCATTGCTTAAATGACAATGGTAACAGCACTTCCATTTTAGCAGTTTCTCCTTTCTACAACAAGAGTTGTTCTTTCCCCAAATCTCACTCCAAGCCAATAAAAATCCATCATCGCCTCCTTAGGTCAGGGCTTTGAAGGTCTTAATTGTAAAATAGAGAAAATAAATATCCTAGAAAATCATATTTAACTCAGGCCTGGTACAACAACCTGTATTCTGAGAGAAAGAACAGTGTCATGAATATGAATTCTGTTTGATTCTGTGTAGATGCAACCTAATGAATATATTTAATGCTTGCCTCCTGGAGAATAGGAAAGTCTTATTGCTAAGAAGCCACTGCACAGCGTACTCCATTATTGAGGTTGGTTACTTTCACTCAGAGAATTCATGATCCAAGTAAAAAAAAAAAAAAAAAAAGAGTAGAAATTGAATTACAGTAATTTTATTCTCCTTTCGTAGGAGAGATGTAAACCAGCAATACATTAAACCCTGTCTGTGCTACTTCACAACAGTGAGTTTTGAGAATTACAGAGCTCTACTGAGTTCTCACAACACCTTTGTTTTATTTTTCTCTCCTCCATTTTGATTGTATGGTCTGTTGGAAATGGGACAAATTCAACAGCATGGCACAACACAAGCACAGAAAGATCCAGGTAGCTGAATCGTAGAGGGAAGTTCTTTTAGCTACACACCAATCCTGATGAGTTTTTAAGCTTTCCAGAACTTTAACAAACTACATGGGCTTTGCATGGTATTTTTACTGTCATTTACGTTGAAAAAGAACCTTAAGACCATTGAGTCCAACCATACACCTAGCAGTGCCAAGTCCACCATTAAACCAAGTCCGTAAGCACCGACACTTAAATCTCTTTTAAATACTTCAAGGAATGGTGACTCAACCACCACCCTGGCCAGCCTGCTCCAGTGCCTGACAACCCTTTTGATATAAATTTTTTTCTTAGTATCTAATCCAAACTTCCCCTGGAACAACTTGAGGCTGTTTCCTCTTGTCCTATCAGCAGTTATATGGGATTAGAGGCCCACCTCAGTATAATCTCTTTCCAGGTAGTTGTAGTAAGAAATAAGGTCTTCCCCTCTGCCTCATTTTCTCTGAACTAAACAATCTCAATTCCCTCAGCCTCCTCCTCATAAGACTCATTCTTCAGACCCTTCACCAGCTTTGCTGTCCTTCTTTGGACATGCTCTAGAACCCTGTCCTTCTTGTAGGGGGGTGCCCAGTATTTGAGCTGTGACCTCACCAGTGTTGAGTACAGGGGGACAATCCCTTTTCCTGGTCCTGCAGGCCACAATATTTCTGATACAAGCTAGGATGCTGTTTGCTTTCTTGGTCACCTGGACACACTGCTGGTTCATATTCAGCCAGCTGCCAACCAGCACCCCGAAGTTTCTTTCCTCCAGTCAGCTTCCTAGCCACTTTTCCTGAAGCCTGTAGCATGGCATGGGGTTATTATAACCTAAGTGCAGAACCCATCATTATGTCTCGTGGAACCTCATACAATAGCTTCTGTGTAGATATGCATTGCACATTATCACCTAGAAGGCATGAAAACACACTTAACACCTTTCCCCCAACCAACAATAAAGTTTTGATGTACCATTTGATGTAGCCAGAACTTTAATACACAACTATAAAAGGCAAGGCTTATGGTTTTGGCTATAAAAGTAGCAGCATACTTCACTCCCACCACAAGAAACTGACATTTCAGAAGTGCCCTAAATTACTTCTTTCATGAATTAAAGATGATTCAAGTGCTCTGACCTATATCCTCCTCCTGATGTAACCTGGCACAAATCTGATAAATGCTCAGAATACAGTTTTCAAGCACCCTCACCCTCCTCTGTGAGCATGAAGTGGATGAAAATAACATCCAAATTACCTAGATTCCCCTGAACAAGATTCAGTACAAGCTAGAAATCAGTCATGGCCTGACAAGCTCTGAGGATGATGTAACCTATTTTGCCTACCTCATGCATTCCTCCGAAAAACATATTTTTCCAGTGACCCAGATGTATTGCAATAGGAAACAGGGTTAGCTCAAAGAGCTTGCCAAATGAGAGGAACTGCTTGAAGATCAAGCAGAAGGATCAAGGTTTATCTTTCCATTACAGGAAGCCTTTTTCAAACCTCACCAGGCTTTTCAAGCCTTTTTCAAACCTCCCCATGTGACTTTGTTACCATGCTACTGTTATAAAATTGCTGGGATAGGAACCAATCGGGGTAACCTAACCATCAGGAGCACCTCTGAAACACCTCTACAGAGAACAGGAAGGTCCAGATGAGACCAGGTCATATAAATGACAGAAAGCAAACACAAGATGTCACTAAATAATTCACTTCTCCTTACAGACCTTGAGATTTAACAGAACATTAGCTTTCCTCAGCAGGTCAAGTGTTTACCCACCCATGTTTTCCTGTGTTTGCTGCTAAGGTTATGACAATGTACTCTTTAAAATGAAAAGGGGGAAGGCAGGAAGCTACATCCTGAACTACAGGATCAGTTTAATTCATTAGAATTCTGACTTTACCAATGCAGCTCATGTATGTGCAATAGCCTCAAATGTTAGAAACTGCTTTTTTGTCACTTGGCAGGTAAAACCCTCAGCTGACAAACTGTGCTCCAAAACAAGCCACAGCAAAATAACCACAGCTTTGCCATGGAACTACTCTGCAGCTCTCAAGAACCAATGATTAATGCACCATTTCACTTTGGTTGGCAACACTTCTTGGAAGTGGTAATACTACCCATATTTACTAATACTACCAATATTTGATAATACTATTATGCCGTAATGAGAAGCATGAAAAAGACTAGACTAGAACTCAAGAGCCAAAATAATCTAGCAGCTTCATCTTTTTTTTTCTTTGTATCAGAAACTGGAGATAAAGTACTGCAAGTACAACTACTTTGGCACACGAGCATTATGCATTATGTGGCTGAAAACTGAGTGAAATCGAAAACATTACTCTAGTGACACACTGAAAACTGCATGAACATTTCAAACTCCACTTTTAAAACTCTTCTGCCCTCAATCCACAGCAGTAACCTGTTAAAAGTGCCACCCAGTTGAGCTTCACTGTGACAAATACAAAGCTACTGATGATTATGATTTCAAGCATTCACTCTTCTGGACTGTCAACTACAAATATTCCTTTTCTGTAATCCTCTCACCTTAGCAAACCTCAAATTTATCCTGGGTGGCTTCTACTGGCTTGCATTGTTTTCTCACATATATAACATATATGTATGTACACACACACACACACCATAAATACACATATATATTGCATATATAACACTGCAATGAATATTAGTCAGTCACAGTCCTACTACATCCCCTATTTACCACCAACACAATGACAGATGCCAGTGAGGTCATAGATACCAAATACCACACTGAGGGCAAAAGGAAAAAAATCAGAGGGCATACTCTGAGGAATATATCAGCATCCAGGACTTGAATCTAAGGAAAATTTATCTGAGCATAGATTAATATAAAAAGGTTAAAAAAGTATTCTGGGTGCTCTTTCTAGATTTACTTGTCAGAATTTAGAGAGTATGATGAACATGCTCATTTTGGTTTTTTAGTAAGCATGGCATGCAGATGGTATTCTGCTTTCATTCTCCTCTCCTCTCCTCTCCTCTCCTCTCCTCTCCTCTCCTCTAATTCCAGGTAATTTTATCAAGCTAGTTTTCAGATGGATTCCAGCTCATCAACTATAGGAGCAAAACTGAGGGGAGATGAAGTGCCAGGAACTTCTTAAACCAGCTTTGCATTTGGAGAAATAAATGTGGAACTACACTTGTAAGAAACTTGCTTCACCTGCATATTCAAGATAAAAGCACGCAGATAAGCGATAAACCTAAAATTAAGGAATATGTCTCCAGAATGCACTTCTTATTGAAATTATCCCTAGGAGCCAGTAATGGGGCTACACAAGGTAAACAAGCCAGTCAGTTTACTCAAGAGGCTCATGTTTTCTTTACTGTATGACAGCACCCCACCGCTGGTATTTCAGTCATAGGTGCTACATATGGAGCTGTTACTGACAGGATGGCATCTACACAAGGGTTCTGTCAAAAAGCACTGAAGGATATAACTTGGAGTTGGAAAGTAAGAAAACTGATTTCAGCATTTCACATGAATTATGCCTTTCTTCAGAGTGCATTATTTAAACACCCAAGAGTGTCAGCATGAAGTAAGATATGCCCTTCACCCTGGCTTAGCCATCTAGATTTAGACAATATACAGGTTCAAAGTCACAGAATTTTTGCCCTAGATTCAAAAGCTGTTTTAGTTTTTCTTAAAGCAACAACCAGCATGTGCTTCACACACCCTTATCAAGCACCATGAGAGACCCACTTTTCTTCTCTTATATCAAAGGCTGACTAGTACCTTCAAGATACAAAGATGTTGGAACCACTTTCGAAGACAAAGCAAGAATTTGCAGCCTTCCTACTCTTAACAACTGAGTAGCCATGATACTCTGAAAAAATTTGAAAATGTAAAAAATGTCGTAGCTGAGCTTATTTCTATGAAGGAATGGTGACATCCAGTGGCCACATGTGCCCGTTTTAACTTGCAGTTTACAACCACATAAATTTCAAAACAGAGCTGGGGCTGCCAGAAAGTAAAGGAATGGTAAGCCTACAGGTATAGCTGCAGTTTCCCACAAGTAACTCCAGGAGGGTGTGAGCAGCTGAAGGCTCAGCTTCAGTGTTTGGAAAGACACTTTCTATTAGTACTGCAAATCTTGGGAAAATATCTGCTTTCCTATTCCCTCTATTCATGACCGAGTTTGAGAAATTGTCAGGCCTTCTGTTCCCATACCTACTTGTCAAAACTTACCACATTGTTCTGTAATGCTCATCACACTACAACAAAACACAGTCTGATGTAGGTAGGAACTGCCAATGGGTCAGATGTGATGGAAGCATTAAGGGCAGAATTCAAGCTCACCAATATAATCCAAATTTAAGAACTTTCCTGGGTCTTGCTCTAAGTTGGCTTGCACTGCCTACCTTTGATCACTGAAAGAGTCTAGCTTCTTAGGTGATGCCTTTCTAAACCTTTCTCCTTCGTTAAAAATGAAAGGCATTTTCTGTAATAGTTTTCACTGGGCTGTCAAGCATACCTTACCATAGAAACAAAACAGTCTTTGGAGATCTACTATTTTTTGCCTGTACCTTCGAGACCCAGTGGAAATTTCTCAACTGGGATATACCCATGAAAGAAAACTAAGATAATACACAGTAATGGTTCAAACTATTGCCTCCTCAAGACAAACAATTCAAGCTGCTTTCCCAATGGCTATCCAACACAGAGAGATGAGACCAGTGGCTAAGGCTGGCAGAGGAATCACTTGAGGACAGAAGAGTGACTAACCAGATGCACTGAATTGTTCTCTGGTCTAGAAAGAAATCATGGAGCTTCCCATTTCCACTCCACACATCTATCACATTTAGCCACTGCTGCCTACTCTGCTCTTGCAAAGCCCTGCTGCAGGCAGACAAAACTGCTATTTCTACCAACACAACCTACTCAAAACCAGAGACTGCTCATAACTACAACTAAGGAAATTCCCAGCATGTTGTGAGCCCTAAAAGCAGTAACTGATAATCATTATCTGATGACTGGTGCCCTTTTTGAAATGAGCTTGGCAGGCCTCAGGCAAGGACTACAGAGAAACCAACATCACAGAACTCCTCATAATTGGCATTAATTGCTCCTTTGTTGACAGCACTGCAGAACTGCCAAGGATTAAATGGATCATACTGACTAAATTCATCTCTAGTGATGGCTCTTCAGCACATTACTAGGCTGATGCAAAACATTCACACAGGCTCTGTCAATTCAAAACTAGGCTCAAGGCTCTGTCATCTGAACATTTTGTGCAAGAACTTTTTTTTTTTTTTTCTGTAAACAAGTTCAATTAAGAAACCAAATTGTTCAACTACAAGTACTCCATTTTAACAGGGAACAGAAAAGATGGTCCTATGGTCCTTATGCAAGGACTTAACACTCCTGCAAGAAAGGATGGTGATGGTCATGCCTCTTTGAAGGTGGGGGATATATATATCTAACAGGGATATGAACCTGGAGAAACACCAACTCTTCAGCAAAGCTCAAACTTGCAAACCAGCCAGTTGCTCCCTTTCTTACAGATTTCTTCATTGCAGTTTAATACACTGCTGCCAAAGAGCATGTGAGGTAAGTGCACAGCAGCCTGTAGATGCAGCTCAGTCTGCTGCACTTTTACTTTAAACCTCAGCATAAGTCTATGGGAGTAAATTTCCATCCTGAGTCTGCATGTACTTTTGGCTGCGTGCCCTTACAGCTAAGGCTAAATAAGACTAGAAATCAATTAGAGCATGCAGAAGGGCCAGCTCAGTCTCTAAAAAAGTGTCATCCTAATGTGTATTTGTGATCTCTCCATGCTTCTATATATGCATTGGCTCCTCTGAATTACCAAGCCATCTTAAAAAGGAAAGAAAAAAAAGGGAAAAAAAACCCAACCAACCAGATGCAATTACTCAAAAACTGCATTTACTTTACTTTTATGTGATTTGATGCAGGAACAGAACTCTCCACTGACTTCTCTTCTTTTGGCACGGATATGGATTGATCAGGCTATTAAACACTCTAAAACATTCATAAAACAAACCCAACAGTTACAAAATACAAAAAATGGGCCTTAGGATCTCATTCCAGGTTTTACACAGCTGAGTAGTTTTACTCAGCAGCCACTGATTTAGGAAGTTAGGTTGTGCTATAAAACAACCCATCAGGGAATTCTCTGAGCAAAGGTGCCAGGGGGATTCTTCAGTATGCCTATGTCTGCACTTCCCTTAGGACATGGCTTAAAAGGTTCTCATTGGAATTAGGCTAAAAAGGACATGAGCAAGACCTTCTCTCCCCTTGATTCAGTAAAACAACATTTACATTTAAATACCACGCTAAATGTTAAGGCAGCCCCCGAAATTAAGGAAAAGCAGCAAAAATCAAGCCAGAAATGTACACCTTCCTAATTTGGTCTGAGGCAACAGGCCAACAAGGTATCTTGTTCAAGACCTCATGCTAAGGTAGAATACCAAAACCATCAAACCCTGAAGAGTTGGCTAGCCTCATAATCTTGCCCATTTTCTCTAAGGATTACTTAGAAAGTCACAAACCACAGAAATACAGCCTGGGAAAGACTTGTATGTACTTCCACCAAGACAATCTTCAATACGTGACTCAGCCCATTATTTAGTTGCTCTTCCTTCTGCTCTGTTCATTTCACCAATCAAAATTACACTTTTTGGACTACTGAAAACCACATTTCAGCTACAAAAGCCACTGCCCTGCTGTGAAGTATTTAGTAGAGCCTCAGATAAGAGAAAAATCAGAATCTGCTCTGGCAAATTCATTCAGGAAGAGCCTTTTGAAAGAACTGGTCTGACAAGCAGGTCTGACAAATGGCTGTTAGCTTTACAAAAAGAAAGAACTGAGGAGGAAATAGTTTATAGAAGCAACCTGAATGCCAAGCTTGTCAACTGCCATATTAATATATATTAGATGCTCTCTTTGAGCTCTGCTAAACTATAAACCATTAGTCAAACATGATTAATATGTAGTCAGTACTCAAAACAACTTTTATGTATATAAGTATAAATATACATGTGTGCATGCACGTATGTGCGTATATATACACACTCCTATGTAGGGTGCATCTATCCAAAAGCAATACTAATTCAAAGATGCTCAGACAAGAGGGAGCCACCCAGTCACAGAAAACAAGGAAGGAGGAATCAGTCAAAGTAATGTTTGAGACAAGATTTCCATGCCACTAATGCTGGACTGCTTTTGGCAAAAGCAGAAAGGAGGTTTAAGTGAATAGGAGACACAAAATGAAAGTTCATCACAGGTAAAAAGTAAAGATAAGGAGCTCACAGACTTCCATCAGTTCCATGCATACCCCCTGGAAAAAGCAAACAGAGTTCCAAATCTCTACAAACTAGCTATAACTTCAATGCAGCTAAGGAGAAGTCTTACTAAAAAGTGTTATTTAGAACTGCTTTTCAATCTGATGGCATTTTCTGTTATTTTCAGTTTTCTAAACAAGAATTAACCCCCCTGTTTGGCTTTTTCATTAAAGGGATCAGCAGTATAATACTTCTGAAACTTTCCTGCCACTGCTAGGCTTGAGTTAATTAACAGTTCATTGCCATTAATCTTTGTTTATGCTAAATTTGTCATGAAGATAGACAGCAATTGCAAGCCTCAGTCATCACTATGCTACCACATTTTTTGGCTATACATTCCTCGGAGTTTTACGTCACTCTTCCCAATGAACTTGGCTTCAAGAATCACTTTATATAAAGCTCTGGGTACCTAGCATCTTAAATCTGCAGCTGCTCCATATATGTCCTTACTGATTACCAGATGGGACGCTACACTTTTCTCCCTTTTTCTCTACTTTCCAAAGAGACAGTTCAATTGTGAGAGAAATATGAAAGAAAAAATGTCATTATTCCCCAAACTGACAAAAACATGAGAAGAAACCTTTTTCTTTCTTCTTCAAAACACTAACTTGCTACTCTAGAGCTTTCTCCCAAATAGCAGCCAGTCTCATACAGAGTTATCTTCACATGCTGCCACCTACATGGAAATAGTTGCAAGCCAATTATATATTATTTTGTACTGAACTACCCCATGACTGCTGCTTATGTTCTGCTGGCTGCACCTCTGCCCTCGGGACTGGTTCCAATTTGTCCTATTTTGCAATAAGGTAGCAGTGGAAATTTCAAAGGCACAAAACATCAGCACAAAAACAGAGAGCAGAAAAAAAATGTAAAAAAACTTCTCACGGAGGCATAAATATTCGCTGGCCATGAATAGAGACTGCATTTTTAAAAATAAAACTAGAATCACCCATAGGGAGTTGAAATAGTAGCAAATCCAGTCTCAAGCTCACCATCAAGTTCGTGATTTCCAAAGGAGTTTCACTTCAGTTACTGTTACACAAAGGCTCCTGAAACAGTGTTCTGAGAAGTTTTAAACACTTCCACTGTTTGCAGGATGTTTCTGAAATCCATTAGATAAGCCAAGAGTCTTCTGCTTGTCTCATGGAACTTTACTTTATAATAACTTTTACTGACACTCCTAAACTCTAGTCACAGTTACAGGCTGGTTAAATAAAAGCAAGTATAAACCTGAAACCTAGGTCCTCCCTTACAGTATTTCCCTTCTTGTACTTGTACTGCTCAATGAACTTCTGTTTATATGCTAAATGAGCACAAAACAGTTTAAAAAACTACACTGCACTACCAACAAAACAGCAATGAGCATCTGAGAGTGGCAATGCTTGTTATCTCAACAGGCAAGGGAAATAAAGGAAGGGGAAGGGCTGATCCAAGAAAATAATTTTTAAAATCACATTTCTCCTTGATTTCTGCAAAGTAGTTTTTCAAGCTTTCTATGGGCATGGGCAAGGCACAGGGCCAGCTTCCCTGCCCTGCCTCCCCCCATCCCCAACCACCTCTCTCCAAGAGTTAACCAGAGAGCTCCTCCAATCATCCCTCTGTGCATTGCACATGACTGTAGCATCCCACCACCACCAAATTATCCTGGAGACCATCTTTTTTTCTACCTCCAAAAACCATGAAGTGAGTGGGCTGCTCTCCCATTCTGTTGGCCTACTCGGTGGCAACAGCTCCTGGAAAGCTATTAACTGCTATCAGCTTTTCTTTGCTATCAGACCTTTCCATCATGTGGACACAGATGTACATATAGCTAAAAACAACTAAAGATGTAATCTGCTTTAGAAAATGAAAAAAACTGTAACATTTACATCAATTATTATGGATAACTATATATAAAAAAATCAGGAAGCTCAGAAGGTCACCTTGTCCATTTCCCTACCTCACAGCTTAAATGTCCTCAAGCGGGACAAAAAAAGGTTTGGTTTTGTTTTACTTTGGCTTAAGCATGAGGTTGGACCAGATGCTATCTTGAGGTCCTGAACTTCATTGTCTTATTCATTTCACCCTGAATTCTCCAGTGATTCCTAAAATGCTGATACATACACAATACGGAAGCTGTTACAACTTCACATTAAAGTTAAAACTTGTAACCCCTTTTTTAAAGACCCAAGGAACTTTTATACTTTGACTAATAAAACCATAAATAGCAGTATCTATCAGAAATAGCTTCTTGAGATTTATGGAATCTAAGCACTTGCTCCTTCTTCTGAAGCATAAGCATTCTGACAAACGCTACATAGTCATGTGACTGTATATTATTCTTCCATTTGGGCTTTGAAACTCATCCTCTGTTTGGAAGAGGTGCACAAGGAAGGGGGGCAGAAGCACCCACAGACTGGGAAAAGTTGCTCAATGTTGAATCCAACAGAAAATATCTGCACAAATGGAAAGGTAGTGCTATAACATGCCAATGAATCCCATCTGTGCTATATTAAAGGAGGCTGTGTGATTCCAAGTCTGTTCCACTGTTGTGCTACATTAATAAGCACAACCCCTCACGGATCACACACACTTCAACACTGAAGAAGGTAAATTTCAACATGATATGTTGGGCACCACTGTAGCATTTTCTCTATGCTATCACATCTACTATCTTCAGACTCCTGTCTCTAGAAATTCAAACAGTTTAACTATACCCCAGATGGTTACCAGGAACGTTGTCCTGTTTTTCATTCTTACCTTCTCTCCACTAGAGTAGAAGAAATAACGCAATCGAACAATGTTACAATGATCCAACTTTCTCATAATCTGGAGCTCTCGGTTCTGAAACAAGAGAAAAGGAAGCAATTAAAAACTTTTTTCCCCACAAATTTAGAGTACAGTAATGAGCATCTTAATATACAGACACAGGGGGTAATAAAACTATGGGGCCAAGAAAAACTAAAGTTGGAAAGAGGCAAAAGCTTTGGCATGTTTATTAGTCTTTCTTCCAATCACTTTGTTGCCGAGAATATCAACATCTTTGAGCACATTTTCCCTCTAAAATAAAGATCCACAAGTCGATCATGAAATCCAAGAATCACCAACTTACATTACCAAAGTTTCTGTAGTAAAGGGCAAGAAGCCATTAACTTTCCAGTTATATTTTATGATCTTACAATAATATAATATAACAGCCAAAATGGTTGGTAGTCTATCCTTTTTGAATACTGTAAAAATAAACGAAGTAAAAGCAAACATAACAGTTTCACCTACATACCTGCCCTACACCACACTGCTAAAGAGGTTTGTGCTGAAAGATCATTTCCCTTACCATCCTCCTTGCAATAGCAATAAAAAGCACCTGAAATTGAGTAGGCAACTCAGTTCCCACTTTTGTTCAACCAAGGTTTAACCAAGTTTAAGTAGAGAGATTTGCAGTATTATTTTCCCATTTTGTATCAACCTGAAAAACCTGCTAAAATACTACTAGCTCATTAGGTGCATGATGAACTGGGGACATTACTTCAATATCTATTGTAACTGAGCCCTTAACAAATGAGGGATCTTGTAGCCTCGTAGATTTTAAAAAGTGAAATTTTTAACGGGAGGTATGAATTAAAAAAAGCAACTAAAATTAGCACAGCTATGATGTTTGTTATACTTCATTCCACAGCTGTCACTACAATACTACTTTCTCCTATGGTCACATTCACACAGCACTGCTTTTCCTTTCCCAATTACTATGCAATCTACAGCTTCAAAAATAGAATGGACTCAAATTTTGAGTTGGATCACGGGGCTGCTAATCATGCAGCCTAACTAGCTAGGACCAATCCAGAAGAATAATAACTAGCACCATTAACTCTGTCCAGTTTCAGGAATATTTGGAAAGAAAAAATCTTAAACCACCATGCATTTTCATACTTCAGTGAACACAGCTAAAACCTACTATGCGTAGTGCTGCTGTAGAAATAAGGATTTCATATTCTATGTATCAGGGGCTCCCATACAATGCCTATCACTGCAAGTAAAGTTGAAGGAACTCTACAAGAACCACTCAGAGCTTCCTAATATGAACATGCCTACAAACTCCACTTTTAATTCCTCTAAGCCATGTAGCCTTAAAAAAAGAGGCGTTAGATAGGATGCAGTATCATTAATCCTATCATCCCTGCCACCCGCTGACTGAAAAAAAATACTTCAGTATTAGTCAGCTCTTTACAAACACGAGTGACATCTCACACAATTATCAGTGGCAATTATCCACCTAGTAGTTAAGGAGAAAGCAAGTCATTCCCTGAGCCTGCCTGGCTTCTCAACAGATTAAAGTCTAAGCCCGTTAGGTGTGCACCAAGACGGGCCTATTATATCCTAAAGGATAAAGAGAGAAAATAAAACAAAGTATGGAGAGACCTTTGAAGATTTCACTTATCTCCTGAAATTCCACAGAGTGAGTCTGTGGAAGAGGAACACGGGCTTCATTACATGAACTCGTCAATATACCTCACACCTCTCAGAGAAAAGCCTTCTCCTGGTAGGAACAGGAGGTCAAATTCTCTCCACTTACTCATTCTTTATTAAATGCTACCAAAAGTAAGTCAATTTTGAGAGTTGTAGCTGAGGTTCCTGTGATGCATGCACAGCTCAGATTTCAGACCAAAAGAAAGACATTGGGATGGGCTGCCCCAGGGAAGTGGTGGATTCTCCATCCCTGGAGATATTTAAAAAGAGACTGGATGTGGCACTCAGTGCCATGGTCTGGTAACCGCAGCGGTAGTGGATCAAGGGTTGGACTTGATGATCTCTGAGGTCCCTTCCAACCCAGCCAATTCTATGATTCTATGAAGGACCTCATCCTCATGTGTTTTCCATTCCACATGTCAGTGCTGGCTCAGTGGTGTCTCCCTCAACCTCACAATATGGTGCAGGCTTCAACTACCAAGCTGAAGCAGAGATGGCTCAAGGTCCCATCAGTCACTGAAATACCAATTATGGTCAGAGATTAATTTCTCCAGTTGGCTTTTACAGTACTTGGTGGTGCTACTACACGACTGAACCTAACACTGCAAGTTCCAGCACCTCACCCAAATTGCACCAGCAGTTCATAACACAATATAAAACAAGTAATTTCCTTCTCCCTTTCTCCCATTGGCTGTGAGATGGGAATAATACTTTTTGTCTCGTAAAATTACCAAAAAGAAACATGAATGCACAATAATAACATGCAGTTATTATTTTGGCAGAATCTCTACTACCTCCTTGAAATACACATACTTTAAGACAGGCTACAGCTTCATGTTCTTTAGTTAGTATGTATATGCTGATCTGATACACCAGGGAAAAAATAAATCAGCAGAAGTTATCCTAACACTAGACTGAAGTTATATTTATAGTCTGGTATCTCATCCTAGCACAAGGACAGTCTGTGCCCACTTTGATGCCTTCCATTCTGAACCATTGCCTTTGGCTCTTATCCTGACCATCTGCTGCAGCTGCACAAACGTGCTTCAAGATGTGCTAGTATCAGGCATAACTCATAAACTGGTTACACAGTAACCTATATCTCGCATCCTTGTGACTAGACAGAGGGAAACAAATTTATGCTGTCATCTTAGTCAAACAGTCACCTCAGCCATCTTAAACCCAAGCTGACTTCTAATCACCACTCCCTGGTGGAGTTAAAACTGGAAATACTTGAACAGTTGCAAAGCTCAAATTGGATGTGGCAGGGGAACAGCTCCTCATGTTCATGGAACAGACTGATGCTTTAAAGAATTCCTTTTTTTTTCCCAGATGAATACTTCAAGCAGTCTCATTTTACCATGTATTTTCCCTGTATACATCTTATACTGTGAAAAGGCTGTTATTTATTTAACATGGGCTATTAATTACCAGTGCACAAATGCAGTGGGGTGGGGGGAGTAAATCAGATTTTAAGTAGAGAATCTTTAGTGAAGTGAAGAGTGAGAGATCTCCTACACTGAGTAAAAGGAAGAAAACGCATGTCTAAACATAATGCAAACTAAAACCATTTCAAAACATGCTGATGAGAAAGGTTGACAGTACACAATCAAAATACAGCATGGATGAAAACATAAAGCTTGTGCTTATCCTTAATTCATCATCTTTGTCTTCCAAGAGAGATGGATCTGAAAGACTCACAGAGGAAGTTGCTCTTCTTTCCCATTCTCCAATCCATTCACATAAAGAGAAGGGTTTCATTTTCTTACTGAGAGCACCAGCTCTGGTAAGCACTGAGGAAAGCAACACCCTTCAGCACCAGACTTTCCATCTGAGTGGCCCCAGCCAACTGCTGTTCACACAAAAGCACACATTCCTTTGAGAAGCAGCAAACCAAAGGGACTATGAACAGATTACTCAGCAAATTTCTGTTGCAGTTTCATCTATCTAAAATACTATTTTTTTTTTTCTAGAAGCCAAAGGGCTACCTACTCACAACACCAGAAGAGTGCTTTGCAACCAGTGCATTTGAACCCTTCACTAACTACTGAAGCAAACTCAGTAAGACAAAACACTGTTTGTCTCTGCTGAAGACAGCTTTCCTGGCCCCGGCATAATGTATCTGTTCATTACATTGATGATATCTGGTTGTTCATTAAGGTTCAAGATTTGGTTAAAGACATCAGATTTCTAACTTCAAAACATAGTAGAAAAAAAGCTCATGCATGGAGACTCATGCCTTCTCTCCAAAGTTACAAGCCAAATTTCTCATAACCGTGCTAATGCTACAGTTGATATAAAACAATCAAATCAAGACCATTTCTGCCTCACTACTGTAATTTCTATTACAGACCAGAGTAATCCCCATCACCCCCCCACCTCTTCCTTCCCTTCCCCCCATCCAGAGGTTTCTAGAGCTTTCCCAGTCTGCATTTGTCCCCCCCTCCTCTAAAGGGATCTTTATCCCCCCCCCTCCTTTACCATCCTTTTTTCCCACCTCCAACCCCCAACATTTTTACAAATGCTCTATGGACTTGTAACTTCCTGAACTGGACCAGAGCAAATAAAGGTGGAAGGTCTTGTACAGCTCATGTCAGCATGACATTGAAAATATATACCAGTGAAGCCTGGAAGAATCACCTGGATCCATTCAGAAGAGAATTCTTTAGAGCTTCCTTAGCTAAGGGGTATGCTGCATTTTGCTCTTTATTTTCCGTGCCAAAATGCATATTTGAAGCCTCAGTAAGGTTCTCTGGGGATAATGCTCAAAGCAGGTGAAATGGGAGAAATTAGAAATTTGTATTTTTGCCTTTTGTTGCACCAAGGACACAATGTGCTTCTTGTGAATGGATAAGATTGCATATATCTTGTCCTTTTAAGAGAAGATACCTTTTTGATGGAAAGCAGGGGTAAGCTATCAATCTCTTTCAACTAGCAAGTTCAGCAACAGTCTTCTTGCTTAAAGCAAGTAAGGCCCAGCAGCTGAAGTTAGTTCTCATTTTTACACTTTTTGAACTGATTTTTGTTCTTCTGAAAGACACCTTCAAATGCTGAAGCTCAGTGTCTCACATTCTTCTACCAGCAAATGGAGGGTAATTGTCACATGAACTCTGGCATTATAGATGGATGGAAGCAGTACAGGTAGATCCAAATTTCATGGTACACACAATCCTCTTCCTCTTGAACGTGTCAAGATTAAGTTTCCTCCTCTCTCCTGATTCCATCATAATCCTCTCTACTGAAGAACAAGAAATGTGGTAGAATAAAGGTTTTCCCACAGTGCAGAGCTGGAGTAGGGAGCTATGGGCAGAGTTGGGGAAGAAACTAATTTTCAGTGGGAGGCAGGAAGGTAGTGATGAAGCAGCCAGGGATCATTTGGTTCTGTTCCCCTCTCTGCTTCCTTCCACTTGAACAGCCTGAACAACTAGTCACCTCCAATCACCTCCAGCAACAGGACTGCTGAGCCTGCACAGGAAACATGCAACAGGCTCAGGCTGAGACCTTGAAAGATTTGAAGTGTTTTTATACAGCAGAAAGGAGACTCTCATCTCCAACAACAATAAAAAGGCTGGACTCCCAAGCACAGGGCAGCAGGCAGACTCTGACAGAGATCTTTCAATGTGATCCTAACCAGCTAAGCTCGATGCCTTGCAGAGCACTGCATAGCATGCAACTCATACCTCCTATGCTTAGCATTGTAAAATGTACCAGGACAAAACACTCCACCAGGAACACAGGGGAAGCCACCATACTCACTATAAGCTGGCTGGGGTACAGAACTAGCATCTGACAGGTCACCGAGGGGCAGTGAGCTCACTAAGTTCAGCATATTTTGACTAATATCATTACTGAAGCTCCAATCCTAGTAGGTCTGATTTATCTTAAGCTTAGTGGTATGGATCACAAAATAAAAGCTCTACCAAATCTTTTAAAAAAATTCTTAAAGCTGCCTGACCCATTCCTCCAATGGTGGATTTTAACCACCTTCTATCACAAGGGTACTTTTAACAGTCTTGCTGTCAGCAGAACTATTACAGAAATTAT
Organism: Florisuga fusca; assembly: GCA_038090715.1. Lineage (NCBI taxonomy): Eukaryota > Metazoa > Chordata > Aves > Apodiformes > Trochilidae > Florisuga > Florisuga fusca. The sequence continues at coordinate 50,673,875 of JAAWXA010000004.1, read as the reverse complement.
TCTATGGTGTACAGAATTGACTGTCTTTCACAGATATATGATAATTGAGTCATTTTACAGAACAAAAGCTAATTCCTAAATTCTTCTGTATTTGCCCCAAGCTATCACTGATATGAATCAGTACTTGGAGGAAAAAGAAATACAAAAGATGCCTGGGCTGGGAATCTGCCCATGCCAGTCATCAAAAGCTAAGCACCCATGAAAAGTCCATTTTGAAGCCAAGCAATTTCAAGTAGAGATAAATGTCAACAGGGATCACAGTTCTCCTCATTTACATTTGAGACACAGATTAAAACAAAGACCCAGTCTCTTTTTCCTGCCAGTCACTGCAGACTTCCAACACCAGCAGATCTAAGTTGGGATTGTCTCCATTTTTTAACACACCTGTTAGTCTCGAACTCAATCAATCACAATCTTCAATCCAGAAATAAACAAATACTATTTATTAAATATCTGTATCTATGACATACCAAGAGCTGTAATGCCACAAAAATCATGACTCAGCTAGTGCTGGTCCATCAACTGTTAAACACCTGCAGCCCAATGGGTCTAACACAGAGGTCAGAAAGTCCAGATATCACGATCTTGTTCCAACCTCTGTCTAACACATGCATGTGCATAAAAGTAGGCTTGAGTTAGCATTTGTAAAAACACTGAAATGCCACTGAGTACACAAGTGTTTTTCACATCCTCACAAAACCATGCTTAATTCATGCCAGTGAAATCCAAGTTAAATGCAGGCTGGTATTGTCAGTGGCATGACAAGACCAGCCATCAGCTGTAAGGCTATTGATGGCCTTCACCACTTTTACAGTTCTTGGGTTTGCAGGTACTCTGCTGTAACAGTTTAGTCTACTGTAGCAGAATTGAGGAGCTATAGAAAGCTAATTAAAGAAGACTACTCCCCAAGTCCCCAGTTAGACCCGTGGCCCCTGCTGGGCACCAGAACCTGTGGTGTTCCTGGGTAGTGGCTGCTGGGAACTCATTTCACACGGTTTTAAATACTCCTAAACATTGCTGGCACTGATAGGAACCCCAGCTTTCATGCAAGGGAATACCCAAATGCCAAGTGCCTATACAACATGGGAACAATGAGCCCACATGGCCTGTGCCATGCAAGGGGGGTGAGAGGAAGAAGCTGGCAGGAGCTCCGAGATACAGAATGCTTGTGCGTGCACTTCTGTGCGGCCCACTGAATTGCAGTTCCATCGTGCTCTGTTTTACTACAAAACCAAAAGGAATGCAAAGGCTCCAAACTCCACGACATTTCAGTACCAAGTTCCACAATGCTGCCAAACTTTCCCCTCTTTGTCCTGGGTAAAATTCTCATAATTAAGATCCCCAAGCAACAAACGATGGAGTCACATAGCAGGGTTACACTGCAGAATGCTTCTGGAAAGCTGGACTAAGAACACCCAGAAAGAGTCAGAGGTGCAAAATGTAGGCATCAGCTGTATTCTAGCAAAAATTTATTACTGAGCACAGTGACCTTCAGTCCTGGCATAGATACAGATGAGGACAAAAAGCATCGGGGCTGAGCACAGCAGCAGGCAGAACCTGCCTCAAGGGGCTAGTGCACACAGTGTGCCGGGCTGGAGCCTGGGGCAGGCCAGGGCAAGCCAAAGGCACAAGGGTCATGCAAGGGTAGGCAGGGCCACTACTGCACACCCAACCTGCAACCCCCTCATTTATTACAGCTCGACTGAAATTACAGAGCTGACAGAGGCAGCAAGAGGAAAAAACCTGCTTGAAACTAAAGCTCTAAAATAATGAGTGAGGCAGAAAGTCACGCAGACACCACAAATGTGGGCTGGACTTAACCTCTTAAGAACTAGATAAATTTGAACCCCAAACAGAATCACAGAGTGTTCAGGGTTGGAAGGGACCTCGAAAGATCAGTGAGTCCAACTCCCCTGCCAGAGCAGGATCACCTAAAGTAGGTCACACAGGAATGCAACCTGGGAGGTTTTGAATATCCCCAGAAGAGACTCCACATTCTCTCTGGGCAGCCTACTCCAGTGCTCTGTCACTCTCACAGTGAAAAAGCTTTATCTTGTATTTATGCAGAACCTCCTATGGTCCAGCTTGCCCCTTGTCCTATCACTGGAAATCACTGAGAAGAACCTGACTGAATCAGTAATGAGTGAGCTGACAGAAAGGTATATTGGATGAAAATGAGATGCCAACACACACTTTGTCTCCATTTGGTTAATTCTTTTTATTGTATTGCTGCTTCCAGCAAACTCAGGTATTGCATTACATCCCTTCTTGTGAATGGACCACATGCCTTGAATTTCCCAACTCTTCCCCTATACACTGAGCAATGGCAATTGACATGTTCTGTCATCTCCAGACTGCTCTTGCCAATGCAGGACAGTCCCTAGGAAGAAAACTTGAGTTTCATACAGCTATTACACATGCTTTCCTATAACTGGAGACAGAAATTACTTGTTTGTGTTCTTAAGGGAACAGACAACAAGCCTTAATCTCTGGGGATAACAGAAGAAAAATTATGACTCTTTCATTTCCTTCCCATATCTCAGCAGTTAATTGAAGGGTGGAAGTCAAATTCTTTGTTAGCTGGTCGCTGCCTATTTGAATGGAAGCAGAGTTTAAGAGCCTCTCAGAGACTTAATACCATCTGTAAATTACTGCCAGCTCAAGAAACTCAAGACTAAACTTGGAACACAAATTGATTTCCAGCAGCACATCACTTCTAGACAACCTGAAATCCACTTAATCATTTTTAAGTGGTTGTTTCAAGTATTATGACCTGAAGAGCAGTTCAGTTCTGCACTTCAGTTCTACAGCAACTACTGTGCTCTGCCAGCTGTAAGTCTGCAGTAGGAAATGCAGCGCCACCAAGATAAGTTAGAAAAACAGAACTAAGTCTGAAACTCAGAGAGATGGCTCAGGTCCATTATAACATTGAAATAAAGTGCAGGAAGGAGAATAATTGAAAGGAAAAGCATTTTCTGAAAGGCAGCCTATGCTTTCAGATATAATAGCTCTTCTTTTTCAGAGACACCACAGAGGATCTCTGTTGGAAAACTCTTAAGAGTAAAAATTATCTTCCTTTCAAAGAAACAGCATACAGATTCTTCCTCATGTTTTGGTTTTTACCTCTCCAACAGCTAGGAAGAAATACCTACAACATCAGTCCTCAGTGCATCTGCAACATCCATAGAAACTTACACCTGCAATCACAACCGGAACAGGTTGCAATTAATCTATTAATCAATTAAGTTACAATCTCCCACAGGCATAAGACATTTGCTGTGTTGCTAATCACTGTATTATTAAACATTAATGAAATGCTTTATTACTCTTGGCCCTCTCTTCTTACATATGAGGCAGCAGATGTTTCATGCAGACAGTTTCCAAAGGACTTGCAACACAAAAATAATTTCTCCTCACCTGCCAAAAAAAATTATGTATTTATTTAGGGAACAGGTACATGCTGCCACCAATGTTTGTTTTTCCTTTGTCTCAGGACTATTACTACATGACATGAAGGCATCTGATGCTAGAAGTCATCAGGGGCTTTAATTTCAACCCAAATGGAAGTTTATGACTCTCTAAGATGTTAGAGGAAATATCCAAATTAAAAGCACAAAAGAGGGAGATGATAAATGAATACTGAGCAGGGTGCCAAGGGGGCAAGTGGAATTAGCTGCCTGCAGATTCTTATTTGTCAAGCAGAATTATATCTTCCACAAGTATGAGTCTTAATAATGAGCTCCCTGATGACCAAGTTTTTAAAAGGTTAAGCATTCCCCGCTGAATTCAGAGAGGGCAGTCCCTCCTCTGGGGGCAGGGAAATGGGAGAGGAAATTGGCTCAACAGGGAGGGATTAAAGTTAAAACAGGGACTTAAACTCTCTATCTTATGCACATATTTAATAAGCCCTTCTTCTCAAATTTGTGGAAGGTTCTCCAACCCTTGGTTTGGCAAGTTTGTGGTGAGCAAATATCAGCACTTACGAGTTGCTACTCTAAGTTAAAACCACACGTGAATATCTGAAATAAGTCCAAAATAGCACTCTACCAATTTTCAGACAATAGTCTCATGTATGTAAGAAGTTTCTACACTTGTCCTCCATAATTTTTTAGATAAGAAACAATTGAAGCTTCCCTAAATACATCTCTTCAAATTAAAAAGCAGTAGCACATTCTTCCAGTAGCAGCAAAATAATCTCACCAGTTGATCCCTGCTAGATGCAAGAATTCTACCCCACACTTGAAGGGAAAGCCAGCTATGTCAAAGTACAAATCCACTTTAAGCTACTAGGAGAGTCAATGTTCCAGTTTGAGAAGACAGGTTATCAGAATTCTTGCTTGAGGTATTTTTTTCATTAAGTCAGCACTAGTGCTTTTCAAACACTGTCCCATTTTTCAAGAAATCATTTCCTTGGGCTCAAAGGTGACACAGCACATGAATAAAAAGATTAAGAAACCTTCACATTCACTTCTCGTCTAAGTTTCCCAAAAAGAAAGGGTACAGAGCACTAGAGTAAGTTTTAGTAAGTATTTACATAGCAAAGCATGTTTTTAATGACAAATTTTATAAGCCAATACACATCACTATGGCCAGCCTCACCAGTTGGTCACACTACTAATAGTAATTCCCAAAAGAAAGGAGCAGAAAGAAATAGTTTCGTATGTTAGGTGAGCACTATGAATCATAAGTGGCACATGTTAACCACATTTCAAAAGGCTGCACTCCTGCCTCATGGGTTTCCAACCCCAAGAGTTTCTGAAGGGGCAGATCCAGCCAGACCAGCACGGGGTAGGGGCAAGCTAACCCTTGTGAAGCTCACTTCTTCTTCCCCCAATATCTGCAAAGATCTAGGACAGCTATTGATTCAGTTGCTCCTTTTTCTGTCTGGGATGAGATGGCTCTTAATTTAAACCTACCCCAGGGTAAGTGTCACAACCAATGTCTTAGGAATATGTTGCAATGAGAGTTAGCCTCCAGGCCCTTATTCAGGAACAGCAGCAGCATGAACTTGCACAGCAGAAGTAGCCTTCCACACCCAGCTGCCCACCCCACCCTTCTCCCCATAGCCTGTACACCTGGGTAGCTCATCAGATACCACCTGAATCACCACCTTGCCACCCAAAGCACAGAGTTTACCACAAATGGAGTTCAAGACATACACTAGCAAGCAAACTGTGCTGGTTCAAGAGCTGATCCACAGCTGCTTAAAAGCTTTTGCTGCAGGGACAGCTAGTGTGATAGCCATCTCATCCACAACCAACTGCAACTCCTGTCTCTCCAGCTTTCAAGCAGCCACTCGCTGGCCTGTCAGGTATCTGGCCATAACTGATGCTAGACACAGCCCTGATGCTAGACTAGATTTTCAGAAAAGGAAAACAAAAAGCTGAAGTTATAGCCTGGGAACTTGGGTAGCAGTGACGCTGCCACTAAAAGTGGGAGTTTCAGTAGCATCCTGGCTTCCACCTTGCTTCCAGAACAAAACAAGAAGTTGCATGTAACACTGTAGGAAGCAAACAGAAAAAGAACTGGTGTCACAGTTTAAAAGATCAAGATAAAAAAAACAGAGAACATAATTGCTCTCTATTACCTCCCCCTCCAGAGGATAAAAGGGTAGTAAGGACAAGAGACTTAAAAGCTGAAAATTAAAACTGAAAAAGGTTTACTAGAACAGGGGAAAGGCAGTAACAGATGGAGTAAGGAACAAATATAGAAGTATTTATACAAATATATATCCAACCTGATCTCGATGCTGGCAGAGATAGGTGCCTGAGGGCCCCTTGCAGAGGGGCTGACTTAGAAGCAGGGTCCACGGCTTTTCCCAGCACCTGATGGATGTGGATTCTGAAGAGCATGTGGGGAGATGGTGGTAAAGGGGCTCAAGGGAATAGCAGCACCACCAGAAGCGGGCAAAAGAGTGTGGGGCTTCTGCTCTGCCTGACTATAGAGTATGGGCAGGAATTAGAAGGGAATATTGACCCATTGTGTTCTGATCCCTCAGGGTCCTAAGACCCTCTTCTTCAGTTCCTTGTACTCAAACTTTAGTTCCTTCATTCAAACTGGGACAACTGGTGGAACCAAGGAACTGAGGGAGCAAAGACAACTTGGTCATACCAATGATCTTGGCACTACATCATCCAATAGTTAAACAGCAGCCATCACCAGATGTTTCCAAGGAAGGCTCAAAAAACACCAGGTCCCAGTTATTTGGGACCCTAAAACCCAAAGACAGAAGAGTAACCTCTCTTCACATTGAAAAAAACTACAGAATTGATCTCCCATTACAGAATATCCCTTTAAGGTTTGGTTTTATTGCATTTCATGGACTACTTGTAATTGTGTATTTTAGACAGGAGGAAGCAAAATACGGAATCTGATATCCAAGTAAGCAATAATTTAATCCAGTTTTAAGCAATGTACCTTAAGAAGATAGCTTGTACTTACTTTACAGTGCCTTCTACCTTAGGAACTGCAGTTGCTAAAATGTGGTGTTCAAGAAAGAACAGGCTGTAAGGGAGCCTGTAGTCATCAGTAGAAACCAAGCAGCAGCTTCACCTCTCTTAAACCAGAGTTAGTCTCTGTAGCTCAAGATCAACAGTCAGAGGAGCCAGATACAGATTTCAGCAGCCAAGTTCTCAGAATAGCCCCCACTAACACGAGCATTAAGCAGCAACATACTCACTGAAAATGCAAAGAATCAGCTGCCTCCTTTTTCCACAGAACTGTGCCTTCTGAGCTGAACCGATTTCCTTGCCCACACCCTGTTGCCCTCCTCCCCAGTGGTGAACAATGCTCTTCCACATTTTGTTGAAATCAAGCTCTGTGCAAAGACAGCTCACACCCTTTTTCATTCAAAACCCCAAGAGCACTGAAATAACAAAGACTTACATTCCTCTGCAGACATGGTACTGCCTGTTTATGTAGGCAACACACTATCACTCCCTATACATTCTAGTGTTTACTGTACACAAAGTCAGATTAAGACATATCCACCGTACCTTGAGTTATATTTACATTCAGGAAAAATTTCATTCAAATAAATTTTAAAGGTGAATAATTTAAAACTTCCAGCAATTTAGCTGGACAGATAAATTTAGCTGAGACCCTTCTGAATTCAATTCCCTCTGAAAGCACATGATCCACTCAAGAAGTCAGAGATTGACTACCCACAAGCAGATCCATGCAGACAAGCCAGTAGGACAGGATGCCATAAGCTCAATGCTCCACCAGCAAAGAGCTTTCTACTGCTCCCTGCACACAGTGCTGTGCATTTGCACGCAGTACAGGCTGTTCCCACTAGCAAGGTGGACTCCATCCAAGAGATACTCATCAGGTTAGCTCCAAACAAGAGTCCTTGCACTGTTTATCCTTCCTGTTAATTGCTGGCCTTCATGCTGCCACAGAAATTGCACAATGAGCACACTGACTGTTACACCTCCAACACTCCAGGCAACTCTCAACTTGCTCTCGTCTTCCTGTGTCTCATACTATTTTCTTGTCCAACTAGACCTGTTAGCCCTATGTGAAAGGAGGTAACCTTTATGCCTGTTATGCACAGTTACAGAAGTAGAACCACTGCCTATCAGAAAACCTGTATTATCTACAACCGTGTCCTTTTTCGCCCCTTCTCGAGCGCTGTTTACTTTTCAGAAGGAAAAAAAAAATAAAACCCAGAAGTATGCATTGTACCAAGTTCTTGACTGTTTGCTCTGGGTCAAATGCTGAGCCAAATCACCTACTGTGGCTTCTGGCAAACCAGGGAAAGAGCACTCCTATTTCATTAGCTCTCATGCTGCTGCTTTTTGCAGTTATCTAAATGACAAGTGGATTGTGTTAATAACCCTAGTGTAACCAAGGAAGTCCCGGGTCTTTCAGACAGGCAATTCTAGTACAGTTTGCTGTGATGCTGCACTAACAGAAGAACCTAACCTAGAAAGAATTTAGCACTACTTTAAAAAAATTAAAAAAAAAATAAAAAAATTAGAAAGACACAACCGAAACCTACAAAGCTTATAATGTCATTGCCTCACCTAAAAATTACCAGCTCCTATCACCTTCTAACTTTATAACTCAGAGTTGCTCACTATTTAGAAAGCATGCCAACATGGCTTCACTATGGGAAAACTGTGCCAGATAAACTTGGTGGCCTTCTATGACGGGGTGACAGCATCAGTGGAAGCTGGACTGATGTGGTCTACCTGGACTCATGCAAAGCATTTGACACTGTCCTGCATGACATCCTTGTCTCTCACTTGGAAAGAGATGATTTTAGTGGATGGACCACTCAGAGGAAAAGGTATTGGCTGGATGATTGCACTCAAAGAGTTGCTGTCAAAGGTCTGAATTCCAAGTGCAGAGCGGTGATGAGTGCCATTCCTCAGTGGTCTTTATTAAGACAGGCATTGTTTGACATCTTTGTTGGTGAGACTGGCAATGGGATTGAGTGCACTGTCAGCAAGTTTGTCAACATCACCAAGCTGTGTGGTTGTGTTCAACACACTGGAGGGAAGGACTGCCACCCAGAGGGACCCTGACAGGCTTGAAAGATGGGCCAGTGCAAACTGTATGAATTTCAGACAGGCTAAGTGAAAGGTCCTTCACATGGGTCAGGAAAAGGGACTGAAAACAGTCCTAAGAAGAAGGACTTGGGGATGCTGGTTGATAAGAAGCTAAACATAAGCCAGCAATGTGTACCTGCAGGGTCATGATCAGAGGGATGAAGTACCTCTCCTTTGAGGACAGGCTGAGAGAGTTGAGGTTGTTCAGCCCAGAGAAGAGAAGGCACCAAGGAGACCTTATTGCAGCATTCTAGTGCCTGAAGGGGCCTACAAGAAAGCTGTGGAGGGATTTTTGCAAGCACAGGAGTGACAGAATAAGGGTTAACAGTTTAAAGCTGAAAGAGGGAAGATTTATATTAGATATTAGGAAGAAATTATTTTTTTCCTAAATGGTAAGACACCATAAGGGGTTGCCCAGGGAAGCTGTGGCTGCCCCCTCCCTGTAAGTCTTCAAGGGCAGGCTGCATGGGGCTTTGAGCAACCTGGTCTGGTGGAAGGTGTCCCTGCCCATGGCAGGGAGGTTGGAACTAGATGACCTTTATGGTCCTTTCCAACCCAGCCCATTGTATGGTTCTATGTCCAAAAAGAAAAACAGTGAGTATTTATCCTTATTTTTTAGGAACTCTGAAGAAATCTGTGCTCATTTCAGATCTCCTGCTCTACATCCTTTTGTTCCCCGTCAGATTTCATCTGAAAAATGCTCACACAGTTGCTCAAGGTCAGAAAGCCAAACAAGTGCACCCATATAAGACAGTGAACTGCATCTTCCTACCATTTTCTTAGCCCATGCACTACATTCTAGAGCAGCAAACTCAACATGCTCATTTCCAGACTTGTACACTTACTACTAATTCCCATGTAAGTCAGCAACACATTTTTTTAACATTTTCCTCTGTAACTTAACAATAAAACCAAACTTTTCCACTAAAGTGTCTTACTATCTTAACACAGGCAACATCCACTCATAACTTTAAAAAAATTAAAAAAGGGAAGAAAAAAATTCCTTCCCTGTGCACTGAGGAGGTAGTGCCAGACATATGACAGTGAACACTGTGGTTGGGAGCTCAGATAGAATTCTGCGTGCCCTGCGAAAACACCCCGGTCAGTTGCCCTGTCCTGTTTCATGGTCCAGGTTACCTGCAACAAATGATTTATTTGATAATCAATCAACACGTTTGCACTGTTACACTCAACTGGAATAAATGAGATTCCTGCTTTCAAGCCCAAAAAACTTGGTACACCTTTATCACTTACATGTCTGATGACATTGAACTAAGATGAATGCACAAACGCTGGCAAACTCAGTCTAACAAGCAGATCCTCAGACAAAACTTCAAATGAAGAAACAGGAACAGATGCATCTTTAAGAGACACCGAGTCAGATAGTCTGCCTTTGTCCTCATTAAATAAAATTTAGAGGAAGGAAACAAGGTGGTAAATATACTATACTGTAGGTCTCTGAGAAGGAGTGCCTTTTGAATTTAAAAAAAATAAAAAATTAAAATTAGATCCATCTGTTCTTTTACATATGTATTGTTTTGCTTCAGTGATTCAGAGTGGATGTTTGTATTTTGACTGCCTAACTCAGGAATAAGCAGTCTAACCACCATGGCTGGGCTTTCAAAGGATCATAAATGAAGAGGTGAAATGAGCACCTTTGTTGGGCCAATTAGACCAGGCTTCAAATTTTAGAACTACAGAATATAAATGTAGATAGTCTGGCTATTTGCATCATGACAGACAGAGGAGCCTCTATAACTCATCCCAGTTCACTTTATCAGGCAGCACATAAACAAAAACCCACCCTAAAGAAAACTGACTGCATCCTATTTAAAATTTTTAGCATATATTTAAAAGTATGATCAACACCACACCTCATACCTCACTCTAAAGAAGCAGAACTTTCTCCTTAAAGAAAATCATATTCAATTCAGTTTACTTCCTGCATTACATCATACAAGAGTCAAGGTTACCCAACAAAACCTCACTATCACTCTTAGTCTTGAACACCACATGCCAAATTTCACTGCATAATGCAGATAAAAAAGGTGAAGGAATGACCCAAGTGGGGTATAAAGACAATTTTTTTCTCAAAAAGGTGCAATGTAAAATACCAGAAAAGAAATTTTTTGTATTGTGTAGGCTAAAAATAATTCTGTCACTCACATGTCACCTCCTCACTTGCCACAGGGACCAGGAAGTATCCAAGTCACAGGAAAAACCAGCAGTGTTGCTAATTCTAGAATATGTCTGGCAGTTTGAAGCGTCTGTGTCTCTGCACTACAGATACTTCACAAGACATTTGAAGTAGCTTCCTTTCATTATTTTCCCACATTTTGATACTACTTTTCAGAGTAGCAAAGCAGTGGGCATTGCATACAGGAAAGAATTATCAATGGCTCTCAAAGCTTTGAAAACTTCCCAGAAGCAGCATAACTGTTTTAAAATGCCAGGTCAAATCAAGAAAACAAAGTGGAAATCACAAGTTAATTCCCATTTCCTTAAATCTTCCTCCTTTTATTTACTGAATTTGAGTTAGCCCTGTATGAGTAAGAAGGGAAGAGACAGGAATAAAAAAAAGTAGCACATTTACAAGGTTTTAAACAAAGCCAAAAGGGCTGAAGTACAAGACAGAGCTAGAGAGCAAAGCGTATCTGTCTTGGAGACACATGAACAAAAAGATCTCCCTGCCCTCTTTGTTTCAGAAAGTCTTCAATGAGCAGCAGGTGAACCTCTTCTGTCCTTCTCATGTCTCACGTTTCATCAGTTACCCCTTCTTATAGTTATCACGGTGGAATATTTAAACAAACAACAAATACAGAGTTCAAAAAGTACACACAGTTTTCCACCATCTGACTTAGCACCCAAGAATTTTAAAGATAAAAATCTGTGTTCACTGGCAGAAATTGAACCCAGTTTAATTTGACATGTTCCAGTCAGCTCTAAGAAGGTATTGTTGCAATCAAAGATAATTTAAGCAAGTAAGAATGAAGTAATCAAGCGAGATCCACAGGTACCTAATTTTGCTAGAAGTAAAAAGTGTTTATATGCCGTATCTTCCGTAGCCAGGCAATCTCAAGCTGTGGGACTTCTAAAAGACAAGGCACAATGGTACAAGAAAAAGCCTTGAATTAACTGCATGCACCAAACATCCAAGTAGTCTCAAAAGCACTATTTTTATTTCAACAAGCATCACCTAATCTTCTATTTATACCCTACACAAGACTTCTCTCCCTACTTGGGAGGTATAAGGTTCCCACTGGGACATCATTTCCACTCAGCATCTACATTAATACCCCAGCTCTATGGAGCAGCAGTGTTACCTAGCTCAAAAGCACTAAACGTGCCTTCTCTCTGCCTGTTCATCTTAGCTAGCACTGCCAGATGAAAAATAATAATCTAGCTTAGAATTTATGTACAACCTCGCACAGCAGTGTACCACTAAATCCCTGAGCCTCAGAGGGACTTGGGGAATTGAATGCAACTTCCCTTTTCAAATCACCAACTTGAGGCTGCATTCCCGGCACAAATAGCCCTCAATTCTCCACTTCTGACAGACTGTGCACTTAGGAGAGGCTACTCTGTTGCCACACTAAGGGGGTAGCAGTGAGAGGCATTAAATACTTTCTTTTTATATGAGAATGAGAAAAGCAAAATCTGCTCCACTAGCTTCAGAGAAGCATATCTAATGTGAAGGTATACTCTCAGGCAAAGATATGTATTTATGGCAATGCTCCTGGAAAGGCTACCATGGATCTTTCCATAAAACACCATGTCCACACTTTTCACAGCTGTTTTGAACAACCAGCCTCAAAAAAGCCCAGAATGTTAAGAGTCAGCTTTTACCTCAGTTTCGCCTACAAAAATATGCCATGAACAAGGCTGCCTCTAAGCTGAAGGTGTGAAGCAGAAGCTTAAATTTATACATGTCAGTGAACAATAAAGGGGTTATCCCTACTGCATGCAGTATTGTTTTTCTCTGCTAGTCCTTCTCAGGCACTGAGACACAGCAACAGTGTAAATCACATGAAATAGCCTTTTTTAAAAACAGTCCGTAACATGCCAGGATCAGGAATCCTACAGCACCTTCAACTACACTCACACAGCTATAGTATGCTGTCAGTACGTGGCAGAGTTACAGCTATCTGTGTTTTAAACCACACATTTCCACACCTTACTGTGTTTGGAATTATTTTAAACTGTAATCTTTACTCTGAATGTCATCATTTCAGAATAGCATGCCTACAATGTTATTCCTTAACCTCTACATCTCAAAGCAGTCTTCAGCTTATTTTAGGAATTTATATTCATATGTAGATCATGGAATATATGTGTGTGTATGCATATATATAGATATATATACACACACACATACATATTTAGGCTAGACATCAGGAAGAAATTCTTTCCTCTGAGGGTGGTGAGACATTGGCACAGGTTGCCCAGGGAAGTTGTGGCTGCCCCCTCCCTGGAAGTGTTCAGGGCCAGGCTGGATGGGACCTTGAACAACCTGGTCTAGTGGGAGGTGTTCCTATCCATGCAGGGGGATTGGATCTAGATGATCATTAAGGTCCCTTCCAACCCAAACCATACTATGATTCTGTATTTCAAGAACATCAGACATATAAAATCAATTCCTTCAGTAGACAAAAGAGACAAGAGGAAATAAACCAAGTCATCATTACAACAGCTATATGAACTATCCAAAGCAGTGGAGGCAAAACACTTATTATAAATTTAATATATCTTAAGGTTCTTTATGTTGGTCAGTAAATACACACAGACAGATGGTTTTAATTTTAGTCTCAAGTTTTGCACTACAAGTGCATGAGAAGAAAGAAAGTTGACCACAAATGGATACTTTGCTTTAAAATACTCTCTTTGGTCCTAATCTAGGGAGTCACACAGAAGAACTCATGGAAATAGAAAAGCTCAAAATCCAAAATAAATGTACCACTTGAACTGCAGCATTTACCTACACAAACACCTCATGCTAGCATCCATGGGGCAAGGGGGAAAAAGGCCTTCAAAGGCTCTTTTAACTCCTGCCTTTCCAGACAACACATTTGAGTATTTCCCCAGTCACGTGGGTTTCCACATGGCCACACGTACATTTCTACAGGTACAGGCAACCACATCTGCAGATGAAGAGCCCTCCCTCCTCCTCCTCTGGCCAACCTCTGCTGCATGACGCTGCACTCCCGCAGCACCAATTTTCAGTCCAGCCTCCCAGCTAAAAACCAAAACCAATGTACTTTATACAAAACTTGAATTCACCTTCACAAGTCAAACTGAAGATTGATTTTGCATTAACACCTATTACCTATTCAATAGATCTGTCAGATTAGAAAACCTACGTAGAAACAGTCATAATCACAAATAATATTATATATAATAAGCTATTACGTATAGTGATTTCTATATACCTTTATATATAATTTATATATTTTAATTGTACCGTGTGAAGAAGACAGTCTTGGCCCTCTTCAGTCCCTTCACACAAATATGATCAGGAAGGTTTCAAGCAGACAGAACAAACAGTACACTGCTGAATTCAAAGACTGCCAAAAGCAAGGGTACAAATAGATCTTTGGTTCACCAGCAAAACTCACTGTTTGGGGAAAGTGGGAAACGGAACGAAATGCAAGGTTGTGAGTGAGAATTCAGATACCTAGGCAGCCTTTTTGATGTGTTGTAAACAGACAGGCACTGCAACTGCAATTACAGCCAAATGACAGAACTGACTCTGAAGCTAGCTTTCAGGTGACAGGCAGATCAAGATCCGCTGTACGAAATGCTATTATCTTGGCTAACATCTCTGACAATCTCACTAAGCTAAGATGGACCAGAGCTACAAATCTGGCCTGTGTACAAAGAGTTAGAGCACAGACTTGAAAAAGCTCTTTGGTTTCTGTGTTCAGCTGAGCACAGCTCCCCAGCTCTTTAGAAGATGGAAAAATATCCTTACCACTTGCCCAGGCATCTCCTATTCTGCAAATTGTATTTGATAGTCCCAGCCTTTCAGTGGGACTGCATTCGCTCAGATGGAGATAGACAGGACTAGAGGGATAGTTTGAAAAGGCTTTGAGTCACACTCAGTTATCTTCCTTCTGCTAGTTTTAGACAAGTTTGTAGTAATTGCTAATATCCTTGGAAAATATTTTCAGCTTTTCTTCCCCACTTGTGATACAAACACAAGCCAACACATTGAAATAGCCAGAAGACAGATCTTTTGCTCTGGGTGTACTTTTTAGCTTTTTAGCAATAAAGTTAAGACATCCTTTGAAGAGTGCCACCTCCGTAACAGTCTCATGAACAGTGATTCACTATTCCTCAGATCTTCCAAGTAGCTAAGATGTACAAGTCCTCAAACTTGTAAGAAATGGTGCTTAAATGTTATTATTTCTCATTGCAATGTCTTTCCATCAGGGCTTTTTAGTCCCATGTTCTTCCAACTCAACTGAAGTCCTTGAAGAGGAAATAAGGTAAATTAAAAAAAAACATCATTTTGAGAAAAAGCCTTACAGATTAATGTTTGAATAGTCTTCAGTTTTAGACACAGGTATGAGGAAACTCAGCTAGCTCACACAAACAGATTAAATTAACAAAGAGTGCAATCTTTACTTCAGAGCAAACCTCTGCAGATGACAAGAGGTCACAAAGAAGGATGATAATGAATACATCAGAGCAGGTCCAAATGATGTTGTTTTCTGCATTGTATTTCAGCAGAAATGATGGTGTCTTAGGTTAGTGCAGTGATGCTTTGGAAAAGGAGGGATCCCACAGCAGTGGCTCCTGTGAAGAAGGGCTGGAAGCTCCCCCAATTCCAATGCTGACCCCACCTCTGCCCAAGACCAAGCAGATATGGGAAGCTGGATGTGCCTCTGCAAGAAATATATTCAAGAAAATTTTAAAAAAAGAGACCTGCAGAGCAGACGACAGGAAGAAGTGAGAGAGCAATGCCAGAGAAAAGACACCAAGGTCAGTGAAGAAAGAGGGGGAAAGGTATCTGAGCAGAGATTTTTCCTTCAGCCTGTGGTGAGATGGCAGCTGTGCCCCTGCAGCCCATGGAGAAGCACAGTGGAGCTGTCCCTGAAGAAGCACGATGGAGAAGTCCTTGAAGGACCACAGTAGAGTAAATGTGGATTTGTAGCCCCTGAAGCCCGTTTGAAACCACCCTGTCATGGATGGGCAGGCATAGAGCTGCAGCCTGTGCAGGATCACAGAGAGGGGCAGATGTGGCTCTGCATCCATGGAGGACCCCATACCAGAGGAGGTGACTGTTCCCAAAGCAGCCGTGACCCTGTGTGCAGCCCAGGCTGGAGCAGTCTGTGCCTGAGGGACTGCACCTGTGGGAGGGACTCATGTCCCAGCGGTTCCTGAAGGACTCTCTGCCACCAGATAGACCTGACATTGGAGTGCAAGAAGGCTATGAGGAGCAAGCTCCCTGAGGAGCACGGAGCAGCAGAAACAACATGTGGTGAACTGACCCTAAATCCCCAGTGCCTGTCTGCTGTCCTGTTGAGGGGGAGGCAGGAATGAAGCTATTTGGGCCTGGGAAGAAGGAACTGGTGGGATTATAGAAGGTACTGAGATCTGGACATGTTTTCTCTTTCTCCTTGAAGAGTTAATTAGTTGGGGTTTTTTTCTTCTTCCCAAGTTGAACCTGTCTGTTTTTTGTCCATTACTATAGTTAGGGAATGCAAACCTTCCTGTCCTTGTCTCAGTTAATGAGACTTTGGGGGGGTTTTTCTCTTCCCTGTCCCAGAGTGGGGGTCGGGGGTGAGTGAGCGGAGGCCTGGGTGACACTGGCTGGGCCTGACCTGTGACAGGTGGCTTCTCTTCAACTCTTTTTTCCACGTTTTCACAGCAAAGCTGTAGTACATAGGAACAGGAGCCTAGGAAACAGATTTGCTAAAACCTTAAAAGACAAGGTGCTTCTTGCATCCTGTCTGAAACTGACAAAAGGAGACCAAATCTGCACTGAACAGCAATACCTTTCCCCTTCAAAGCTTTCTGGCTGGGTTCCCCAACACATTTCAAGTGGACAGGTGATAAATCAGCATTTTTTTGTCTGTCCACAGCTATGACTGACTACTACATGACATGACAGCCCAAGCTTACAGACTGCAGTAAAGAATTGCTTTAACTCTTATTTCTATCAAATTATCAGGTATATCCCCCCTCAAACAAATCAACTACACTAACAGTGACCTTAGCAGACTGAAGCCCCCTGAAAATGAAATCTTTTTTCCATGTAACTCTTACTATCAGCTGTAATTTAAACAGCCAAGGGTAACCGAGAGCCAAGAAATAAACCATGGGGGGTTGGCCAAGAGTGGAACTAATTAAACCCAATTTGGAGTTGGACTCTCACAGTGGTCCGTTAACCACTGAGATTGAGAGCAAAAGATGTATCTCTCATTAGTCAACAGGTTCACAGTTTTTGTACATGCATGTTTACAGAATGACACCTTCAACCACAAGCAGAGACACACAACTTATTAAAAATCTGGGTCAGCTTTAGATTGTCAAATGCTTCCAACACAAGTCTCTTAAAATGTTAAGAGAACTTCAGAACCTAAACACCCAGCAATTTTTAAAACAGTAATTCTTCCATGTATTACATTTTTCATGTGAGCTGCTACAACCAAAGTTTCTATAATTAAAGGAAAAAGAGGATACAGACTACTTCAAAAAGTATCTTTTTATACTTAGCAGCTTGATACACTTGAGGTAGAAACTACAAGAAACTTTTGCTCTTTTAGAAGCATTTCTAACAGATCACTAAAGTACATCAGAACCTCAACATACTTATTTTTCCATTCTGCTGCTTTATTGGGTTTTAGGGCTAAGATTAACACTGAGATTTTACATATTTAGGAAAAAAAATCAAAATCAAAAAAACAACAAACAAACCCAACAACATTGACCAAACCATCACAATATATATTCTTCTCATAGCTACAAACAGGAAAGAGCACTGCCTACTACTCAGTGGCCTCAGCTTCATATTTATGTTCATGGACCGTCAGGACCATTGACATTTCTCTCACACTCCAGAAGATCTGCCTATTTGAATAATTCAGGCAACCAAGCACACACAGCTGCAGTGCTAAAAACCTAGGCAAACCCTGAATTATTCGACAGGATGATGGCATGAATGGTTCTCGTTACAGGTTTTGTCTCTCTCCTGCTGCACACTTGAGGTCTCTTTGGGACATAACATTCCTTGTTAATGGCTAACAAAGATTGCCTGAAAAGGTGCAAGATTATTAAAAACTCTTCATCATTTAGATGGCAGCAGCCTAGCACTAAAGGAGAAATACTAAGTACTGCAACTTGGCTGTAAAGAACTTAAGTATTTATTCTTACTCAGCTGAGAAATATTTCTAACAATTCACATATTCAATTCAACAGAATTTCTTAAGAATGGACATGGACTGAAAACAAACAAACAAACAAAAAACAACCAAAACCTAGACTAAGAACTTCCCACTTGTGCTAACATAGCTGCTTGGCTATTACTTCTTTTTGCAGAATCAGACATCAATATAACAGATGAATGTTAGGACACAGTCTCAAGGAAATTTTGCCATTTGATGGGACTTAGGCCCCAAAAGCTTGTGAATAGCTGATACTTTTTTGGAAAGTTTAATAAAGACAGATTTAACTGAAAAAAGCAAAACAAAACCCAAGAAAATACGACCCTTCATACTGATCAGACACATTCAATGGTTCCACATATGAATAATAATCAGCATGTTGATTGTGAACTCACCTAAGTATCATGTAATTGCCCAAAATGATATTACATTAAGTTCTTTATGCTTAATATGAAGATCTAAATGAAGGCAAAACTGTAAACCAAAATTAAACATAAATCTATTTTATTTTACTTATTCCCCTCAGCCATTTGTCTCTCTCCTTCATGTATGGATACCATCGCTCTAGGTTACACTGAACTGTAAACAGTCTTATTTTTAAAATTCAGAGCACTTCAGAGATCTTGCTTAAAACACAGCAATGAAGGAACTACACTGATCCGCAACAGAGGAGTAGAGAGAAGTAGGAGCATTGGAAACTATCATTATTATCACAGAAACTGTAATAGTCAACTCTTTTGCTTAAAATCTCGTGATTTTACACTCACTCTGTTGTGGCATAGACCAATGCTGCTTTCACTTCAGTAGTGGCTCTCGAGAAACTTGTCATAGTAACAGAAAAAGAAAGATGAAAAAAAGACAACCCCCTCTGCTAATTCTAGCTTTCAAGCTAAATTTAAACCTGGATAAAAGTATCTTAACTTCCTGACAGAGATCTAAAAATTGGCAGCTATGGTGCATTTTCCACATCTTCACAATAAATTCCTCATTCACAAAACACAGAAGGAGTCTAGAAGTTACACTCTCTCAGGACTTCCTAAAGGTTCTGAATCATGCCCTTTAAGTTTCAAAACTTCCTGCTAGCTTTTCTAAAAGCTTTTTTTTGTTTTTTTGCAAGAGCTAAATCACAACAGAGTAATTATACTGTATGTACCAAGATAAATCCATCAGGATACAGAGATAAGCAGGCACCAGGCTCAAAGCATACATCCTGAAAATCTCGCTGATGATCTATACTTCAGGAAGCAACTTCCATCCATTACTTTCCTCTAGTTGCTTCTCCACCAGTGGGATTAGTGCAGACTGGTGTTTCTGAAGTGTTCTCTCTCCTCCCTCAGAAACTGATAAAGTTTATTTAGATGAAAGAAGCTAGTGACTCCTTTGCCTGTGACAGGGTTTTCCTTATTACTCTCAAAGCAGGGGAGTACATTAATGAGAGCAAAGAAGCAGCAGATTTCATAAGGAACTCCGCTCACCAGTGCTTGGATGTGGACTCAGGCAGCCATGCAGGGGTGGCAACAGCCCAGCTGAGCTCTAGATGACAGCCCCACAGCTCAGCTCTCTGAACAGAAGGGCTCATGTGCTCTTACACTGTGCTCAGACTGCACAGCCAACAGAAATTCCAAGTTTAACTGCTGAAGTATCTGGTCCAGCACTTACAAACTAGATCAGACACTCCCAAAGAGTAGCATACCCTGAAGTAACAGTATGCTATTCTTGGTATTATATCAAGATATATATACATGCCTCTAGTTTCCAAATTCATCCAGGCAAAGGCTTTCATCCAGCCTGCAAGAATTTACACCCCCTGCCAATCGAACATACGCTTCCAGATCAGAATGTGAAAAGAGAGAGGACTAAACTTATGAATGATGGGAAAAACTAGGGAGCTGAGACAAAAGGTAGATGATATTGTACAGCTGGGATACAACTTTGGAGTAAAAATATGAAAAAAATGCATGGCGGGGTACTACTCCAGATGTGACTCGTGTAAATTTTGAAGTTAAAATACTTCAAATAATTAACGCTTTCTCTCTGTAAATCTACATATGCACTTACCATTAATTCCATGTAGTTTAGGGGTACTGAAGACTTCAGGTCCCAGGTATTTCCAGCCTCTCTCATTATGTGAGGAAAATCATAGAATCATTTAGGTTGGAAAAGATCCTAAAGACCATTGAGTCCAACCATAAACTACTGCCAAGTCCAAACAGCACTGTATCCTAAATACCACACCTAATCCTCCTCCAAAAACCTCCAGGGATGGTGGGTCAATAACTTCCCTGGGAAGTCTGTTCCAGTGCCTGACAACCCTTTCAGTGAAGAACTTTTTCCTAATATCCCATCTAAACCTCCTCTGGTCAAACTTAAGGCCATTTTTTCTTGTCCTGTCACTTGGGAGAAGAGACTGGTACCCACCTCACTACAACCTCCTTTCAGGTAGCTGTAGAGTCCAAAGTGGAAGCATGCTACTTAGCCTTTTAGCTTTTTGTTGGATTTTTCTCCTTAAATAAAAAGAGACCTAATATTCAAAAGATGCCATATTTTTTATCACTTAAAGAAACACTCCAAAATAAAGAGATACATAGGCAGATAACAGAATGCCACTGAATCAACTACTGTAAGAAAAACCATCAAATCCTTATATTTTATTCTAGATTGCCAGGGCAGACTTATTAAAAGAAAATTAAGATGTCACAAACTATTAGTATCTGATAGACAAGGACCAAAATGCTTGGCCAGATTTTCATTCTGGCACACTACAAAACCTCTAAGTCATGAGACTCAAGAAATCAAAGAGTTTGGTCCAAACCACTAGTTGACATCCATCAAACATGACACAGTAATGGAAATGTCCTGGCTTTCCCCCTGAAAGTATGCAATAGGAAGAAATCAGAAAGCTCTTTTAGGCATGACTGGGTTTAGCACTTCTATTAGTTCTCTGCCTCTTCCATTCTTCTAAAATAACACACTCTTAAGTTATATTGCATGCTTCCCTAGTACCAAGGGCCTTCAACACATAATGCAATCCAGAAATAACTCAGATGTAAGAACCAATCTAAGACCTTTACACACCTTTCTCAATTAGAAATGGCACAATTACACTATTTTAAACATATCTGTCCTTTTTCATCCTTCCTCTAATGTATCTGTGACATGCTAACACCTATGGTGATGACACACCATCAATTTCAAGACTCAAGGAACAGGTAACAGTTCCTTAAAAGCAACTCAAAAGAATGATGCTGCTACCAAAACAAGACAAAAATTGCAATTGTTACTGGTGAAGCTAGCTGAGCATCAAGTCTTACTAGAAAAATGAGAAAACTGAGATGATGATAAAAATGTCCAATCCTCTTTAGGAATCCCCAATTTCTAAAACTAAAACCAAATTTTTTTAAAAAAAATCAAACTGCAGATTTTCATTAGATATGCTTCACCTTACTGGTTTGTTAAGATCAGAAGTTTTTTATCCAGACTATGCCAATAAGTTTTATCTGTGGCCCCTTCTCTGTGTATTGTCCTTAGGCTTCTGTAGTTGTGAAAAACGTGGCTTTCAGATGCTAAAGCCCACAGTACTGATTTCAGATGCGAAAACCAATACTTTTTCTATCATTCAGTGATAACACAAGTTTAGCAATAAACCACTTGACTCTAAGGGAAAGCAGTAAAGCACACAAAGTACCAAGCAAAGGACTACCAGTGGTGATGGGGTTTCCTTAGCTTTTGCTTGTTTAAGTATCACCAAATAAAAATACAGCATTTTGGTTGGCTACTTGTTTAGAATGAAGAATCACTATTCTATTAAAACCACCAGAACAGATCACATTTATAAATCAGATATGAAAGGGAAGTAATTCACTGCCCTGGGCTCAGTATTTGTTATTTTCTCAGTTGGCCTGGTGCCAAATAATGAAAAACACCTTTCTACTTTACAGGCGCAACAACCAAGAATAAAGCCCAAAAGCTCTTGTTCCATTCAGCAGCTTAATTACTAATTACTGGATAAGAGTCCATCCAACGAAAAAATAAGTGTAAGACAAGCATTTTCCCTTGTTTCTCCAGTTCTTGTCTGAAAAATCTAGTCCCTGATGTGGAAACACCACCACAACATCAAATCAGGATTTCTGACTTCCTGTTTTGCACTAATTGAAATAATCTTGACAGTGACTCACCAATTTTCAAGTTCAACTATATCCCTTTATCATACCATCTGTTTCATCTTTAGTCTTGGAAACTTTGGTGCATTTATGTGCTCCAATGAAAACATTTAAAAAACAGAACAAAATAAAACATTGCCAAAGACATGGAAAAGTGAGATAACATTCATGAAAAATATTATGAACTTGTGCATAGGCTCACCTTAAATCTTTTATCCTGCAGGACTTTCTTAATGGCCACAAGCTCTCCTGAATCACAGAGTTTGGCTTGATACACAACACCAAAAGATCCATTTCCAATCACCTTGGTGTCTGTGTAGCTTACTTCTTGTGGTCGGTCCGGACCTTGTCCAGGAGTTGCCACTACTGTAGTCACTTTGCTGCCATCTTTGTCTCCTGGGAAGGAACAGAGACACAAACAATCAAAATAAATGCAATAATTAGATGACCAACAAGACTGAAACAGCAGATGGTAAAGCAAAGATTTAAATCAGCATTTATATCTTAATCCTAAGGAGAAAAATAAAAAAATATGGACAAAATGCAAAGAAAACACGGAGTGTATTTTTTTAATGAAATATATTAAATGGGAACAATTTTTAATTCAGATCATTGCTAACATAAACATTCCATTATATAGCAAATAGCTCAGCAATACAAATGTGATGCGTGACCAAGAGAAGTACTTTATTTCCACATCTTATTACGTGCATTAAACATAGTATTGTTTGTATTACCAAAATGAAGGATTTCCCCACATTTTCCTATAACTGAAGAAACCCAACTGTGAGTATAGTCTGCAGAGCAACACTCTGTCCTTTACTGGCATGTATCTGGCCACAAAAGCCAGAAGCCCTAACAAATAGATAGTGCTGCCAGCCTATCTATATGTAAAACTTCAGTCAGCACGCATCAGAAACCCAAAGCTTTGTCCAAGCTGTGTGCACCTGAAGTGAAAGGTAAACTGCATTGTACAGCACAGTCCTGCTTCTTTCTCCTTTCTTCCGTGCCTGGACTTCCTTGCAAAGAAAGGTGGTACTCACTGAGGTAGTAGGAAGAAGGGAAATGAGGATGATAGCAGCACACACTTTGCTTACAACTTGACATGAACCAGAATGCAGTCAGTGACATGCACTCAGGATGCAAGACTGTGGTGAATGTTGCACAGGTGAATGTGCTTTGGTGCAGAGGTACACCAATGTGCTTTGGTGTAGAGGTAGTGGGTTTCAGCAGTCCACAGCCACCCTCATGTACCCTCACAGTAAAGCAGACACTTTCCCATCAAAAGTCAAAGCCTCTGTTACGTACTGTTACCACTGCTGCTTTCACCAACTGCTCTTCCCCTTCAAAGTTTGATTTTGTTTGTAACAGGACCAAAGTTTTAGCCATATTGCAAGGCATTTATTGCCCCTTCAATTACAATGGCTCGGGTTACAGACTTAAATAAGGCTGCAAGAAAAAAACATTAAAAACCTACTGTTCCAGAGCAATCACTCTTCAAATCTACAGAAAATGCACTCAAGAAATGCATCATATCTGCATATTAAAATAGTTTCCTTCTACAGGTTCCCCAGAGAGTGTCTTCCAGTCTTTCACTACTCATGCATTTAGGAAGATTTTCATAACAGTTATCTCAGATCAACTTCAGTGCATTTTAAGCAAATTGCTCCTTGTCCTGCTCCCAGAAGGCATGGAAAATGGCAAAGCTCTTTCCCCCCACTACTTCCAGCAAAGGGATGCTGCAAAGGAAGTTACCACGATGAAATTATTTCTCTTTGGACATTCTGTTCCCTCACTAGTAAAAATCTCTCAGGTACAGCACCCAAAACCAGACCCTTGCAGAGAAAGCTCACCTCAGCCCTACCCAGCGAGCTGGTGACTTCTTGTGTCCATCTTACGACACACTTGTTTGTACAGCCCAGTACAATGTTTGCAGCTTGTGCAATGCTGCAACCTAGTTGAATCATGGTCAGTTTGTGTATGAAACTCTTCTGCAGAGCTACCGCCTGCCAATCCCTTGTCCACTTTCTACTTACACACCTGATTACTCTTATCAAAGCCTAATATCCTGCATTTGTCCTGACTGAACCTCATCCAAGGTCTCGTAATGCTCTTTTGCCAGCTTGTCACATCCTTCAAGCACAGAGTCACCACCAGAAGGAGATCTATGTCACAATGCTATGTGAAGTACAACTAATAAATTTTTGAGAAACAGTGAATCTTCTGAGACTGCTTAAATACTCCGCAAAAACCTATTAAATCTCTCATCCTAATTTGTCTTGAACCTTTTGTTATGTTCAAGAAAAATAATCAAATCATCTTCTATGCCTCTCAGGGTATTTCTAGTAGTCTATCATTCTCTTGGGCTTCTCTTCTGTACCTGTAAGATTCAGAAGAAAAGGAGGTTGGCCTGGCATGATTTGCTCCTGAAAACTGCACGTTAACTGTTACTCATCTCTTATGCTACCTTTTAGATCCTTACAAATTGCTTGGTTTTGTGCATTTGACTGCTCCATTAAGTAAGTGAACAAATGAAAAATAAATAAAGCACATTACTGTGAGATGTAGATTTAAACATTTGAAAACAAAAAAAAAAAAAAGAGTAACAACCAAAGAAAAATGGAAAGAGAGATTAATGTCTGTTCAAAGTGAGAGAGGGGGATGAAAGTGGAAGCAGAATAGAGCTGCATGAAAAATTCACCATTACTGGAAGAAAAAAATGGAAAAAAGACAGCAAAAGAACAGTTACACTCTGATAGGAGCCCTGCATTTTATTTGCTCAAACATTCTATGATCAGCATTCTAGCTCTGCACAGACAAATAGGTGACATCTGCTTTACTGCAACAATCCTCATCATTTAAAATATAGCCCCTTCTCTGTGTTTTGGAGGACTTTTTGCCCTTGGTCACAAGGTCAGAGTATTGTTAATTACTGTTCATGAGGTTCATTCCCCACTTTCCAAAAATTCAATGCTACTGAAGGCTTAGAGGTAAAAAAACTGGCAATACTGGTTGACATATGACGTACTTGCAATCAAGAGATCTGCTCTAAGGACACTATTCAGAGCTGCAGTTCACTTGGGGCTCTCCTCGACCACACAAGCAAACCCTGAGTTTCAGGCCATGTCGGGTGGTTTTCCCCTGTATGGAGCTGCAGTGACCTGGGCAACTTCTCCAGAGCTCAGAGGTGAAGCCAGTCAGCTTTACACACTTCCCCTCTTAAAGTCCATTGGAAAACAGCTCCTAACTAGTTGAAATCTTCAAGGCTCAGAAGCCTAAACATTGACACTTTAATAATCTACATCAAGAATTAATTTATTTCTTTAGCAGAATGTTACAGAGCATTAAGCTTCACACATGTTTTTCTCAGTTCCCTTCTTTCAATAAACAGAGGCTCTTGGAAGTCCATCCACAAGAGACAACATAAGGACTATAAGCTTTCAAAAAATAAGCCTATTAGAGTTTCAGTTGTCTTCCATTACAGAACAGATGAACTTGAGGGCCTGCAGGGGTAAAATTCACCTTGTATCTTCGGCAGCTTTGTCTCTTAAAACCTCTCGCTGCTTCTTAAAGTATACAAGCAATATAGATTTGTACCACAGCAGCATCCAGGAGGCCCAAGCCTGTTTCTACCATTTGTTGCACTGCACAGATGTGTGTAGAGTTCAGAAGATCATACACAGTTCAGAATGGTTATCCCAGTTGTTTTTGTCTGGACAGCAAGAGCTGACTTTCCAGCCAAACAGCATATAAGTAAGTTAACTAAACAGTACTGGAAAATACAGATTTTAGCCTCAGCTTGACAAAGATAGCAGAGAGGAAATGCTCTTTTCCAGCAACCTGCACTACCTCCAAATTAAGACTCCTAACAGCAAGCACCAGTAAGCATTATACCACAGCAAGTCTTAAGAAGCCTAGACAGTTCTCATCTCATGCCTTTCACCTCTGACTGTTTCAGACTGCCAGACTTAATAGCCTCAGTGAATAAACAGGGTACAGTGTCAAACACAGGACTGTCAGTACCTTCAACTGTAGGTCTACAACAGAAAATATTTAATTGAAAAACTAAGGAAGAAAGGACCAAACACCAAATTACTAAAAAGTTCTTAGAGCACATCTCCCACCTGAGGAGTCACTAGTATTTGTCCAAAAGAAGCTGCTTCCTAGTGTCAGTGACGATATGACCCAGCTTTACTGTAACAAATAACCAGATTCATGCAACTGTACAGCCATCATCTAGTCAAACCACCTCTTTAAAAACATCCACGACAAAAGCACAAGTAAACTTCCGTAGATGTCATTCTGTAACACACTTGTATTTGCACTTGGTACATTTCATGCAAACCCTTCAAGTTTCCATGTTTAATATTCATTATGTGGTATTTGGAGGTGTCTTTCAAAGAGTTTGTTCTAGAAGCCTGATGTGCAACTGAAAACAAAATCTAGATGTTTTAATTCCCAAATGCTCTGATCTTTCCAGTTCACTTTCCACCCTTACCACATTATGACCATGAGATAAATCGCACCCATTAGGCAAAGACAGTGGTTTGAAAGCAGAGAATACTCATCAGTTTGTGGGAAGAAAATAATATACTCCCCTTACAAGATTACAGTTTACTAGAGCATCAGTGCAAATTCTGACTCTTATTTTCCAGTATGTTGATATAACTTTAGAATGGCTCATGTCATCATTTTACCTAATGTAAGTGGCCATTTACCCCCCCAAGCTGAGCATTAATTTAATTTTTTGCACTCAAAAAATAGTTGAATATATATTAATATATAATAGCTAAATACATTCTGTGTTTTGTTTATACAACCACCAATTAAACCAAAATTAATATGGATCATTATTATTTTAATCAAAAATTCATACGGTTTGGGAACAAGAGGCATGCATCTAAAAAAAAAAATGGTGGCAGATGTTTATGCAGGTAAGACAAGGGATTCTGATACTAGATGATCATATCACCACATAAGTAGCCCACCAGATGCAGATTCCTACCACTAGCTCAGAGCTGACTATTCCACAAGTGTACTGCACGTGCACATTTTGCCAGTGCCTAGAAGTAGCTGTCAGTCAATAAAATTCATTTCAGCCCTCAGAGACCACAAAAAGCCACCCTTCACTATTGATCAGAACTCCCCCCATGCCTTCTAAAGAACGGGCCTGGAGAAAGTCCAAAATTATGTCTGCCCTACATGTCCCTCCCCCCCTCCTTTCAGCTGTTTAGCTTCTAGTTGAGCAGTACAAATGCACATTAAGGCACACATAGTCAGAGATCTTTAAGTCTTTGTTCTTTTAACCGTGTACACACTCTCTTCCCTCCTCTCTTAAACATTTTGAAGCTGAAGAGAAGGAATAATGAATTAGTAGGATGTTTACAGCTGCTCTCTTCCTACTTCAAACACAACCTCAATTCCTTGTGCTGCCTTTTTCTCTTTACTTTTAAATTTACCTATCTCATCTTCCTTCCCTCCTCTAGTTGCTATAATCCTTGCAGCCATGCAGCACAGGTGCTCCTCCCATCAGGTGTCCCTTAGGTTGAGTCTAAGTCCTAAAAACAACAACTCAACGATCTACAACACACTCTCTCCAACATATGATGTCATAGACTCTTAGAACAGCTTGGGTTGAAAGGGACATTCCAAGGGCATCCAGTCTAACCCCCCTGCAATGAGCAAGGACATGAGGCTGCTCCTGTAGTTGTCTGTCTCCATTTAACTCAGTATCTTCATTGATCTCTTTTAATTCTCAGTGCCCCCTCCCTATTAAGACTCAATATTAAATCAATATTGACTACTTCTCCCTTGTCTAAGGCTTCCCCCCACTCTTTCATCTCAATTGGGTCAATATTCACACCTCTGCAGAAACCCTGCACAGCTGGTTCTAGCCCCTGCCAATATGAACAGGTTACAACCAGCAGGTGACACAACTATCTATAGAAAAATGAGTGACCAAAAGGGGATGGAACTCTATGAGAACTGCACTGGCTTTTTCAATTTGATAACCGAGATAACTTTTCTTGTGATTTTTATTAAGACATTTGCTTCATACAGTGTTCAGATCTTTTGATTTTCTCAGTTACCTGCTAGGTAACTGAGCTGACCATCAGATCAGGCTGTGAAATAAAACACTTGGCTTCTTAAATATCTGTTCATGGCATGCAAAGAAGAAGGAAGTTACCAAGTTCTCCGTGAGTCTTCAGCATGAACAACATTTGTTTAAGGTAATATGCTGTCAGCAGTAGAAACCATAGTGATAGATTACATTGTTCCAATTTTTCCCCTATGTTTCTAAAAGGTTAATTTCACAAAAAGCTAATTATTATGAGCCAGGTGAGAAGGTACAGAAATTGTATTTATGTACTGTCTTACTAGACATAATCTTTTTTTCATCAGTGAATTGCATGAATGCTGTCTAGTGTAAGAGAGTAGAAGATAGAAATTCAAGAACATTCAAGGACCAAGTCACAAAAACTCGAGGAATTGAAGAAAGGAGTCTAACAAAATACATTGTGTTTTTGTTTTTAAATTTACCCAAAACAGGAGTCCTTGAAATTTCAGAAACACCTCAGGTCAAACATTTGAAAAAAACAAAACTAAGTCTGCCAATCATCACCCACAAAAGGCAGAATAAATCTATACACACACACACACACACACACACACACACTTATTTTAGCACAGGAAATGTCATCTGACTTCTTGACTGTAACTGAATACTGCAATAAAAGAGTAGCCATCAGACATTACTTAAGATCAGGAGAATCTCATGGTTTGCATCCAAGAATTTTGGAAAACCTAGCTGAGAAGTCTGAGAAGTGATGCTGATTTTTGAAAGGAATCAGAACACTTGTACTTCAGAGGCGGATAGGATAATCCATATGATCTTGCAAGTTTGAGAAAAATTCCAGATTAAGTACCTTACCCAGCTACTTTGATAACGAATAAAGAAGGAGTAAGGCAGTTTATAGTGTCCAGATTGTTTAACTCCATATTGTTAAAGAGATTGCAGCCTGATTTGGAAGGGGTGGGGGAAGTATCAAAGCAAAAGTACTGTAACTTCTAGAGGGTTTCTGACTTGCTGTCGCATGCTAAATTCATGAACAAACATGCACAACCCAAAGAAGTATCATTTTTCATCAGATTTGATAGACTAGCCCTAAGTTTCAACCTAACTATGGTCTAATAAAATACAGTAGGAAGCTCTACTGGCATTATTTTTTGGCCTTACACTATTTTTGTCAACAACCTGAAGGAATAGCTACAAAGTTTTCAGAAACAAGATTTAGAGAGTTATGCATAGGGTAGAGTTCAACGAAGCAGCATCTGGCCTCCCTTTGTAGCCCAGGCACAAAATGGGCAGGGGGAGCCAGGAGCCAAGAATAGGCCATGAAGCCAAACCAAGTAAACCCACCCAAAGGGTGAAGTCATCAGCTGTGACATGTATGTCATCCTGGCACAGACAGAAGTGCCCAAGCACAACATTGCTACTGAGACCTAAAACAATCCTTAGATGTATAAAGAAGGGGACACCAGCCAGGAAACAAGCAAACAAAAAAGTTCTTTTCTACTTAGCATCCACGCAACAGTTACTGGAACAGAGTGCTCACCATAGCTAAAATTCAGGAATGATGATCCAAAACATTAGAAATTCAGAAAGAAGCCACAGACATTCTTTCAAATGAGACTTCAGGAACTCAAACACTTTAAGTCAAAGAGAGAAAGCTGAATGATTATACCTAAGAGCTACCAGTTTAAGACAAGCTCTGATCCACAGATGGGAGAATATATTGCACACAGTGATTAGACACAAAATCCAGACGTCTGGGACAGAACTGTGTGTAGACAAAATTAATACAGAAATTATTTTTTCTAAGAAACTTTGAAAGTTGAAGTTATTTTTGCAACACAGATTCTTATTTTTTGATCAGAATCTTTTCTGAAGTACACAATATAGCTGAACCACAACTGCTTGGCTTGAAACAAGGAAACCTGCACAGGATGGACATAATGACTCTCTGGGTCAGGAAGCTTCAATACCTACATAAACCACTTTTCTTCCTATTCAGCAATGATGTCATTGCCTAACACCAAATACGCTGCTTTCCACAACAGTCAAAACATGCATTCAATGTAAATAAAAACATAGAAAAGTCGTAAGTGATGAAAAGGTGAAGCAGGTACTCTTCAGCTTTATTGTTAATGGTTAAATATGCATCACTTCACTTCTGTTAAGTTCAATACAGAGACAAATAAGCAGGACAAATTTCAGCAACAACTGTCAAGCTAAGGACCAGTGAGTTAAAAGGCTTTTAAAACACCACATCTTGAAATCAAAGGTGCTTTTGCTCCACTTGAACCAAATGATAGTAATGCTTTTTAGATATGAGTGAATTTCAAAACCTTCCAGAGGCAAAACCTGTAACCCCAAAAAACTGTTGGTACCTCTACATTTTGTTCAATGGCTTACATACAAATTCAAAGTACTAAGTGCCAAGTTTATGCAGGAGATTGCTTCTACTCCATTTTGCAGTTAACACTAGAGAGAAGTCACTGCTATTGTAAAGCAAACTATAGTATCACTACACAAAATAAGCAGCAACAGCCCAGAAAGGCCATGTAACTTTTATTACAAAAATGACACAGCGTGTAGCTGATCTCTGCCTTCATGTATTTTTGAGGTCAGTATGTAACAAAGAAAGAGAAATTAAATATATTTTCACAGCAGTATGATAGGTAAGGATATGCTTCGTATGTCTACATTGGATAAAATAAACACAAGATTACATCAAGATGCAGGGACTTTTTTTTCTCCTATTATTTATCTATTGAGGAAAAAAAACCCTAAAATTTAACTAGAAGAACAGCATTTGGATTTACTGCATCCAGGTTAAGTCATTCCAAATACCATTGAAGTTTTAAGTCTTCTTTTAGAGGTAAACATGTTTAGGAGGGGGCATCCAATTCACTCTATTTTAAAGTGTAATGCTAAAGACTATAACAAACCTTTGAAAAATGAAAAGGATTCTTCTCAGGTCCCAGAGCATTCACATGATAGGGTTATTATATTGCTCACTACAGGGTCTCCTGATGCTCTGAGGCACTGACCTCCTACAGGCTTTTAGATCCTAACTAAGGAAGCCAAAGCAAGCACAGCAAAACACTGACTGGGCTGTTGTGCTAATCTATCCCAGTACAAACTTGACTTTGAACAACTAAAAAATTTTAAGAAAACAAAACCACAAGAGGAAAAAGGATGGGAAGAGCTCTGTTGATCTAGCTGGGATATCTATCAAATTGGCCATCAGATGACCTCTTCTGGATCCAGCTGTGACAGACGGAATTCCAACAGTTCGATGCTTAAATCAGCCACCACCAAATCCCAGCAGGTTATCATCCCACTAACTTATAAACCAGGAGGCTGACTCCAACAGGGATGTTTACTCGCAGCATTTGAAGAAGAGATTCACCTTACCACAGCCTTCCTTCCTACCACTGTGTAAGGTGGTCCCTGCACCATTCTGAGGCACATTTAAGGCTTCTGTGGGTACCCAGTTCTCTCAGAGACACAAAACCAGCTTCTTGTACCCCAGACATCACGGCAAACACAGACCCACAGAGTAAATTTCTAAGCAAGGAAGCTTTCTCAAACAGTAGATAACACCACAGTGGGGGGAAAACCCTGCCCTACTACCGTAGGGAGCAGCATCAAATGAATTTTTTTTCAGTGACAGACCGGAATGCTTATACTTAAATTTGCTTTAGGAAAAAAAAAATACAGAAACATACATTTAAGGTAATCTAAACACTGGCTGCTGGTGGGGTTTCATAAGCACTCTCATGTTCATTAACCAGTTATTTTTAGGAGGCACTCTTTCTGTTCTCCTTCCTCCCCACCCACCTCATACACATGCAAACTCACCCTCTGAAATTTATTTAGCTATTTTAATCAACTTTAAATTTAGATAAGGTGATTCCACAAATTAGTGTAAGCACTGAAGTGTTTGTAGCAGCATTTTTTATAAACTCAGGTCAAGTCACTAATGCCCCAAAGATTTCACAGATTAAATGCAACATATGAGACAAGGACAGAGATAGGGATTCAGCAAAACAATATGAACAACAACATTTTAGCATGACACCGTGCAACAGTATCTCCTTTTTTTCTGTATAGCCCCGAGTTAAATGCTAGCCGAGAATTTCAGCCTATACAGTGCTGAGATTGCTTATTTGAAGTTTCCTTAAGTTGTTTCTCCCTCTTACATCATCAGGGAACATGATTGAGCAAACATTTGCCAAAGACAACTATAGCAGTTCAGCTGACCATAATAACTTATAAAATGCCTGTAATCGAGCCTTGACAGGGCACTGGAGATCCCCAAGTTACAAGCAGATCGTATTTACCCACTTGTTCGTGCCATTCAAGAGTTGACCCTCAACAGGTCCATAGGCATCTTCTAGTAAGGCTAACATAGTGAGTCCATCACTGGCCACTCACTGACATGCTCTCTTTAAGAGCACTATCAGAGACTCCGAATCTCTTTTGCCCCCCTGTCCCCCAAAGACTAACAAATTATAAACAGCACATCTGGGGATTTCCTAGAAGGCCTACAATCTTCCCATCAAAATACCTGGCCAGACCTGTAAACCTTTCACTGCAGTAGTTTCTTGTAAACCACTTAAATAGGAGTTTGTCTACCTGCTGGAGGCTTCCCTGGCTCAGTCTGAACTGCATTTGTTACAGTTTTTGCATTCAGTTAAACATACAGGTCACCTAGCCAAGTACATCTCTCATCCCTAAGAACAGAGAACATTAATGTTCCTTCCTTTTCAACCTCTCACTCTCTGCATCCACTAATAAGTTTCTAATGTGCAAGACCACACCATTAGGCAAACCCACAGCACAGCCACCTGCAGTAGCTGTAAGCTGCCCAGACCCTCCCTATTACACTTTTGAAGAAATCAGAACATCTTACTGCGTCTTAGAGTCTCCGGTCTTTGACTGGGGTTGAAATAAAAAAATCTTTCAATCGTATTTGTAACAGCAGTGGTTAGGTATCAAGTGTCAATAGGACCCCGTCTGTGCTAGACACAGCACTGGGAATAAGAGACAGCTCCAGCCCTGGCATGCCTGCAAGTGCCAAAGCATTTGGGAAGGAAGCAAGGAAAGACCTAGAAGGAAACAGGCTAAAATAAAAAGAAGCAAAGGTTTTAAGAATAGCAGAGAGACTGGACAAAAAAACCTGAAATACACCAACCCCCACAAAAAAAAACTTAAGAACAATATCAGAACTATACTAAAAAAAGAAAAAGTGGAGAGAAGCAGAAGGCAAAAGAAAGAAACCCAAGGAGAGAAAATAATTTTGAGCAGGACTATTATCAGATTAACACTGAGTCCAGAGAGCCCCCAAACAAGTTCTCCAAGTGCACAGAGTGCTTGCTGTCACCATCACCACAGGCAGCCCAGGCCACCAGAGCCTCCGGGCTCTGTGGCCTTTGCTACCCCTGCCAGACTGTGGAGGAAGGAGCAGAGCAAGAAGCCTGTAGTTCTGTATCTGCTCGAGTTTTCTTGAGTAAAAGGGGCATTTCAGCAGAGGAGAAAAAACATCAAGTTGTGCTGTATTGTCTCATTCATGCTGCAGAACCAGCTCTAACAAACTACACAGCCTCTGTGCCCATCCCACAATTACTGCTCCAAATTATGTCACAAAACTCCATGGAAATGGAACAAGTCAGTTTAGGTTAAAGATGGTTTTGAATTCAAGGAGAGCATTACCTCAATTAGCATTGAGAAACTGCAGGCATGCCATCAATGCA
Organism: Florisuga fusca; assembly: GCA_038090715.1. Lineage (NCBI taxonomy): Eukaryota > Metazoa > Chordata > Aves > Apodiformes > Trochilidae > Florisuga > Florisuga fusca. Next base: position 50,639,951 of record JAAWXA010000004.1, on the reverse strand, counting down.
ATGCAGATTGCAGGAACAGCTATCCTGGGGAAGGAGCTCCTACTGCAGATGAGGCAGCATTTTAGGAGCTAGATGCATAAGCTATTCTTGATTGGCAAGTCTTTATTATTTTTTTTTTTTAAGTAATAAGGAGGACAAGAACAGCAAGAGAACTAAGTGTTGGACATCTCTACAACTATTTAAAGTAGCCAGAGGAAAAGTACAGCTCATTTTCATATTATACATAATCTTAAAGTGGGGGCTGCTGCCAAGAAGGGTGGTCTGACTTCCCACCTTCTCTCCCCTGACACAGCAAATCTGGCAATCTTGTAGCCTAAGGATGAGTCAGTTTAGCTTACTGATCTGACAAACTAACCCATCTCCAAAATAAAAGAAGCCTCTAATCAGCAAGATGAACTGATTCATCTTAAGGACAGGCAGCTGTTAGCCCTGACACAGAGAACAAGAGTGTTCCTCACTACCTATATGGCAGATAAGCCCAGCTAAGTGTAAGAGAACCACACCCTTTGACTCAGTGCCATGGCAGAACTGCAGCCTGTGAGGAGCTGCCTTCACAAGGGCCCTTCTGGCTCTCCCCATCTCCCTCCTGCCCGGACATGACTTTGCACTGGTACCAGGTATCAAGCAGCTCCTCTCAGCAAGGGAGCAGGATCAGAATTGTTTCTGGAGGGGGAAAAACTCGCTGCCCTGATTCACTCCACAGCCCTGTGAGTGCTCTGGCTGGCAGTGGGAGGAAAAGCAGGCAGGAAGGACAGGGACATTCCTCTTGATGGCAGCCAGCAGCAGGGGCAGGTTGACACCATCACCAAACTGCTGGCTTGGGCAAACCTTAGTGACAGCACCCGGCCACCACAGCCACAGCTTTCTCAAAGCAGAACAGAAACTCAAGACTGTCAAATAACAGAGTAGTATTTCAACTATGACGGACAAACTAAAAAAAATAAAAGCTACCAAAAAGTGTTCCATTACAGGAGTTTATTTTGGACTGTAACTATCCTGCCTTAAAAATGAATGCATATTATGCTAATAACAAGTATTATTTTCTCCTAAGATTTCCTAACCCTGCTAATAAGGTTTGTTTAGTTTTTCTCTCAGAAAAAATACACCTACTTCAATAAAACTTCTTCCCAGAGAAAGGATAATGTTACTCAAAATACAGAAGATGTTTCCAAATATTTTATTGCAAGATACAGATTTTACTAAAACAAAATCCTACTCAATGGGAACCAGTTTTCTCTACCAAACAAACAAACAAAAACATGAACAAAAGGAATGTTTCTCCACGTAAAAATGTGCAGACATCTGGGGATTCAGTTCTCCTCTGCCAGCCTCTGAGCAGACTGAGGCTTTCAGGGACAATCTCTACACAAAGCTGAAACTTTCAAAACTGTTCCTGTAATTGTTTGCTAAGGAAGGCTGCTGGAGCTTGAAATCCTAAAATAGAGACAGGTATCTGGAAACATAGAGAGGAGAGCAGCACTGTTTAAGCAAAACTTCCTCTCAGTTATGTGAGAAAGAAGAAAAATAACTAGCAAAAACAAACATTTCCCCAGTTCAGACAGTTTCCAAGCCAGACTTGGAAAGTACAACTTTTAAAGATATAATGAAGCACAAAGAGATACTAAGTAGAAAATAAGCCTAAAAAGTCATGAAAGCCGATTTTGAGAAATCATATATTTTACCTATGTCTGCAAAAGTTGCATACCTATCCAGAACTGAAGGGTTTTTTTAATTCCTGCTGTTCCCAACCTGTATAGGTTTATTTTTAAGCACCTGAGGCTGTCCAGCCAGCAGCACAGCAACTTTTCTTAATGACTGTCTTTGAGGGAAAGTAGATTTTGAGGTTTCGACACTATTAGTGCTTCCTTCCCTTTTTACATCTACCCTCATCCTAGGAGTCTCTAGCAAGACAGAACAGGGATTAGGAAGCCAAGACTGTGGGTACATGCAAAAGATTTCCATTTCTAGGAGACAGTGGGGGCTTTTACTTCTTTACTGCTGCTGTGACTGGAGACTGATGACAATGCTTTAGCTTTGTACAGGTAAGGAGGTAACTTTCACCACAATACAGACACCCATTTCAGAGCAAAGACAGAGGACTTGGTGTAACATTCCTCTGCAGACAAGGGTTTATTCACCTAGCTCAGAAGACAGTAACTAAAATAAGCAAATGAAGCATTTTGAGGAATAAATTCCTTATAATAATAATTCTTTTATTATAAAGGTTCATATAGAGAAAAGATAATCAAGTGTGGTATCTATCAAGATACAAGTAGATAAGAAATAAAGCACAGGCTCACCTATCCCATTTTCTCATCTCACAGCAGCAGACTGTAAGTGATAAAGAAGAGTCTAAAACTGGACAGACTTGCAGAGACAGCTACCCCAGCACGCTCTCCCACCAGTCAGCAACAGGTCTGGAAGTTCCCAAGCCAGAGGCAGTATGCCTGAATTTCAGTTTGAGTTTGCAAACTCACCCCAAGACCTGAAGATACTACATGGAATTAGCCAACCAACCATTTCTGGACAGGCAGAAGAAGTGACGTGTCTGAAGATGTCTAAAGCCCACCAGTGTCAGGAGTCTCTGGTAGAAAGCTGAAATTTTATCTAAACATCTAAAGTAGCAAACAGTGACAATTCTGTTCAGTCCAGGATGGCTCAGGCATGAGCAAACTAGGTAATATCTAGACACTTTTTACTACACTAGTTTAATCTTCACCTCATTCAGAAACTCATTTCATCTCTTGGGGTTGAACAGAAACAGTATAATGTAAAATTGACTGACTTCAAATGGACTAGGTAAGATCAGAAACAGTGTGAGTTTGAGAACAGAAGAAGACCACAATAATGGAAGATAAAGACCAAGTAGTTCTGACTTAAAGAAAGTGTAATTCTCACTAGAACAAGACTGAAAAGGAGTGTACAGAATGGCTTGAATGCTTGAGGAAGAAAAGTACATTATTTTCCTCAGTAGCAGCCACTAGCCCACAAAATCTCAGTGAAATTGTATTAAGACATCACAGCCTGGCACTGTAGCAGAGATAATGAATGTAAATATCAAACTTATCACAGAAGGAGTTTAGAAAGGCAAGATGAGACTCATCATCTTAAAAGACTATGTCAAAAATCAACAAAAAAGCAGTAAAATTTGCTCATTTTTCAGTTTAGATAAAATTATTACAAAATTCACTGTTTTCTTTCTTTAGTAAAAGCATTCTTCTCAATAAACGTGTTTTTCTAACTATCAAATTAGTACTAGTCCCTTGTCTGCCAAGAAATGAACCCAGGATTCTGTTTTCTTTACACTTGCATATAAGGAAACATCTAGTATTTCACTTTAGATCCTTGATAAATCCAACAACAATACAATTCAACTTGCAACTAAGGAAAAACAGCTCTTTTCACAGTATTTTCTTTGAAATAGTGAAATGCAATTGAGTTGGTATACAACTTTGCAGTTTGTGATAATGTTTCCAAAAGACTTATTTCCTCTATAAGGTGACCTGAAAATAAGATCTACTTTTTAACCCAATTATTGTCCCTTTCAGTTTGCCACACCTAGAGAGTCTGAAAGCTGATACAGCAGATAGGAGCTACTGAAAGTAAAGCATGCTGCTTGCATCAGGAACAAGCAAGAACTTTTAGGTATATATATATATATTGCTCATGTCCAGAGGGGGTTAATGTGTCGGAACATCAGAATTAGATGGTTGGGAAATACACAGACTCATCCCCTTTCCAACACCAAAGATTACAGCAATATTGAAATTACTCAAAGACAGGTCTTTTAGTTTAATGATTGATCAACATCTATCCTAATAAAGGATCTTCATCTACATTTACTCTTAGTTCATCTGGCAAGGCAGCAAAACTCTTCACCAGAAAGTTAAGAATGAGATGAACAAATGGACAAGAGGCATCATACTTGTACAGGATGAACACAGATTGGTTTCCTCCCTAATTCCAAGTACTTCAGAAGGGCTCTTCATCACCAAAGAATCTAGACACATAATTATGCCTGCAGAGTGGGAAGCCAGGGCATTTTATTGCAGCATTAGAAAGAGTATCCTGAGGAGAAAATGCTCTTGGTCATTACAGGGGTCTGTGACCTTTAATACTTGGAAGCAGAGAGCTGCTTATGCAATAACAACAACAAAAAAACACCAAATAAAATGAAAACCAACCAAAAAACCCCAACAACAAAAAAACCCCCCAACAACCTAACACTGCCATATTAACTATACTATCCTTTCTTAAAGCCAAGAAGTTTTTCTTGACATATTTAAGAAGATCATCTAAGTCCCCAGAGAAGTCACACAGGGAAGACTGATGCAATATTTTCTATAGCTACGTACAACACAAAAAATTAACTCAGAGAATCCATCTCTAAAAAACCAAAACAAAACAAAAAACAATACCAAAAACGCACACCAAAACAAACACAAACAAAACACACACACACAACAAAAAAAGCAAAAACCCCAAACAACAACAAAAACCAAACAAGCCAACCCACCCTAAGCAAGTCTTACGGTGAAGAATTATTTGATATACAGGTGCTTGTAAGCTTCCAGAACCCATCATTCCTACCTCCAAAATGATGGCTCTGTTTCAGTGCTAGAACATCCTTTTTAAGAGTGTAGTCACAAGTTGGTTTGATGTATTTCAGTTTTACAAGCACACATTATTTTGCTTTCCATTACATCAAGTTTTAGCGTCAACAGCAGCAATCTAACTGTAAATGGTCATTTCAAGCAGAAAAGCAATTTGCTATCTTCCATATTTCCTACCAGGATCCAATAATGTATTAATACCAATAAAAGTCTTCCTAGATCAGAGCAATGCTGCAGCAGTTCCAATATACTGTTACTGTACACTATGGCCACGAGTCAACATTTACTGTGTATTACACACTTGAAGTTAAACAATGACACTATACCAAAAAGGAAGTAGTTGAGCATCATGCAAGTAATACCACATTCATCCCAGTAGCCACAATTGCAAAGTATTTTTGTATGAAAAATGTGGCTAGGACTCTGATCTTCCTAGTTTTGCATACAGCTGATTGCGTAGCTGCACACTGCTTCTCCCTGGCAGCTAACTCAGATTAAGAACACTCCCACACACAGTGGCAGCTTATTCCTCTCCCTTCTACTATAATTCATCACACACTAAATCATGCTGATGAAACTGTTTGTGTGGCTATGCTATAAACATCAATGAAGTAATCCGGGAAGGAAACCAAGCTATGTTCTTTATTAAAAAATTGGAGTCTAGATCATCTCACTGATTGGGTTCACAGCACAGCTGTGGAAGTGGGGGACCAAACAGGTCAGGTACGAAAATAAAAAACGGAAATTAAAAAAAAAAAAAAAAAAAAAAAATTAAGCCAAGTGCTAAGAGGTCAATACCCACTTTTTCTCTTTTTTTACCCCTCCAACATAACCCCACATTTATGTTACATCTACTTAATAGAACTGTAAGTCATATACACATGTACATGAACCCACATGGCCCAATTTAGGTTTAAAATGCCATAAAACATAGTACAGTTAAAAGTCTGAAGGACTGCTCTAGGTGCAACAGTTTTCACTACCCAAATCTGCGGTTTTAAGGCATACTGGGTCAGGAGAGGAAATTTCTTATTACTTGAAGGTTTCGTTTAAGTTCTTTGATAACTCCAAAGGAAGACTCCAGAGGGAATCTTATGAGCTACAGACTGGTAGTCTGTACAGACTGTGATCTCTACCCACAGCAAAACTGCAGATATAAGGGCATAGGAAACAACCTGCTGAGCTAAGTTTAATATGGCTTTGGCGAAGAGACACTGCTAGCACTCCAAGCAAACAGGTAAAAGGAATCCAAGGAAAACACACTTGGACTTTCAAAAGCCCATACTGCTTCTGTAACAGTCTATGTAAAGAAGTCAAGTTGCCTACTTAAAAAAGCAAGGTCCATTTATGGGCAAAAATCTGGCTAAAGACTAGAAAGCAACAGTAAGGCTTAACAGTAAAGTTTTCACTATGGAGAAGAGTTAATAGTGGAGCTGACCTGGCAGCACTGCCAAGACTCATTCTATTCAACATCTTCAGTGACCTGGACACAAGTGCACAGTGAAATTCTCTAAGTCTGCAGATAAAGCTAAGCTTTTTCAGGTCAGCCAGCTGCAATGGCAACGACTGTGAACTCTGGAAGGACCTCACTAAACTCAACAAGCAAACAGTGGTAGATGAGCTTCAATGCAGACAGATCTAAAACAATACATCAGAGGAAAAAACTCTTGTGCTTTCATACTGAATTCATAGCTGGAATTTAAAATTTTTAAAAATTATCTTGGAGTCACTGTTGACAGTCCTCTGAAATTACTGGCTCAGTGTGTAACATTTGCTGAAAACATCATCTTTATGTTGGACATGAGCAAGAAAGAACTGAGAAGGCAGAAAGTTATTTTGCTGCTGTGTAAAGACTTAGTGGACTGCATTGGGATCCAAGATGTGCAGACAGGAACAGCACGTAAGTAGGGAGAGCAGAATTCTAAAAGGTATAGAAAAGTATAATTAAAGAGACAGAGAAGCTGCCTTGGGAGAAAAGACTGGAGAGGCTTGACACCCTTCAGTTCGGATGCAAGATGATGGAGGGGGTGAGAGTGTGTAATATATTCAAAGTGTACAAAACCCTGATGGCAGATCAACATTTCTGGCAAAGAACTTTGGGTATCTGTTACCTCAGGATCATGAGCAGATACTGAAGGAAACAGACTAGGATGTAGCCTCTAATGCTGCCATTCTGACAAGTGTAAGCTAGAACAGTAGGAGGACAGCAGGTCAAGAGCGGCTATGCTCACATGTTGTCCCTAAATAGCAACATCACTGCCACTGCTGAAGACCACTTATTTGGCCATACAAACTACTGACCAGATCCAGGATGGCATTTCTTACCTTCTAAACCAAAACTGGAGAGGAAAAAAGAATTGACGTTATTGTGGAATATTTCAAACTGATTTAATACCAGAAAAACTCATATAATGGTTTCAGTTGGAAGGGACCTTAAAGATCATCTAGTCCCAAGGCCCCTGCCATGGGTTTGACCAGGGTGCTCAAACCCCCATTCAGCTTTGAACACTTCTAGGGAGGAGGAATCTACAACTCCTCTGGGCAACCTGCTCCAGTCTTGCCACCCTTGCAGCAAAGCAAGTCTTGCTAATGTCTCATCTAAGTCCACCATCTTCCAATGTAAAAGCCATTACCACTTGCCCTATTAATCCATGCTCTTACAAAAGTCCCTCCCTCCTCAGCTTTACTGTGCCCCCCCCCCTTCAGGTACTGTAAGGCTGCTGCAAGGTCTATCTGGTGCCTTCTCTTCTCCAGGCTGAACAACTTCAACTCTCTCAAACTGTCCTAATAGGAGAATACAATTTTTAATGCAATTTAATGATCTAATTTCCATTATATTCTTACAAGGAGACTGCCTTCAGAGAAGAAAAGTACAGATGCTAACCAAGATGTGGTGAGGAGTTTGGCTTCCAGGATGGAAAAGAATAAACAGGAAGAAGACAAGCTTAACTATCTCAATTATACCTTACTTTGTACATAAGACAAGAAAAGCTTGCTTTCAAAACAGCTACACACCTCTGTGCCACAGGCTTTATCTCTGAAAGCTTCAATGTCAGCAAAGGTAACCCAGGTTAAAACTGTGCTGCCTGTGCCTGGCTGTGTGACCAACCACATTCCCCGCAAGGGAATTCCATGCAGACTAAAATACACCTTTAAAGGGTAGCATCTATTTTTCCATGAAGGTCCATCTTCTCCAGGCAAATCTTAAATTAGGAGGGACAGAGAAACAAGTCTAGAACAACTGAGCCACTGCCAATATCTCAACTGCAAAAGTTTCTTCAAAAGAAATAAGGCCAGGTTAAGCATTTGTACATGGTTGGATTCAAATACCAGCAGATACAGCAGTCTCACTGCATGTCTCTCTACCTTGGAAACATCATGGAAGCACACAGGTAGTGAGGCTCTCATCCTTACTTCTGCTGCTGAACAGGTCTTCAGCCCACTCTTTTGACCCAGAGCTCCTGAGTAGCTCAGATGCAGGTGCCTTAGTTCCTTCCTGTTTCCCTCAAAGCAGCTGCCTGCTCTGTTACACTGCTTCCTGCTCCTGCCTCGGGATGGCAGAAGGGAAGTGGGAAGAGACAGGCTTCGAAACCACCAGGGCTGATACAATCCTTGGAGAAACATCTTAGGATGATTACAGATGTGCTTTATTACTGGGTCATCCACAGCTGGGGCAGAGCTGCTTCATCCTTGGGCTATGCCTAGGGGCAGCAGTGGTGTATGTATTGGTACAGACCAGTACTGCAGGGAAATACACTCAAATGTTGCTTTGGTGTCTTGCTCCTTATAGGATGGCCTGAGAACAGCTTTCAATACTATGCAAGATTGTGATGGTCAACTTGGAAGACTGGCCTAGAGCACAACATTTTCTTACCTTGAGACAGGAGGTGCATCCATTAAAAATTGTTTTATCCAGTGCTCAGAGTCTGAGTCAGTTGAGGAAAAATGCTGGAGCACTGGACTGAGCTGAGACCTGGGGCAACTGACCCTGAACTGGTACCTGCTCCCATCAGCCATGCTGGATGTGAAAACTGCAGCACATGTAGGACACCAAGGCATCCAGTGCAATTCTTGCCTTGGCTCAGCACCCCGAGCCCTGCAGCAGATGGGGCTTGACAACCCCTTCCAGAGCCCTAGGAAGATGTGAGCAAACCAAACTGATCACCAGCTGAACCTGTGGCAAGGCCTCGCCCACTCTCCCTCTGTTTTCAAGCTGTGAGGAACGAGTATCCAAGGCAATAACAGAAGAACTGTAAGAAAAATTATTTGGGGCTTTTCCATGTCTTCAGATCCCAATGAAAAGAAATGACCCGTTTAAGTGGCAACGAAGAAAAGAACCCAGCCTGAAGCACCTGTAACCACAAAGAACCACCTGAATCATTCTTACGCACAAAAGCTCTTGAACAATCATGTACACAGCAGTGTGAATACCATAAGCACTACAAAAGTACTAAAAAGACCAATAGCTTCATCCTTACTTAAACATTTCAATTCTCATTTTAAGCAGTTAAGAATGTATCTGGGCAGCCTGTAACATGAAGGAAGAAAAGCAACAAGCTTTATTTTACCAGTGAATTAAACTGAATTCAAGAAGAGTATTTTTGAAAGCTATAAATCAGTTTCTGACCAGGTATTTAAACTGAGGTATCTTAAAAGCCAGCACTTCTCTAATATCATACTACCTAATAACTAAGACAAATATACTTTTAAATCTCTTTTCACAGCTTGCACTTGGGTTCAGCAAAACAAAGCAAAACAAATAGGAAATGGCAACCCGAAACCATGAAAAAATAAAGCTGACCTTATAGAACACGGATTATAAGTAACACTCCATTAAAACTAAGATACACTAAGTGATACCACTTTTGTCTGTGATGTCTTGACACTCTGCTGCAAAATTTAGATCTAAAACCTTTTGGAAGAGTACTTCAAATCTAAGCAGAATAATGTTGGCTGCTTCACAGAGCAGGACACCATCTTCCCAACACCCATCAAAAAGGATGTGAATGGAACCATCAGGTAGCAGAAGACAACAATGAAAAGAATACCCTGTTTAAAGTCCAATTTGTAGTCATTATGTGCACACAATTTAAATTTCTATCACCAATCACAATAAATGCACAGTAAAAAAAGATTTTTGCTCTACAACTTATGCAGTCCTTCAGATTCACATACTCTTAAAATCTGAATGTGTTGGTGGATGAGTGTTGAGGACAATGATAAGACCATGCTTTTTTGTAGCAGAACCCAGTCATTTTAAGTCTACAACTGAGTATTACATTATCACAGAATTTTCCATGTTCTAAACGCTAAATGTTGAGTTTTTAATGCTTTAGTACAGGTGCTCACCATGCCAGTTTTCAATCCACCTCACTATCCACTCATTTAGTCCACACTTCCTAGGCTTACCTATGAGGATGTGATGGGACATGAGGATGTGATGGGACATGAGGATGCGAGGCACCAATAGTCTTCTTGCAGTTACTTCTCGCAAACAGAAAACAGTTAAGATTACCCATTTCTGCAGTATTTTTATCTTCACACACTGATCTTGAGGAACTGGGAAGGAAGAGTTTCCATGGTTGTTTTAGTGACGTGACAGCCTATCTATAGAGTTCCCTTTTTTTTTTTTTTTGTAGGGGGTGTTTACAAATAGAAATCAAAGCAACAAAACCAGAAAGGAAACAACTAAGAAGAATATCATTGTATTGAGCAGAGACAAGGGAACAGCACAGAGGTCCAGGAAGTAACGTGAACACAATTTCTGTCAATTTACTAATATAGCTAAAAAATGGTGATAAAATCCCGCAAAGGTAGAAAGACTTCAAGGTAGTAATAATAAAAATATGGCTTATATGGGTAGGATTCCTTATAGAGAGTCTGGAGTCACCTGATCATGCAATAAACTCAGCCCTCCTTAAAAACCACCCACATTTCTCAACATATGGTTAAGGCGGCACTCTGGGGAATATGAAGAGACATAAGCCTAAAGACAAAAACTTTTTTCTCCCATCTCAAGCTAGGGGAGTGTCATTATTCCAGACAGCACTGTTTGTGAACAGTTGACAATTACAAAATTAGGTACAGAAGGCAGTTTTTGTTTGTTTTAATGCAAAACATAGCCAACTAAAGCTCAGCACATTTTGGTTTACCCAGAGGGCAAGCACAAGTTCAAATTCCTATATAGCTGCACTACATTCGCTTCACAAACATGATGGAGTTACTGAACTTAAACTAATGTTTCAAACACATTTGCACCGTGTTCCAGATGAGTCACTTCCATCTGCAAGAATCTTATTTTTACCTAGCTTCATTACATCTCTTTTCTAATTTGTATTCTCATACCTTTCTTTGTTTACTACTGCTGTCCCTTCAGATTTTGCCTCTTTCGTTTCTTTTCCTTCCTCCTTCTTCTTTGTCCATGACTCAGAATTCCTTTGCCCCTTCAGTTCCCTCAAATGGAAAGAGTACTTCTCCTTATACCTATTCTTCTACTTCAACCTTTCTCAAGAGGTGAGTGACTCAGTTAATGGCATTACCTTAGCCACCCTTGCAGCTACTTAGCATCTGAATGTTTAAAAGCAAATCTGAATTTGTATACAAATCATCACTGTCCAGACATGCACAAACAGACAGCTGGAAAAGCCAATCACAACTCCCACTCCTGCATGCAGGTAAGCAAACAGCAGGATTCTTTTCTTAGCTGAGTTAGGGAATATTTAATCCACTTTACTCAAAATTCATGAATTCCTCACAAATTGCCTGTGGTGTGGGGACACTGATTACTCATTTTAGGCTTTAAATACTTGCAGAATTCTAATTCATCCTATCTAAAGGCTGGGGTATGCAAACTTAATTCCCAAACTGCAAAACACTACAGAGAAAAAAATTAAAGGGTGGATGAAGAGGAGCCAAGTAATGACAATCCCAGATGGCTGAGCAATACCTGATAGTAAGAACTGCCCCACACACCATCCTGAAAAGGGCTCAGCCTTGAACACACACACAGGCACCATGTGCAAGCCCCCTCACCTGGCCTGGTGGCTCCTGAAACACAAGAGAGGGAGAGAAGAGACCACAGCTGCAGTAACCAGCCTGATGCCATGACCACAGAGAGGGCCAAAAGCCAGCTAGCCAGAAACTGCTTTCACACAGGTAATTATTAGTCTAATGTTACATTCAAATTCGAGTCAACTCACTTAAAAGAGGTCTGCTCAATTTTATCCTCTGGCTACCTTTTAAAAGGTGCATCCAACTCCCAAAGGCAAGCAGCCAGCCAACAACCCATTCATACTGGGGAGACTGGTGTCCCGGTGTCCCCTCTATACTGTGTTATCTCCAGGTGAATCACCTGCTGTCACTTCAGTATTTACATGTTTGCTGCTCAAGAGAACACTTTTCTTTGCAACATATTCTGCCTTCAGAGGTTGAGCAAGTGCTAGTAAATCTTCCAGAACCCGAAGGACACCTAAAAGCTCCTAATCCAAGTTTATGGAAGCAATTATAGCAGCTTCCAAATGCTGTTTTGATTGCCTTCAGCACCTATGCTTTTCAAAACGATGGACTAGATAGAAAGCACCAAGTAAACTCTATTTCTCTACCTAAGAAGCAGATTAAAAGCAACTGAAAACATTTCTTATTCTTGCATATCCAAACATTCTATCTTCTCTGAAACGATAATAAATTCTAGAACTGTTTACCTATAGCACCCCTGTGTTAATACATATTTTTCACATTGTCCTGTAATTCACATGGCTGTTTAAAACATCTTTATAGTACAGATGAGGTTTTAGAAAAAGGCTCAAACATCACACTGTCACAGAAAGCTGCAGATCTCCTTTCCACTCATCACAGCATTCAACATGATGCAAAATATACACATGTGCATTTTACACACCTTAGAACATCAGAAGAATGTGTTTAAAAGGCTTTCTAAAACTATTTGGGTGGAAATAGTAATTAGCAGCAGGGTGTGAGGGGAGAACTTGGACAGCTGATTTCATGCTGGTAGTTTTATACAGGCATCAAGAAATGGATATGAAACAGTACTGCCCTGCACTAATAACCTGTCCACTCTCTAGCTACTTGTAAGGAAAAAGCCACCACTTATATAAAACCACTTAGCTTTCATGCTTGCCTCTAAAGCAAGACAACTTCACACTTTTAATTGGATTCCCGCATCTCCAAATGCCAATTTGGATCAGAGAAGATGTTTATTTTGATGATAGCAAACAGCAGAAGTGATTGTACATAATTTTTGGAACTGCTTCCTTAATTTCAGAAATTGGCTTCTTTTGATTGACTTTTCCAAGCTGACTGGATTTACAAGAAAATCTTTAGAACACTACTAGCACAGGCTGAAGAATATGAGCTGTAGGAAAAAGAGGCTTTTGAATTCTTCCCATTAAGCACAAGTTTCAGCTATTGAGATGAACCCCTCACATGCATACAACTACTCTAAATGCTATTAGAACTGATCCCCACTAGGGTAGGTGTTCACTTTGCAATGGAAAAGCCACTCCCAGCAGTTATTTGGACTGTTACAAAGAGAATTAAATTAATAATGCTGCATAAAAAAATTATCAAAGCTTAAATTGCTGTCAATTTCACCTTTAAACTAGCCACAAGCATGTATAAAATATGAGCCACATATTTTGCTCATACAACATATACAGACAGCAGTACCTGCCCTGGACATCACGTCTGTAAGACAATCAATCCCTACATACAAAACCTGAAAAGTTTCTACACTTAGCAACTGAACTGGTATACCAGAACAGCTCTTTTTTTAAAAAAAACAAAACAAAACAAAACCAAAAAAACCTTAAGTACAAGTAACCAGCTGACAAGTACAGCTCTGGACATACAAAGACTTGTCTGAAACTTGTTTACCTATTCCATTATCTTAATCAGCAATAGTGAAGCCAACAAAGACCTTCAGGTACTGCCAGTATTTCTTTGGCAAGTACGCCCATCATCTTCCATCCTCCTCCTCCCTTATATTTGATCTGCAATCCAAGTGCAGGCTTTGTACATACTTGAGACAAGCACCCTACCCTTTCCTTGGTTTTGTTTTTCTGTTTGTGGAAGAGGGAATGAAGGTAAGAGTTCATTAAAAAATGCATCCTTAGCTGAATGAAGATGAAATCTTGCTGTTTTCAAATAATTACTATACACTCTCATTTGCAAAAAAAAAGTCTTTGCTGTCTCAGACTGTTGGGTTTTTTCCAACTACCTGTCAGCAGGAATGTGATAGTGCAAAACTGTTTCAGTTTTATCTCCAGCCTCTGTTACAATAAACCTGAGCTGGAAGCACAGAATGAAGTTTTCCAGTCTACTCTCTCCACTTTGTGAGGCCACTCATCTGCACACAGACTTGTGTCTGAAAATCTGACTGCAGGTTTCCATCTAAGGAAGGAAACTGCTACTCAAGGAAGGATGTTTGCCAGCTGTCCAGGACAAACAAAGTGCCTTTAGTCTTCAACTATGTTGTTATGGGAGTGGTTAGACAAAGCTGCTAAGGTGACCTCATACTTTGCTGTCATCAAAAGGGACATCCCTTTCTGCCCACCCCCCTTCATTTCCTCCCAGCCATACAGTCTGTCCCATCTCTTGTCATCATAACTACAAAATGAGCCAATTAAACTCTACCCTGGCAGAAAACGGTTTACTGTCATGTTGAGTTAACTTTCTAATGACTAAGCAAGCTCAGCCAACTCACTCTAAGGTCCACTGAGACCACATATACAAAGTAGTAGGAATATGACCAGTAGTGGAACCCCATTTTAATAGCAATGAGACAATTCTGCCTAACTAATAGCTAAATGCACTCCAAAGTTATGTGAAACAAATTAAATTCAAAGAAGCATCAAATTAGAGTGGAAGCTAGAATTTCCATTTAAAAAAATCAAACACATTAACAACTACGTGTATGGATATATGCAGAGCCACTATTCAAGGATATAAATGCATCATACCTATACAAAAATACATAACATTTACTTCAAAGGGTTCAAAAACATCTAAGGGCAACTCTCAACCTCACATATAAGTTATTATGACTATTATTTGTTGTTCATGAAAAATCATTAAACAGAAAATGGGGAAGATTATTTAGTTTTTGTTACACAATTTCATTGATTTAGGCTTACTTTTAAGAGCAAACTCAAACTGTAACTTGAGAATTTCTGTTAGAAAAGTAATTTCTAGGCCCAAAATAGGCTGGAGATGTGAGCTCTGAGTAGAAAAACATCAAGAGAGTAATATAGTCTTCCAACTCAAATGCCCTCATAAAGCATCTACTTAATTGGTCAACACTTTTTAAAATAGGAAAGACTGAGAAGAATAACCTGCTCTCTGTCTTGTGAGCAAGGTGTTGACAGAAGGAGCTAATTATTTTCATGTTGCAACTTATTTTGTTCCCAACACTATTTCCTGTGGGATCAGGCTCATCGAAACTTACACATCAGGTGTTTTGTTACAGATAGTAAGACCAATATTCATTGCATCAAGTGATGGAAAAACTCTCTAGATGTTAGGTTTGAGTATGACTCATCCCCTAGTCAGGATACACACTACTTCTCATAATCTTTACTTGCAGTAGTAAATAAATAGCACAAAATCAAAAATTGCAGACAATGTATCACAAAACAGACTGCCCTGCAAGACTGGCATCCCACATGCTTTACGAATAGAAACAAGAAAGGGAAACTTCATTAGTATCAACCTAACCTGATGTAAAAGATGACAAGTCATTGAGGGAAAGCAGAGTAGCCACACAAGCAGATGACACCTGAAGAGTGATACCAAATACAGGAAAGAGTGTTACCCACCCTGAGAGGAAAAGAGAAGCATGTTTTGTGGAAGGCAAGCAGAGAACATTAAATATGCCAAAAAAGGAAAATGAAAGGCTTGTTACAAAAGGAAAAGGACAAAAATAAAATGTCACATTCTTTATTAAGAGTTTTAAATGAAATTACTTCCCATCAACTGGTAAGAAAGGGTCATTTAGACAAGGAAGTGGATATCTTCTGTGACAATAGGGAGACAACATTTCAATTCTCGTATTTTGGGGAGAGCTTTTGCATTTTTTGGTTCAACAGATTAACAGATTAAAACTAACAAATGTAGGAGAGATGTGGGTGGAAGGAGGAGACCACAGACAGAATATTAAGTGATTGTACTCAGCAGGGATTCAGGAGGAGGGAGAGGAAAAGGATGTTTAGTCAGTACCTCCCAGAAATACTGAAAGGAAGCTGCCCTACCTCTTCCTACCCAAACTACTTCAAACTTGTATAAAACAATGCATATTGGGTTACAGTGCCTCAGAACTGAATTTTAAAGACCAAATGAAAAAACTTTGTTACCACATTTGTGTTATTTATAAACAAATAGCTAGCTACACAAAGACTGAGAAAAAATAGAAGTGTATGTATGTTCAGCAACCCATAGTGGCATCTCCTTGACTGTACAGAGAAGTCCTATATAGCTAGCTATACATGCTGCAACCAATACCCCTGCACTCCAGAGGAGAAACCAGAGCATGTCCCCAGAAAGGGAGATAGCCTGAGAGTTATCAGTGTGATGTATTACCACTGAAATTAGCTCCTTATGTATAAACCACTTGCAATCTACTGGTATGCTTCCCTTTCCAATGCCTTACAAAGAACAACCTCAGGTGGCTTGTGACTACTCTCAGACAAACAAACCAGACACTACATGGAAAATACATGATTGGATTTACTATGGAATAATTTCTGTGCTACTGCTTTCCATCTGCACAGTCACCCGGAGGTAGTTTCATAGCAGTTTGTTTCCTTGCATAGGGCTCTGACTGAACACACGATGCAGCTACCAGAAAGTGAAGAGTTTCACTCAGCTGACCTGGAAGCACTGCTCATGTATCCATACCCTTGGGTCCCTATTACTGTAATAGACAAGGGTTTCATAATCTGTAAGTGCCCTCAGAATAACTGATAAGAAAAGGCCATGAATCACATTTTTGAACTGGGCCACCACAAAAAGCAGTAGGCACAGTACTGACTGAACAGTACTACCTACCATGGACTCAATAGTGAAAATAAAAAGGCATTTTTACATTGGTGTAGCCATTTCCACAAGGAATAAGAATGGGATAACAGAGTTTCTGCATGGTGGCACAATCCCACCACACCACAGCTTCCAACATAACATGCATTGCTTCTCAAAAGCTCGGAGCTAGCAAGCTGTGTGTGCCTGGGTGCCATCCTGCTCAGGGTCTCAGAAGAGCAGCAGCAGGAGGAAGCAATTCAACCAGCTCCCATGTACAGTAAGATGCTGCTCCTGATGCTCTTCACCCCCTTCTCTTAATTATGCTTCCTACTAGTATCAGAACCAAAGCTTGCAGGAGCTCTGCAACCAAGCCCTCATTTAGAATTCATTTCACACAAGGCATTGTAACACCACACTACTATAACAAGCTATTGTCTTTCTGCTATTGAAGTGCCTTATGACTAAAGGAAGAGCAAGACAAAAACTGAAACAGACCTGGGGACTGAACTGAAAGCCTTATACAGTGGATAAGTCTACACAATAGCTTCATTAGGCAATGGTTGCAAGGCACTCAGTTGTAAATTCTGGGATTAAAATACGATTTGCAAATTGCTATGTTCAGTAGAAAAATAAACTTTGTCCTGAAGAGACAAATTACAAGGCAAGTTCATCTCTACTTCTCTCTGTTTTGTGTTCTACTATGCTTCCTCTGTACCTTCCCTAGCTTGGCTTCCACTCCTTTTAAACAGGTTGCCTGAGCTGATTAGGTTTATGTGATCACTGTTCTGCTCCTCTTCACCACCAAAAGACCTGGACCTCATTGGTCCATCAGCAGCCCAACCTGAAAGAGCAGAAATCTCAGTTGTTTTGGATCCCCTATCAAACCAGCAGACCAATTCGCACTCCCCCAGCTCTTTCACAGTGGTTGGCAATGGGAAGCTAACTTGCCATCACACACACACCATGCACTAGCAAAAACATGGTCTGCTTCAGATGAGGAAAAATCCATGCCTTTTCTGCCCGTGAGAAGAGAAAAAAACCAAGGTCACCAAGTTACAGCATATAAGTAAATAATATTGGACAAATCCTTAAGAAAGGAGGCATCATTAGTTCCACTGCTCAGAAGTCTGTGCCATACCTGCCCACAAACTCCTCAACCTTTGCTTTAAAGCATTCCAGGGCTCTGCTTCCACCTACATTTGACCTCATTTCTTTACCCACCCTGTCTCACCCAACCTGCTTTAAAATTTTGACAACACACCCTCAGGAAACTTGTACTAGTAAGAGCTCCATCCTTTAGAGTAAGGTCACTCTGTGTTTATACCTAGGTAATTGTGCAGGAAGTAGATACTTTATTTGTACTATCAATATTAAAACTGCACACTGAATTATAACCACAACCAATGTGTGCCTTTGTTACACCAGCAGGCACCTCTGCCACCAATTATTACCTACACATGAACTATGCATGAAAGGTCTTAATAAAAACAGTGATAGATAAAAATATTACAAAAACTTCTAAAGCTGTAAACAAGGTCCAAAAGTCTTCTTTACAGACAGGATATTGGTTCTGGAGGCCAAGGGTGCAAAGTAAATGTAATTCTAACATGAGACTTCATTTCCAAACCATTGTCTGTCACACAGTACAGCAATCTGGTTTTATTAATTAAAAAAAAAAAAAAAAAAAAAAAAAAAAAAATGGCAACAACCTGATATCAGCTTAAAGTAAACCTATCTACATTAATATGGTAAGATACATGATAATTCTACCTCAATTCCATGCCCTGTGGAGAATTCACAACTCAGCTGCAGAGTGCTGACTACTTTTACTTTCCTAATGCTACTGCCTTGAAACCACCTTCACCAGTGAAGCCACTAAAACACCAATGCTCATGCTTTTCTGGGAGAAGAACAGAGACAGGCAGGAACCAACCTACACAAGGTTTGGGAAATAAGCATTCACATACTATCTAGCTGCACGCTACTAGACAGGAAACAGCTCTAAATGAGAGATGGAAAACATCAGTAACAAAGCTTAAAAAAAAAAAAAAAACACCACAAAAAAACCCACATACACACACACAAAAACTCCACCAGTAAATTCAATTTCTACTAATCAAGAGGACAAGAAGCCGAACAAGTAATTTCCTAACCTTTACATTTAGAACAGACTGCTGCTTTAAGCACATGAAATCTAAGCCAACGTATCTTAAAAGTGTTCAAAATCTACAGAACTGAGAATCTGGTTTTCTATTTCTGTCTGCTTACCCTGCTGTTTCTGCCTGTAAACATTTTGTAGGAGGATGTGAAATTCAGAGAGGACTCTGAACTGTGAATGACTCCACAGTGGTGCATTCTTAGAAGAGCGTGGTGGTGCCTGTGAGCTCAGGCAT
The DNA here is from genome assembly GCA_038090715.1 of Florisuga fusca. Lineage (NCBI taxonomy): Eukaryota > Metazoa > Chordata > Aves > Apodiformes > Trochilidae > Florisuga > Florisuga fusca. The sequence continues at coordinate 50,620,915 of JAAWXA010000004.1, read as the reverse complement.
GCTAACATCCCTGGTCAGGGTCAACTCCAGGCACCTACAGCTCTACTTTGATACTGCTGAATGTCAGGTCCCTAAAGCGGAAGTGCCCTTTCCCCCCTTCTATTGGTAATTCAAAGACAGGAAAAAAAGAAGAGAAAAAAGGAGGAGGGTATTATGTCAATGTTCTAGGGACATCAGGCTAACAGGACACCTTCAATTCTTTGCTAGTTTTGACTTCTGGTACAAACAGGCACTGAACGCTGACTTCTTATAGCATTAAGCCAAATAATTTCATTAACCATATTAATTTTGTCGAATTTGCTGACTTAAAACCTCTGCAGATGTTGCATAATTTACTCTGGATGCTTTCATTCTGGATTCTTCACTTGCGAGGCTCCTATGAAATAGGTATGACAGCCTGTCCCATTTTCTTCCTGATCTGTACTAACATCACAACCAGCTACCTGAGCTAGTAAAATAATGTAAAAATCACCATAAGGGCTTAACCTACACGGGGCCGAGGAGAGAGTAAATTAGGTAAGGTTAAAGTGCAACTTGTTACACACACGTATTCTTACTTTAAACTAGGTATGTACAGCTCACCTTCAGTATACCTTGACCTGATCAGCTGAGGTCAATGCAACTGCTTTCTGGCTATCTCCACAAGGAAAACTGGATTTGGACAGGTTGGATGGGGCTTTGAGCAACCTGGTCTAGTGGGAGGTATCCCTGCCCATGCAGGGGGGTTGGAACTAGATGATCTCTGAAGTCCTTTCCAACCCAAACCATTCTATGATTTTGTGATTCTAAAAAGCTGACTTTATGATCACAGTTGAAAGACAGAAGGTATCTTAGTAGTTGAGCAGAGCATTGTCTAAACTTCTCAAAACAACTATTTCATTAACACTTTGTTATAGAACTTCTCATTGCTTCTTCAAATCAAGTTTTAATTGATTCAGTCATCCAGCTGTATCAGATCCAAGACTTCTGACACGATACATGACACAGTATCATTAACTGCTTGAGAAAAAAAGACAGATGTAGGTTTCTGCACCACTATAGTTTTCCATCAGCTAAAGGCAATACACAGGACTTCTGTTGCACAGTGCAAGCTTTAATAACAAAGGACTTGGAACCTCAACATCTCAAAAGGTGCTAGCATTCCATCTTCTGTTTTATAGAAGCACATGTGGACAGATGAAGGAAAAGATTATCAAACAGAAAGGACCCAACATCTGCTTTTACATGAAGATGCAGGTTTTGGAGCTTTCCCCTTTATGTTGCAGTTCTAAAGCAAAATAATTTTTTCTGCTTTAATTAAACAAGAAAAATACCATCACCTCATTTTTAATTCTAAATATGACCACTGTACAACTTCAGTATGTCTTGGGGTTGGGATAAGACATATATACATCTTCAATACACCATTTTGATCCTGCTCTGGCAGGGGGGGGCTGGACTAAATGATATTTTGAGTTCCCTTCCACATATACCATGATTTATACAAAACCAAAAAATTATGTCAACAGGCATGAAAAGCCAAAATGTAGTACACCACGCAGCATCTCAGAAAACCTTGCTGTCTTTTACTCATCAAGATGAGGCAGGGCAGAGAAAAGCTCCCGTGTTCCCCATCTATAAAATGAAACCAAGCTAGAATATGTAAAAAGGTATTACAATACCACAAGATTTCACCACACACTCAGACAAAACACTGGATAGAGGTTCCCCCCTATCATCACAAAGCAAAAAATGACTAACCACACAGAGGTTTACTGGAGACGGAACTCTTCAGTTTCCACAGATAATCCACTTAGTGACCTGAATTCAAAAACTACTTTAGAGTGAACATCTCCAATACCAACCACTTTTCTGCTGTTTGTAGCAGGGTTTGACTGAGATGAAGTAACATTGTCACTGTTGAAGGAAAGCACTTTTATATGAAAAAAATTCAAGAGACCAGAACCTCTTCAAAAGGGAGTATTTTCCACTACTTACAAATAAGGTGTTTGCTGTCTACACAGCTTCCAACTCTTATAAATTTTATTTTCAGCCTCAAAATAGTGTTACTTTACCATGGCAGTACATGAAGTAACACTAACTTCTGCCAAAAGGGAGCACATTTCCACCAGCTCTATGGCATCAAGAAACACACTTCCACCCAACTGTCTAGATCTAAAGGCTTGCAGCTACTGTATAGTAAACCTAGAGATGAAAACCAAGTTTTTCATTACAGACCTATCATGCTATAGGATAACTCTTTGAAGAAAAGCTACATGTTTTACCTTCTTTTGACCTAAACCTTCCACACACACAACACTAAATCACAGGACAGCAAGTCAACAAGGCAGAAACTTGAACAGAAGTCAAGATTTTACCAACCATTAGATTTGGTATGTAGGTTGCCATACCGTAGCTCAAGTAAAATTGTGCAATGCTCTGACAACTCCAAAGACAACATCTTTAGAGCTGTTACCACAACGCAAGAAATAGCTCTTAAAAAGCAATGCATACTTTCACAACTGTTTCCATAGTAGAAAATTTAAGTGCGTCACTATTTCAATATTCCAAACAGAAACTCACCATGCTTATTGCTGGAATAAAGCTTCCTACAGACAGGCTAAATATAATGAAGACATTTTTAAACTTCAGAGAAGCAACATTTGTTATTCCACGCATTTAAGTTATGTATAATGCCAGGTTTTTTTACCAATCAAGAAAGGATTCAACCACTCTGCCATGTAAATAAAAGCTAGTGTTGCCTAAAAAAAAATAACCATGACTTTCCCTAACCACACAGTGTGTTCCAACAATGTGTAAGTGGATATATTACAATCAAAGAAAGAGAGTCCTCAAAAAGCCTATATACCCCATATAAGCTGGAGATTCCAAGTATCTTGGCTGTTTAAAAGTTTATAAAGTTCAAACAGACTTGTGTTCTTTGCTAGTTACAGTGAAAGTACTGAAGGGATTCTGTGTAGAATAATGTTGCTGGTTTGTTGGTTTTGGTCTGTTTGTTGGGGGATTTTTTTGCAAAACAAATTCTGAAGACTGGATCACAGACAAAGCTAACAACTGTAACTTGGGTGTATACTGGGGGAAGTATGGAGGCAAAGGAGAAGACTATGAACACACACAGAGAAATATGAAAGCCAAGATCTGGAGGCAGAGGGACAGTTGGTCCATGTGCCCTTTACTGTTTACAGCCAAGATAAAGCAGCAAGTTCCTACTGTCAATCATTCAAAAAATGTTTACCTACAATTCTACATTTTCATCTATCAACCAATAATATTAGGAGTTTATATTTAACTTTTTTTTTTTTTAGATTCAAAAATTTAAAAAATCAGACCAAGAGCCCAGTTTGTCAGCATATTTACAATAATTAGGCCAAAATAAATATTTCTACTCTTATGACACAGATGAGCACTTAATGTGAATTCACACATTCAAGGTAGGTACAGGTAAATGAAACTTCAGTTCCTCTTGCTAGACCAACCAGCAGAAAATGTGCTAGCAGTTGGAAGAAACCAAGAAGAATCACACTTGGCCACATGCAAAATTCACATGCAACGTTTTACACCTTCATTTTAACTATGGTTATTTTATAGCCACACTAAAAGGTGGAACTTGGATGTCTCAGCACCTCAGATTCCACCTACAGGTTGGTGAACTCATACTGAAGTTCAAAACCAGAAGTTCTACATCAAAAAGGACAAGTATTTTGGTTTCACAAAAAAAAAAACAACAAAAAAAGAAAAAAACGAAAAAAACCCCACCACATCAAACAAAGAAGTCTTTAAGCCAGAGTTTAGAAGTTCAAGCCTGTTTACATCCGGCTATAAACTGTATCTCTGTGACAGCATTGGAAGAGGCTGACACTCATAGATTGGAAGAGGCTGACACCTCATAGCCAGAAGACACCCCTTGCCAGGATTTCAAGAAGCTGTTGCACAGCTGTGCCAAAACTTGAGCATCCTTCTTCTCAACTCTGAAGTAACCAAGCTAAATAAGGCAGGAGCTACTGCAAATGACCAAGTTTTTAATTTGTAAATACAATTAGCTTCATTGCCTGCTGCTTTAAAGCTTCACAATAACTGAGAGCAGCAGAAATGCCCTCAATGAGCTTATTAAACTGGTACTTACTCATTTCAGAGATGCCAGCTGAAGGAGAGGGGAAAAAAACAAATTGAACCCACCCCCCAAAAAAACCCAAAAAAACCAACACCCACAAAAACAAAAAATAAAACCCAAACAAAACAAAAAAAAATACCAAGAGTTTAAGAATTTAGCCAAAGTGTTCAGTGAAGAACCACCATGGTGGGACTGTCAACTGGGAGAGGAAGACATACTTTAAGAAAAGCTGGAACACTTCAACGGTACATTAAACAACAACAACAAAACAGACAAAAAAACATGATAAGCAGACACTTGCTCACACTTGTTGGACTTTATCGAAGTCCAACAGGACCTGCAATAAAGAAAAGTTTTGAAAGTGATGATGCAATAAAAGAATGTTTTACTTGATTACATTTAACCCCTGGCCAAAACAAAGTTTTTGACCATGCTTGGGCATACATGATGCTGAACCTCCTCACTTACAGAAGCATAAAAAACAAATTTTCACAATTAAGACACATTCAACACTAATAGTCTTGACTTGTCCAAGATTTTTGCCTAACATCTTGAAATAAAATGTTTTGCTGTTAGTAGGTCAGGTACTTGAGGACAGTAAGTGGAAATAGGTGTCGCATTCTGGTCAACAATGGTTTCGTTTACAGGTTTTTTTCCATAAAATCTTTTGGAAAAAGAAGAGTTAAAGATCAGAGAAAGAATTATTATATCCACGGCTAAAATAAAATGGTTTCAATAAAAGCAAAAAGAGGCACTTTAGAAAAATTACAAAAACAAAAAGCATAAATGGAAAACTGGATAGAGGTAAAAATGGGATTTAACAGACCTTGAGCATTTAGCTGTCTTTATTAAAAGGCTTATCATTTTGGTAAGGATCTTCTGCACAAAACCTGACATGTACTTTTCCCTATTATAAAAAAACCTAAACGTGACTTCTTACTAAGTAGTTCTCCCCCTTTCTTCTCCAACACATTTGTGCCTTATGCATAAATACTGTAAAACACCAAATTTAACTATGCACACATGCTCATGACTTAGAGAAGACTATTCATACTGTCATTTCTCTCAAGCACTTCAGAGAAATTTACTTGTACTTCAGTTAAGAAGTTTCAGAAGGTAACAAACACTTCTACCGTATTTTTTAAACAATGTGGTTCCCATTACATCTTCACATGTACTACCAGCCAATACATTCTCTCATGTCAGATACCACATCCAGCTCCTCTGTAAATGTCAAATAATCCAGTTTCAAACTGGGCCGCACAAATAAGTGACAGCTAAAAGCAATTTAAACTTCAGATGAGACATAATTCATTGAGAAATACTCATTCAGTCCCTGAGTTTGGATTACAAACAGAACATCAGTAGTTATGGACTTTAAAATGAGAAGGGGATTCCCCAAAATTGTTGGTGAGCATTCCCCACATGCTGGAGGCAACAACAACAAAACTAACAAATTCATGTCTCTTAAAGAGTGGTAGAAAACTTGGGCAAATCAGACAAATTCAATACAGAGTACTGTTTCATTTACTATTTTCTCCTCACAGAAAACATTCAGGAAAAAAGTTGATGTTATCATCTAGATAAATTAACCCATCTCAAATCTTAAACAGGAGAGAAACTGAAAAAACAAGTCTGCTGGTACAGAAAGTTCCTAAACCAAATGCAAGTCAAGACAACCCAACATCTGATAAAGCTACATGGTTGTTCTAGTTGCTACTAGCCCCAAAGAAACGTTCCATACATGTTCATGAACAACTAAATTAGTATGTTTCTATTTATTCATTTTTGCTTTATTCCAGCCACTGTAGTGGTCTGGATAAAGGCAGACAACTGCTCTTTAACAAGAACACGAAAGGCTTTCTCTTCAAGCCACAAGAAAGGACGCCTCCATTACGCCAGAACGTCGCCCTCAGCATGACTGAAGTTTTTCTTTAATTTGGTTTTGTTGGTTGCATTTTAAAATCATGAAAGCCTCTCAGCTCTATCTTTGCATATACGTCTTAAAATAAGAAGAAAAGCCCAATTTCCTCCTGCTGAAGGAACCTATGTTGTATAGCCCCAAGTGTGTGCTCAATTTAAGTCTTTAAGGTGCTCACCCTCACTTAGGGAAAACTATTCTAAAAATCTCTTTAGCTGGGGAGAAAGAAAGTAAAAGATTTTTAAGAGAAAATACATCCTTTTATAACTTCAGTGTCCTTTTTTTACAGAAGCATTGTACTTGCAGGAAGTAAAAGAAACAATTAAACTAACATTTTCCCACTCTGCCCTCAAGGTATTTACACAGAAAAAGTACAATCAAAACATTAGCAAAATAGTCAGAAAGGATTAAGACAAGTATCAGTTTCACTTCCAGGTTTGCCTTTTCCCCTGATAACTCTGTCTTTCTCTTCAGACTGAATTTCCCTTTTGGGGAGCACAAGTGATCAAACCAGTGTGCAGTACAGTGGCCTCAGCAGCAGCAATTGTAACTCTGCTCATTTCCCTGTCTCCACGGGAGTACACTACCCAGAATCACTTCCCACATTTACAACTATACTTTTCAGATGCCCCAGACATGCTGATATTCTTGGGCAAAACCTTGCCTGTGCACATTTCCAAATTACTGACTTTCAACAGATGAGCATTACACATTACAGCCTGCTATTTCTAAGCATATTCATGGCTACTGAAATATTCCTGTATATTGTTGTGCTACCACATTACTTGTCCCATGCTGCAGAGTGTTCAAGTATAGAAAACGTAAGATGCACTGAAATAAAAAGAGTATAAATTTCACTGCTGTTCCTCAAGATTTTCTTCTATTACTTTAGAATTCATATTCTCTTCCCACTGACGAGTCAGTGCATTTTTCATTCGCTCACAGCCAAGGCAATCCTTCTTCCCCACTATAACCTGGCAGCACTTTCAAGTATAAGCATGCTGATTAAGTCATGTGGTAATCAAAAACTGCCCAGGTGGATCCACTGATCTGCACATCAATTATAGTCCAAATCTGGAAACTTAGGCCAAATGCATATGCTTCTATCATCACCCCTAAGGAGGTCTGAAAGCCAGAATCAGCTCTGAACCATTTAAAAAAACCCCAACCCTATATTCAAGACATTAGTAGGATCTGACACCTTAAATTATCATTCCTTTTTTTTTTTTTTTCAATATAAAGGAGCATCAGAGCATTCTTTATACCAGACTTATTTTCAAGTTTTTGATTTCACTTGACTCTTTTCCCTCAAAAGACAGTTTTATACTTGCATAAAAAAACTGAAATCCACAAAAATAAAAAAACCACCAGACTCTGAGTGTAACATCAGCTAAATTCTGCCACTACAAATAATAAAACAAAACATTTCACATAGATAATTTAATTCAAGAGTTACGGTTCCATTTAGTTTCAAGCACAAATACTGACTACAACAAAGGTAAAGTAAGGTGTGACCATTTAAACAAAAAGAATCTTTGAACACAAAGAGAAGTTACTAATATTTTTACAAACCTGGAAGAGAAGGAACATGTACCTCTCTCCTATTTTTCTTCTTGAAATCTGTAGTAACTTACAACTTCAGTGTACCAACTTTCTGATAAACAACTAATGCATCCTGAGCTCAAAAACAAACTCAGGGAAGAGGAAGGGATTTTGGTGTGTGGTTTTGTTTTGTTTATCCCCTCAGCCTTTTTTTTTTAACTTTGTTTAAAAGAAAACAAAACAAAACAAACTCATTTAATCTGGATTATTACAAGAAGACAAAAAAATGGGCTAAGCTCTACCTTACTTCTTTCCAAGCAGCCATTTCTGATGCCAGGTTATTCTGCTGACTCCTTCTCAGTGTCACAGCATTGAAGCTGAAGAACATCAACTCAAGTCCCCCAATCTCTCACAGCTATCAGCTGGGTAGAGGAACAAGTTTTCCACAATATCCAAGTTGTAAACTCTTCCATCATTCTGATTATGGCAGGTGCAGACAAAAAAAGACCTGTATGCCCTGACAGTCTAACCCATCTAAGTGATGGGACTATTTTGTGCATGTCAAAGACAGAGCAAACACTCAACACAGCCTTAAGCAAAGCGCTGTCTGGAAATGAAGTATGGCATTCTCCAGCAAGACCTTCTCTTGAAGCTGTCTAATCCTTTCATCAGCCAAAGATTTAAAAGGGAACAAACAAAAGGCATTCTATACCTTATGAGAACTCTAACATAAGGTTTTGGGTTTATCAATTCTTCTCCCTCGTTTAAGCAAACTGGAAGGAAAAACATTTCACTTTACAATGATCTGGTTTTGCATAATAAATAAATCTCTTGGAATATGAAAGGAAGGGATCAAGAGAATTTTACAAAAGCAAATAATAATTTTTAAAGCTATATTAACAGTAGTTCAGGATTCCAGCCTTCTGCAGTAATCTCATATGTACAGGAAGAAAGACTAGTTCTGAGAGGCAAAGAAAAAAACCCAATATGTTTAGTTATACTCACAGTTTCCACATGAAATGGGAAATCACATCCCAATACAGATAACCATTTTTGCTTGTGGGTTTCTCAAGTTTACAGTTTCTCAAGTGAGTACTCTAGACTCAGTTTAACACATCCTTCTTACTTCTGTGTCAAAAAGTCAGATAAAAGTAAATTAAAATCTCTATAAAATTTAGGGAATAAAGAATTGACAAAGAGCAACACTTAAATTTTCAAGGTCCACATCAAGCCTCTGACCTTTGAAATAGAACTCTAACAAAATAAAAATAAATTCTTTTCTTCCTTGGCTCATTGCTACACACAATCTTCAGACACTTGACCATTTATTAAATACAAGCTTGTCCTGGTTTGGGCCAGGATAAAGGTGATTTTCTGGTTTGTACTTTTGCTTTCAGCTAAGTTTCCTCTAAGTAGCTGCACTTGCTGAAATTAACAGTTTCTCAGTCAGTGTCTGCTTCTGGGACTGGTAACACTGGATGTTTATAGTTACTGCCAGGCACTGGTATGCAGACCCAAGGACACTGCTCAGCTCTGAGGAACATTTTACCCTGCAGAAGGAGTAAAGAGGTCCCACCTGAACCCCTCCTTGGGGAGGACTGGACAAGATAGATGCCAGAACTGACCAGAGTATTCCATCCCATACACGTCATACTCGGTATAAATTTGAGGGATCACAAGGGTCAAATCCCTTCTTCTCCTTCCTGCCCCTTCTTCCTTCTTCCTGCCCTTCCTTCATCTGTTCCCTGTGTGCTTCGGCATTCTGGGAGGATCCCATCCGTTCCTCTGCCTGTGGTCCTGATCCGTGCCAGCCTGAATCTGTGTGTTCCTGCCTCCAGCTCCCGACTGCTCCTGACCCCAGGAGTCCAGCCTGGACTTCCCCAGGGCTGCCCTGCAGCCTCAGGGGTGACGTGAGAGTTATTAGGGGAAAGGGGGGAGGAACGTGGGATCAGTTTTTCCTGTACATTTGTATATATTTGGTAATTTTTTCCTATTTATCATTCCTGTTTCATTAAAGTCGTGTAGTTTAGTTTCCAACCCATAAGCCTCTCTCCCTTATTCTCTCTCCTTTCCTTATCAGGGAGGAGAGGGGGATTAATAGAGAGCATCTGTTATTCGGTTTAATTGCTGGGACAGTGTTTTTCTCAGGACCCACATGAAGCAAGCTCTAGAGATCCCCCACAAAAGGCTGTGGTTCTCAACTGCAGTACTGGATAACCAAACTAGAGCAAGTTTTCATTTCAATAGCATGCATGTTAAAGAAACAAAATTCAGAGATGATTTAAACCTCTAACTAAAATACTGACTCCCCATCCACACTAAAACCTTTTCCAAATGCAGTACATTTACCTGAACTCTAATGCTAAGGAAGTTCTTTAGGACTTGATATATGAAAGACATTTTTTACAATGAGGGTGGTATAACACCGAATCACATTGCCCAGAAAGGTTGCAGATGCCCCATTCCCAGAAACATTCAAGGTCAGGTTGGAAGGGGCTCTAAGCAACCTGATAAAGTTGAAGATGTCCCTGCTCATTGCAGGGGGTTTGGACTAGATAACCTTGAAAGATCACTTCTGACCCATACTCTTTCATGATTCATTCAAAATTCAAGCTGAGTGCCAAGGCTTGGACAAACCATTGCATATGCTAAATTCCCAGACTGAAGCTAACCACAAAACTATAGATAAGCTATGTAGCCTTCAACTGTTAAAGCTGTGTCCAGTTTCACAGATCCTCATCTTCACATCCACTATCTGCCAGCAAGCTGACAGTACCAGGATGCTATTTCATCCCAAAGGGAGAAGGAGTAAGATCAGTGTGCTGTAACTGAAAGTCATCCCAAGACCACTTAGAAATAACCAGAATGACAGAAAATAAGACCATAAGGGATGACAGGCTGTTTTAATTAAAATCTAAAAAACACTCTATATATAAACTACCTGGCAAACTTCTTCATTTTTAAAACAGTCAATTGTTAGGAATCTAACAGCCTTCCTAATTTATTCCAGTGCTCCCATTGCTCTTAAAAACTGACTCAACTAACTTGAAGCATGCTTATTGCAGCTTAAGCTCACAAGCTGTTTCATCTCTAGTGGAGATGACAACAGCTTAGACTTTTCTTCACAGCTATCCTAAACACGTTTAGAGAATATCACCAAAATATCACCTTCAGTCTCCTCTAAAAGAAGCCTTCAGCTTTCCTTTAGAGCACATTTTCTAGACCTGACCACTTCCTTTTGCATGCAAAACTCTTCCCCCAGTACTATACCAAAACTAGATGCTTCACTTCAACTTCGACTGTTTAGCATGTTGAGAAATGAGAAAGCTAATGTCGTGGGTTTTACATGTCACTGCTGTTCATACAGTTTAAAAAAAATGCTGTTTTTACAACATCTGTTGATTCATGGCCACTATGCAAACATCCACCCCCAGGTTCTGCTCTGCAGATATCCTGCCTTCCCAGCTATTCTCCACCCTGCTATCTGCAGTCAAATCTACAGCTGCCCCTGCTCAACTTCATCCTACTTAGGTTCCGCTGCTTTGCCAAGGTTGTTTTGAAGACATGTTCCTTAGTCCCTGGAGTGCCTCTGAAGAGAATGCAACCTCCAATTCTACAAACTTTACTCTGCAAAGGACTTACTGCTGCACTTAAAAAAACTCTGCAGAACCCTCTCGACCCATTCTCGCAGCTTGACCCTGAGTCTTGATGAACTTCAAAGGAACTTTGATTTTATAATGGCTACAGACCCTTCTTACACAAACAAAAACCCAAGTTTCTGCCAGGATATATAAAATAGTTAACTGTGAAAGTGAATACAGACAATATGAAGACATTTCTTTTGTAAGAACAGACAAACTGGGTCAGATGAAGGCATTGCCTAATCCATCTCCCTGTCTTCGAGAGCAGCCATAAGCAAATACCCAAAGAATAACACCACAGCAATTAAAAGGAGGTATGCATATACGCCTTAAATTATATACACACACGACATGTGTTTTAAGGACATTCAGGTGCTTTACCTAAGAGAAATTGGCATTGTTCTCTGGCACTGCATCTTCTTGCCTGTCTGTTTATAGGAACAAAGACCTCTCGGCTGCATAAGGCCAAAAAAAAAATTAAAAAATTAAAACTTATGCTGTAACTGAATTACTGGAGGAAAAATTAACAGTCTTTCATAAAAGTACACATTTGAAATTTTTAGTGGATGATGTGTTTTGAAACAAGCACTTTCATGCCACACAGTTGACTCAATTTACCAGCATGTCCCATGGCTGATCTCCTTTTAAGAAGTTTCAGTTACGTGGTCTATGTATCATTTCAAAGAACAGACGTACAGTGGGTCAACTGGTAAGAATCTGAATTGTACCATATTTTTCAAAAGGGCAGTTCCAAATAACTTCTAGAGGATTTCAGCTATTTCTCTTTTAATAGCATAAAAGAATATTTTTTTCTTAATATTATGCCAAAATGAAGCAAAAATGATTCATAACCGCACCAGCCTGCCTTCTTGCATTCTACAGAATTAAAATACATTCTTAAACTTTCAGAAGCAGTATCAGAAGTCAGATCATCCAATTTCCAGTATTTTACCATAATTCAGCACCATTTTTCATACAATTTCAAAATTTACATGTTATGTAGTCTGAGGACATACAAAGAGGTACACTTTACAAAGGAGAATATTTCATATATATTATTTTCATAGATATATTTTAATGATCTCGTACAATGCTAGTATTATTGCATTAGCTTTTAGTATTTTCATTTAAAAACAGAGAAAGAGTACTATGAGGTAGTTGTATATTTAATATTAAATAAACTTATTTTTCACACAAGCACAAAAACCAGTACTAAAAATGGCAGAGCTGATTTCATGCACAGAATAATTCCATACGGTAGGGTTGAAGAAAATGGTAAAAAATAACATTGGTCGGATAATCACTACCTGACTCCACATGTTTTTTAATTATAAGTAGCTTTCATATCAATACAGACAGAATGAGAAATCAAAGTAAAACAGCTCAAGAGATGCCCAGAGCAATTCAAGGAATTTCAACAAACAAATATCCAGAAGTTCAGTTACATCTCCTCTCTTCAGTGTAAGATGAAAGCTCATTATTCACCTTCATCTCCAGACAAATCCCCTTATTTTTCCTGACAAAATCCTGGACATTATCTGAGTATTTAGAAACACCTGCCTTTGTTCTCTACTATCCTAAGAAATATCAGGTCTTTCAAGCATACCATAGTCATAAAATATTGCATCTATAACCTCAAAGCCAAACTGTAATATCCTACATACAACAGTCTTCTGAGGAAGTCCAGTCCTCAGCACGAGCACTTTGTTCTCCTTACTGCATAAACGTCCTACATTTGTCCCCACAATTTAATGGACTACTGATATATTGCTCATGAGCTTCTTCGTCTTATTTTCCAGCAGACACTCCTACTACTGGTCTGTGTCCCTTTTTTCTCCCTGTCAGAATTGCATATTCCATTCATGGAGACTCAAGGCACACCTGAAAAGTCCTAGGTGAGGGCTGCTCACCCCCACAGCTGAATCCATACACCAAACATCCCCTGGTGCATCACAGGCTTTGGGACTTCACTGGAAGCACAGGAGTACACAAAAACACTGTGAGAAGTGAACAGACCAGGTTGCACAGAAAGTGTGACCAGCCAAAATAAGCAATTTAGAACCTACCTGCTACCAGTCTCCCCAGATATTCATGGAAGAATACCATAAGCAGCTTTGACATGAATACTTTTGTGCTCATATGCTATCAAGATGCAAAATCAAACTACCCAAAAGACAGAACAAAAACAGGCCACAGGTTTGCAGGATTTCTGACAGTATATGCTACATTTGCAGACACCTAGCTTGGAATGTTAACAGCACTGTCAAATCCCCATACTTTTTCCATATATTAGTCATAGCAATGCTACAGTAAGAATGGTTCAATGTACTGCTTGAATCACCTAATCATAAAAAGTGACAGAAACATTGTAATTTCCTTAAAAAAAGACAGATATACACCTACTACAGGTGTAAGGTTACAACTAGTTTGGGGTTTTTTGGTGTTTCAGTTTTTTTGCTTTTGTAGTAACAATCTGAAAAATCCAGAGGTATTGAAACCCCTAACTCAGTACAGGTTCAGGTTACAGGTTCACTGAATACTGCAAATTAGTCAATCATTGCAAAACTTCCAAGTGTATCTATCTCAAGCCTCCCCCTCTACCAAAATTTCTAAACTCATTGAATTAAAATAAACTTCTGTTTTAAAGTCATAGAGTGACTATGTTCTTACTTGAAAATTAACATGAGTTTGAAAAATATTCAGTTTTATAGACACGTACACTCATAAATCTTGACAATTTATCAAATTCTGAAATCCCATTTCTTACCTTTGGCTTGCTGACAACCTGAGCCACGAGAGAAGTCTCCCAAAGTCACCACAGGAAAAAGAAGGTGGCATTAAAGAGCGATACAAACCAGCACTGCTTGGTTGCAATGCAGCTGTTTTCAGAGCTCTCTTGGCAGCATCAAAATTAAATGTTAATGCTAGCAGCATAGGATGTTACCAAGTCACAGAACAGGTCATGTGAAGTCAAAGGAGAAACTGGTTTGCTACTTCTGACAAAACAATTACTGTTCAAGTATTAAGACACTACTCATTTGGTCTGCAGAAATGTCATCTACTCAGATTTGGCAGAACATTTTAAAGCAGTCTGTAAATGCTTTAAAGTAGAAGCTATAAAGCCAAGCCTTTCCACACGGTCTAGGTTTAAATTCCAGATCTCAGAAAACTAGATCATCTCCTCCTCTCCGTATCATATTTCTCACAACACGTGTCTGTGTCTCTCTACACTCACAAATACATCTAAAAAGTAATAAATTAGAAGAAGCTCCTAAAGTATAAATCATCATCATCTGCTCTCACCTCAAACACACGGATTTTGACCTGGTCTTTCCCAATTCCAATTGCTCATTAAAAAAAAAAACAAACAACAAAAAACATCCAAAACAAAAAAAACCACCACAAACAAAAAACCCACACCCAAAACAGCACCCCCACAATATCGAAATAAACTAAAAAGTATATGTAGCTACTACAGGTTCTAAAGTAACCCTAGAAGAAATTTAAATTTTGTAATTAACTATGCCACCTCTTGAAAATAAGGCTTTCACCAGATAGTTTGAAATGCAGTGTCACTGTCTCAACATGAATATTCTGAAGTATCATAATTATGAAAAGTGACAGAAATAGCATAAACACCTCTGCACTACTCCCTTCCAGTTGGGCCACTATACCCGCTCAAGTATTACCACGGAAAAATAAATCTAGTGTATTATAAAAAAATCCATGAGCTACTGCATAACACCAAAGCACTGACACCACACAGAAAATGTTGTTTGTTGCCTCATGAGTATCTATCTAGACCTGGTCTGCAAAATCCCACAAGCATTTCTAATGTGCTACCTGAGAAAACAGACACCATTTTTTGCTGTGACAGATCCCACCAATGCCCATGTCAGCTTCCATGGGCACTGAAAGACAGTAACTCCAGATGAAGATAAGCTTCAGTCCATAGAAGTTAAGTCTATCATGAAACAGAAGACTTGCAGATTATCCTACACAGAGTGTCCATCAAGCCAACTTTATTTCTAAAACACACTGCAATTGAATGACATTCAGAAAACTTGCTCACAGACTTCATTAATAAGCTACATTAAAAGTCCAAACAACATATTCAACTGCTATCCCCATGTCACTCACATGGGGACTACACACAACCCCAAACTAACTCATGCCTACTCTACCCATCAAGGAACAGCAAGCTCAAAATTGAGCTCAATCTGAAAACAGCAATACCTTCCCTTCTGGGAGCTGCAATCAAAATTCTCCCTGTCCTCCCACAGAGGAATATCATCTGAAATTCAGGCCCAAAATTTCTGGAAAAGTTTTCCCACTCCGTATAAATCTCATGCTTTTATCTCCAATACACTCACTAGTTGATCCACTAGAAAACATAACCAGACAAATGGAAAAAAAAACACTTAGCTTTCCATGGGCATTAAAGCATTTCCCCAGGATCAGAATCAACTCTGCAATCCAGTGTGGTTGCCAAAACATGTAATCCAAGATTAACAATTTTTATAAACCTATTTCAGAGTCCCTAAAACTGAAATTTTATTAGTAAGGTTTCTCTGTTCTTGATGAACAAATTAAAAAACCAAACCAAACCAAACCAAGTCACTGCACTGCAATTATGAGTAAGATTGCAAGATTAGAACTGAAACAGTCAGCAGATATGATCTTCTCAAGGACAACGTTATTTTCCACTTCTTTAGGTTTCAATTGAGCAATTGGATATATAAAGAAAAAACATCCCAGAAGCCTTGCATCTACTCACCTGCAAAAAGTATGTCTTGCCAGAAAGCTTTTACTCTCACAGCAAGGCACAAAATACTCTTTCTGATGCCGACACTCAAACTCCCACCAATGTAGGGATATTCATTTATGGCTATGGACTTCATTCACAGGGATACAGATCTGTGCCAAGTGATTCATGTTTACTTGGCCAACAACCAAATATTCTGTATATTTAAGGGTGAAGAATCTGTGTCCCCTTCCTCTCTCAAGGAAACCCACTCACACAGGTCAATTGATTGTATTACTTTTTTTTATTAGATACTTAAAACAGCTGAAGTAGGAAACATGGGATACAAATAGCACAGGTTATATGTAACTGCAGCAGGGTGTGAATCAAGAAAACCCAACTGACTGGCACTATCAACTACGACTAAATAGTTTTTCCTCTTTCTACACCGCAAGAAAAATCAACTTCTTCTCTGTAGCAAGTCAAAATTTAGGTTATCGTTCTGCAAAACATATTCTAGGCCTGTCTGAAAATTAAACAATTGTCTGCATTCCTGGCAAAAGATACTTCTTTGAACAACAGGGCTGGTAGCCGATGAGAATCATATTTCTACTAAAAAAGTCAAAACATGCATTTTCTACAGTTGTGGCTCTACAAAGTCTGCCTTGGTAGGAAAAATTCAGATGCTGCTTCCCTTCTAGTTGTTAACTTCAGAGTCAACACCCAGCTTCTCTCATTTTAAGTGCTCTGATTCAAAAGCCTGTAGCAACTTTTGCAGATACACTCTTCACATACACACAGTAGCACAATGTTCCTAAGCCCCATACACCCTCTGTGGCATTACTTATCCTGTAGTATCAATCAAGAGCACCTTCCCTTTCTCTTCACACCAAAAGGTCCTTTATTATGATCATCTCCTGTCATGTACTTGGAATACTAACAGGTTTCTTCAAATCCACCCAACTGCCTGCAGACACACACAGAGCAATGTAACTATACCACTACATATTCCTGTGATATATTAAGAGCTGCCTTCTGCACTAAAAAATTCAGTTAATAGCAATTGACTAGTCAAGAGCATGTGAAGGAAGCACTGGTACTAATATCAAGCTTACAGCCCCTCAGCTGATGAGGCTAAGCCAGAAAATACTGCATCTGCTTCCACAGAGAAGTGGCAATACTCCTGGCAAGGACTGGTGCCATCCTTTCTGAAAGAGCTGTTGCTATACAGCTTTTCTTTAAAAACATGCTCCCACTGCTTGACACTGACAAGATATCTTACCACTTTCCTTTCTTCCATTATAAGGCAGACCAGGGTGAGAACACAAATTGCCTTAAACTCTTAGATCTACTACCCATCTGCAAGAGATAAAAGTACAGAATGAACTGCTTTGGTGTACTTCCCTTCCTGAACAACAGACGAGTCATCTGTGGCAAGAGAACCTAATGAAAAGATTCTTTGATAGCACTGATCATACAAGAAAAATCACTCTCTACTTCTTTTGGAGGCACATCACTGTGATTTCTGGGCATCCACAGGTTTCATAATTCTCAGAGGGTGATACAGAAAAGCTTTCAATAAGGTCTTCAACATGGATTTTTTGTTTAAGTCATCTCATCTCCTACTGCACAGCCAAAACTTCACATAGCAGCACTGTTGAAGAGTATATATATATATATATATATATATAAATAAGATTGAGCAAAACATGGACTGTCTCATGGTCTGCACCCAGTTAACTGACCCTCTGTGTCTATGGCACAGTAAGACAGTACCAGTGGGTGCAGGAGATTCAGAAGATTTGGTGAAAGCAGTTCTACCTACAGTGGTTAGTCAAATCTCATTGGCAAAAGCTTCAGGTAGAGGTTCATTTTAGGCTTCTGTTAAATAAGATACAGAAGTGCTTAACAAGACCACCTCACCTGAGCATGACTACGATGTTGCAGCTACTTCTCATAGAGGTGTATCTTGCTACCAGGTCTTGCATCTTTCTCACCCTCAAGACCAGACTACTGCAATTCCCTCAATAAATGGCTATGCTTTAAATCAATGTAAAAGTAGCATAGACCATCATGGCTCCAAATTTACATCTTCCCCCATGGCAGCATGCAGCACTTCATCAAGAACCTCCACCAAACAAGAAGTGCCAAGGGGCTCCCAGTTTTGGGCCTAAACAGAGCAGGGTTGACCTGTACAGCACTCTCTGGGCTTGAGCCTTTGTGTCTGAGGGAGTATCTTTTCTTGCCACATTGTAAAAGCTGTAATTAGCATTTCTTTTCAACATATATAAATAAGGGAGCATCCATTTGTGCAGCTTGCTAAAGGAAGTGCTGACAAGACAAAATTTTAGATTTTATATGGACTTGGGTCAAAGAAAAATGAGGAAAGATATTTCACAAGGCATTTAAACTTTCAATAAGCTCCTTTTCATAGCTGCTTGTCTTTAGAAGTTTTGTTCATCTTTCAAGGCTGCATTGGGCTGATGCTCATTAATTCAGAAAGCAGCCAAGTAACTCCACAAGCCATGGAGCTTCTGCAAAAGACAGTCACTTTAGCACTTCCCACACTAGCTATGGGTGACTAAAAGTCCTCAGAGTAAAGTTAAGATTTTTTTTTTTTTAACAAAAACAAAAGGGAGAGAACTCCAGAAAAATGTTCCAGTCTTAAGTCATTAGAAATTTCTGGAAACTCAAAGGTAAACAGACTTTCCTATTTAAAATGGGACTCATCAAGTCATTCAAAACAAAAGGGCCTCAACAGATTGAGTAAGAGGCTGCAAGTGGTCTCCGACCACCTTGCAAATTAGTAGCTAATATGTTCAAGTAACTAAAGGGGTTTAGAATTAACTCCTTTCAGAAAATGCTAGACCTGGTCACAGCACAAATATTTAACAGCAGGCTTTTTGAAGACACAGATCCTCTGTTGACTTCCAGACTTTTATTCACATCACTCATCCATCCAGTTCAAGAGCACAGGGTGAGGGAACAGCAACAGTCCACAAATCTGTCATTATCAAGACCTGCAATGAGTAAGCTGAACACCAACACTGGGAAATCCTTTATGTTCTATCTAAAATAGTGCTTAAAGACACGAAATATCAAAATAAAGGAATTCTTTGGGCAGTAGAAGGAAGCCACGTGGTGTGATCTTCAGCAATATGTGCCAAAGAACTACTTCTTTTCTTATGCCCCAAGAAAAAGATCAGAGTACATAAAGCACCACTGCTCTGTGACACCTACAAAGCCCTATCAAGAGAGAGGATTAAATGACACAGCAATTTCCAGCACCAGAATGCATACATGCAAGGAACATACTGCATAAGCCATGTGGATTTCTACAGCTGTGTAAAGAGATGACAAAGACGGTTAAAATATTTTTAAGAAATACAACAGGTGAAACAAGTGATAACAGAAGAGGAGATGATCTCCAAGCAGCAGTGTAAGGAAGGGGAAATGTGTAACAGTGACAGAAAGTGAAGAAAAAGTCCAGAACAAGCCCCTGTGTCTTAAAAAAAAAAAAAAAAACCAACAACAAAAAAAACAACAAAAAAACACCAAACCACCAACATCTGACATGGGGGACAGAGCAAAATAATAATCAGTCAATTTATCATCTGACCGGTCCCATTGGCAGGCCTCAATCTTTCAGTAGTTATTTTTCTGCTCAACTACCCCTAACAACATGAATAAAGAGAGAACAGTTCAGCAGTGTTAGAATTAAGTATAGCAGATTGCTGTTTTACTTTTTTTTTTGACTTCAGGGGACTACAGCATGAGACACTTTTCACTGTAGTGCACATGATAACTAGCTGACCCCAAGAGCTGAGTGTTTTTCAGGTTTAGGCATGAGCAAAGCCATTCTCCCAGCAGCAGTCAGAAAGCTGGACAGGGCTAGGATCAGCTAGGGCCAGACACATAACGCTCAGCAGGCTTCTGGAAGGGAGTGATCTTCCTCTCTCCAGCAAGGAGAGCAGGATGGGCGGCTTCCAGTTTCAGAAGCCAATTAGGCAGAAACTGCTATCAAAGCAACAGAGAGGGCCCTACCCTAACTGGGTTGAGAAACAGAAGGTGGCATTATCTCAATTGTTTCGCCACACAACAGCCCCACTCATTTCTTCTCGCTGAAGGTTGCCCAGGGTGCTCTTTTCCAAGGCTCTTCCTACACACCCACCTGGACTCCGTGCAGTATTAAATCAAACGATCACCTAGATGCTGCACGCTACCTAAAAAGCAGTCACTTTTAGGTCCTGGCTTGTCAAGTGGCTACAGGCAGAGCAACAAACTCCCAGACTTAATTCCTTCATAAATTACCTTTCAAAGAGCCGTTACACCAATAAAAGATGCATCATGCTCAAATGCCAGCAGCAGCACTGTGTGTGAGCAGTACACAGCAATACAGGATTACCAAGCTATTGTACTTCAAGGAGATTATACAGTACAAAAAACAGTGAAACTAAGAAGAGAAAAACTTCAACAAAAACCACGTTTGGCAACACTGTAACATTCTTCCAGAGAGTCCAAAGTGAATTATTACAAGATTGTTCTTTAGATTTTGCAACCAAGAGTATGTGTACAACATTAGAATTAGCTAAAGCAAATAAAATTGTCTTCCTCACCCTCTAAGTTAACAAATTCTGCATAACCGATTATAGACCCATGACACACACATGGAACAAAACTTCTTCATGGCAAGCCTTAGCCATGACATTATTTAATGCAGACCAACAAGATAATTGGTTACAGTTACAATAAGTACTGCTGTCTACAAGGACTTGGTGTTACTTTAAACACTTATTTTCCAGAAACTCAGGGGGCAAAAAAAAAAAAAAAAAAAATCAATTCCAGTCATTAGATGAAAGTTCTCAAATTGCAAACTTCAAGACTTCTATTTTTATACAGATATTTTTGGTTACGTGTTACATGACTACCCTTTATATTTCAGGATTATTTTTGTCCCATTTGGGAAACAATGTACAACTGGAAGCAATGCAAGAACAACTAGGTGAAGCGAAAAAGAAAGCTTGAAGCTCATACCTCTTCTACTATAACCAGCAGGTTGATAGTATCAGCAAGTGGAAAACTGGAAGCTCCACTCCCTCCTGTTGAGGGACAAGTTCAACACAAGGAGCACATGCACCCTTTTGTGTGTGGGCAAGTCTACAAACCCAGAAATACACAACTGCACACAGAATAAGCTACTTGAGAATTACTCCAATGTAGAAATCCATGGGGTGGTGGGGGGGAATGGTGGCATGATTTCAAAACCAGCAAAATATAAATATTGTGGGAAAAGAAGTATGTATTCCATAAAGTACTCTTGATGCTGGTGCTGGTGTGGCTTATAAGAGATAGAAAGCCACAAGATTTCTACTCTTGCATAGATGTTAAAACCCTTGTAGCATTTATTATGGAGCAAGGAGAATGGCCTGCATGAGAAGTGGCATACAGAGAAGCAGCTGTTGGTAACCACTCATTGTTTCATCCAAGGAGTAAGCTTTCTCACCAGCTTCTGAGAATAAAGTCTCATAAATTAAGTCTAATAAATTACAGAGGTAAGAGATGAAAAATCCTTGCTCACTTTCTCCCAATATACCTTGGGGAGAAGGGCAAGCACTTTATGGTTTTAGTACTGCTCCTCCCAGGTCACAAAGATCTGCAAGCCCTTCTCCACTCGTTTATCAATCCTTCCCTCATTGCTTGGATCCATCCTGCCTAGATAACTGTTGCAGTACTTGGACAGAAGCAGCAATAGCTGCAGAGACATCACAGGAAGTGCAACCTTGCTATTTAATTTTGCTGCTACTCTGAGCTTATGAATACGAGCGGAAAGGTTAACATCAAGCGAGATGGGTTTTGCTCCCTGATGACTTGGAAAAGACCTGCACCAAGACAGAGGTACTAAAGATGTCTGATAGACTCTGAAGACACCTGCCCATCAATTTTCACTTGCCTCACAAGGATTCTTTTGTTCAAGCTTTCACTCAAAAAGGCTCAGAATGTAACTTAGCCTCACTCTGCAAATACATACAGCAACATGAAAGAGCCCAGCAAACTCTCTGTTCACCACACAAATTATTTTTGTATATTTTTTTTTTAGGCATGCAACACTGGTAATAGGTAACTTGCTGTATCATGCCATAAAATGCTACCAAAACTCATGAGAACCAGAAAAAATAGCCATTTTTGACACTCAGGAATTTTTCTCTGTCACAAAGAAGAAAAAAAAAAGAAAAAAAAAAAGTCCTAGACACTCTTACACAGATGGATTAACTGAAAACAAACTGCATTTCTCACAGAGTCCTTGTATGTGGTTCTCTTGCTTTGTTCTGGCATTTTTTTCCAGGCAGCAGAAGGACCAGGAGCACATGACTACAGAGACTGTGGGGGTTATCACAAGTGGCGTGTGCTTTATGCTACGGCCTTTGTTTCTCCCTCAGTGCTATACGCTTGGGATTGAACCATATTTGCAAACTTGATAGTCTGCATTAGTTAGCACCCCCTCCACAGGCAAGCATCTGTCTAGTCTTTGACCTCAAATAAAGGGGAGAGGAGCATCAGCGACATTTCAAGAATCAAGCTGTAGAGCTTGAATAACAGAAATCCAGTTGCTGAGCATGACAGGTCTAGGTCTCACTTGGTTTAGACAGCCACCTGCAGAAACACTGACCAACAAGACTGGCTTCCTATCCCATAAATTAAAATGGAGTCCCCACAGTTCTTCTCCATACAAATCAAAAATCTCCAGTAAACACCAATGCTGGACTTCCATCAAGCACATGCTCTGATGCTGCAAATATGGGTTAACTGCATCCATGGTTTTTTTGAAGTGTTGCAATGCATGTTGATCATGCAGATACATGGTGGGCTACAAACCCTGAGCCCAGCGATCTGTTCAAGGCTTCAACCACAGTGGGAAGACATTTCGGTACAGAAAAGCATCAAGAATTTCTGATCTGTCAAAAAGCTCACAATCTTATAGTGCTTTGGCATGAAATTCATAAAACAGTATGATATATGCATGCATTCTTCACACACAGAGCCATGTCAGGTGTGGCTGTATACAAGTACCAAATAGATCAATTGAATGGTAAGGCATATCAAGCATTTCAGGCCCCATAAAGATGCCACTTTTTATTTCCATACCAAAAAAAAAAGAAAATATCTGTAAAAAATACTCTATTAATATTAATCTGGAGGAACAATTTAGTTGTTAGTATGAACACATTAAAACCAGGAGTTAAGAAATTCCCTATAATAAACATATAGCCAATATTTAGCTGCTCAGAAGAGGGCCTTTCTCCATTTGCACTATACATTTGTTCAGATTTAATACACATTTTTAAATCACGTAAACCAGCCAGGGATATGAAGGATGGGCACATCTTAGAACACGATTTCCAACATGCCTGTGCAGAATGAAGCGCAGGCCTCACTCTTTAAAATAATTCCTCTGATCACAAAACTGGAAAAGCCATGCCAAGCTTGAAATAACCAAGTCCATAGTCCATATGTCAAAATAACCATTTTTATTTTTTTTTATCCCCTCTGTTGAGCATTTTACCAGTGCCCGGGGCATATAAGACAGACACCTTTTGTAAGCTCCCCTCCCCCCACCCCNTTTTTTTTTTTTTCCCCTGGCGGAGGGATCTCGGGGCTCCCGGATCCTCCGACAGGAGGTGATACGACCGCTCGCAACGGGATCCGGCAGGGGCGGTGGGATCCGCGGCGGGCGGAGTAGGGGTGAAGCGGTCCGGGCGGCCTCGCTGGGTCGCTAGATAAGGCTCCTCAGTGCGGCGCTAAGGCGGCGGCTCCGGCGTGGATCCTCATTGCTCCCGCAGGGGCAGCTGGCGGCTGCTCAGGCTGGGGAGGCTGCAAAGCAGGCGGTGGCCGGCAGCGGCGGCGCAGGCCATGACGGCGGCGACGTCGACTCTGCGGCTTCTCCTCAGCCGGCTTCAGAGCGCTAGCGGCGGCGCTTGCTGCTGCTGCTGCTGCTTCGCCGAGCACCCAAGGCACATGGGACTAGTGCGCCCGGCTGAAGCTTCCTGCCGCTCCCTCCCGGCGCCGGCTGCCTCCCGCCGGGCCCCCCTCCCCGTTTCTGACGATCAGTCCCTTTGTCCCCGCTGCTGCCTCCGCTGCGTGCCGGGCTCCCGCTGCTGCGCTCTGTGTGTGCGCTAGAGCCGCGCAGCCGCCTATGCCCGTCGCCGCCCTACGCTGCGGAACGGCCGTAAGCACCTTCTGTGAATTCCCAGCCGAAGAGCCCGACGCACTCGCTAGCCCCTAGCCCGAGGCCCTCACGGAAACATCCGAGTCTCCTCGGGACCAATCCCGAGGCCCTTACGGAAATGCCTGTAGCAGGCGGCGACCAATCACGGGGTCAGCCGAGTCTGCCCGAAGCGAAACGGAGACCAAATCGGAAAACGCTGCCACCGCCCTAGCAGCGCTGTCGAGGAGCCAATCGGAAGGAGCCCTCTCTTCCGGCTATTGCCGGGCCAACCCGAAGAGAGCCGAAGCTGCCGAGCCAATCAGGGGGCGCGACTACCCCTTCGTCACGCTGCCTCCGGGAGGCTTTCGCGCAGCGAGCCCCGAGGTGGAGCAAGGGCGCGGGCTGCCATTGGCTCTCCCCGACGGAGCCCTCCGATTGGCCGGCGGCCATGAGGCGGCCCGAAGACGCAACCCCCGCTCCCCGGCACCGACCAATCCCTGAGCGCGGAGCCGCTGGGGCACGGCCGCTCACCTTTATGACCTCACCGGGCGCTCGGCCGGGCGGGCGGGGG